>JAVGWX010000012.1:1811968-1864468 GCA_036924085.1 Ariolimax columbianus | reverse complement strand
TGCAGGTCTGAAACCTCAGCCTAGCAAACCACAAGCAGCAAACCACCCACACAGATGCAGGTCTGAAACCTCAGCCTAGCAAACCACAAGCAGCAAATCACCCACACAGATGCAGATCTGAAACCTCAGCCTAGCAAACCACAAGCAGCAAACCACCCACACAGATGCAGATCTGAAAGGCAAACCAGGAAAGACACAGAATGACACCTTCTAAGGGCTGACCAGATGGGCTTGCAGAAACATGTGATTGACTTTTGTTACCTGGCATCAGACACCAGATGGGCTTGCAGAAACATGTGATTGACTTTTGTTACCTGGCATCAGACACCAGATGGGCTTGCAGAAACATGTGATTGACTTTTGTTACCTGGCATCAGACACCAGATGGGCTTGCAGAAACATGTGATTGACTTTTGTTACCTGGCATCAGACACCAGATGGGCTTGCAGAAACATGTGATTGACTTTTGTTACCTGGCATCAGACACCAGATGGGCTTGCAGAAACATGTGATTGACTTTTGTTACCTGGCATCAGACACCAGATGGGCTTGCAGAAACATGTGATTGACTTTTGTTACCTGGCATCAGACACCAGATGGGCTTGCAGAAACATGTGATTGACTTTTGTTACCTGGCATCAGACACCAGATGGGCTTGCAGAAACATGTGATTGACTTTTGTTACCTGGCATCAGACACCAGATGGGCTTGCAGAAACATGTGATTGACTTTTGTTACCTGGCATCAGACACCAGATGGGCTTGCAGAAACATGTGATTGACTTTTGTTACCTGGCATCAGACACCAGATGGGCTTGCAGAAACATGTGATTGACTTTTGTTACCTGGCATCAGACACCAGATGGGCTTGCAGAAACATGTGATTGACTTTTGTTACCTGGCATCAGACACCAGATGGGCTTGCAGAAACATGTGATTGACTTTTGTTACCTGGCATCAGACACCAGATGGGCTTGCAGAAACATGTGATTGACTTTTGTTACCTTGCATCAGACACCAGATGGGCTTGCAGAAACATGTGATTGACTTTTGTTACCTTGCATCAGACACCAGATGGGCTTGCAGAAACATGTGATTGACTTTTGTTACCTTGCATCAGACACCAGATGGGCTTGCAGAAACATGTGATTGACTTTTGTTACCTTGCATCAGACACCAGATGGGCTTGCAGAAACATGTGATTGACTTTTGCTACCTGGCATCAGACACCAGATGGGCTTGCAGAAACATGTGATTGACTTTTGTTACCTGGCATCAGACACCAGATGGGCTTGCAGAAACATGTGATTGACTTTTGTTACCTTGCATCAGACACCAGATGGGCTTGCAGAAACATGTGATTGACTTTTGTTACCTTGCATCAGACACCAGATGGGCTTGCAGAAACATGTGATTGACTTTTGTTACCTTGCATCAGAAACCAGATGGGCTTGCAGAAACATGTGATTGACTTTTGTTACCTTGCATCAGACACCAGATGGGCTTGCAGAAACATGTGATTGACTTTTGCTACCTGGCATCAGACACCAGATGGGCTTGCAGAAACATGTGATTGACTTTTGTTACCTGGCATCAGACACCAGATGGGCTTGCAGAAACATGTGATTGACTTTTGTTACCTGGCATCAGACACCAGATGGGCTTGCAGAAACATGTGATTGACTTTTGTTACCTGGCATCAGACACCAGATGGGCTTGCAGAAACATGTGATTGACTTTTGTTACCTGGCATCAGACACCAGATGGGCTTGCAGAAACATGTGATTGACTTTTGTTACCTGGCATCAGACACCAGATGGGCTTGCAGAAACATGTGATTGACTTTTGTTACCTGGCATCAGACACCAGATGGGCTTGCAGAAACATGTGATTGACTTTTGTTACCTGGCATCAGACACCAGATGGGCTTGCAGAAACATGTGATTGACTTTTGTTACCTGGCATCAGACACCAGATGGGCTTGCAGAAACATGTGATTGACTTTTGTTACCTGGCATCAGACACCAGATGGGCTTGCAGAAACATGTGATTGACTTTTGTTACCTGGCATCAGACACCAGATGGGCTTGCAGAAACATGTGATTGACTTTTGTTACCTTGCATCAGACACCAGATGGGCTTGCAGAAACATGTGATTGACTTTTGTTACCTTGCATCAGACACCAGATGGGCTTGCAGAAACATGTGATTGACTTTTGTTACCTTGCATCAGACACCAGATGGGCTTGCAGAAACATGTGATTGACTTTTGTTACCTTGCATCAGACACCAGATGGGCTTGCAGAAACATGTGATTGACTTTTGCTACCTGGCATCAGACACCAGATGGGCTTGCAGAAACATGTGATTGACTTTTGTTACCTGGCATCAGACACCAGATGGGCTTGCAGAAACATGTGATTGACTTTTGTTACCTTGCATCAGACACCAGATGGGCTTGCAGAAACATGTGATTGACTTTTGTTACCTTGCATCAGACACCAGATGGGCTTGCAGAAACATGTGATTGACTTTTGTTACCTTGCATCAGACACCAGATGGGCTTGCAGAAACATGTGATTGACTTTTGTTACCTTGCATCAGACACCAGATGGGCTTGCAGAAACATGTGATTGACTTTTGCTACCTGGCATCAGACACCAGATGGGCTTGCAGAAACATGTGATTGACTTTTGTTACCTGGCATCAGACACCAGATGGGCTTGCAGAAACATGTGATTGACTTTTGTTACCTTGCATCAGACACCAGATGGGCTTGCAGAAACATGTGATTGACTTTTGCTACCTGGCATCAGACACCAGATGGGCTTGCAGAAACATGTGATTGACTTTTGTTACCTTGCATCAGACACCAGATGGGCTTGCAGAAACATGTGATTGACTTTTGTTACCTGGCATCAGACACCAGATGGGCTTGCAGAAACATGTGATTGACTTTTGTTACCTTGCATCAGACACCAGATGGGCTTGCAGAAACATGTGATTGACTTTTGTTACCTTGCATCAGACACCAGATGGGCTTGCAGAAACATGTGATTGACTTTTGCTACCTGGCATCAGACACCAGATGGGCTTGCAGAAACATGTGATTGACTTTTGTTACCTGGCATCAGACACCAGATGGGCTTGCAGAAACATGTGATTGACTTTTGCTACCTGGCATCAGACACCAGATGGGCTTGCAGAAACATGTGATTGACTTTTGTTACCTTGCATCAGACACCAGATGGGCTTGCAGAAACATGTGATTGACTTTTGTTACCTTGCATCAGACACCAGATGGGCTTGCAGAAACATGTGATTGACTTTTGCTACCTGGCATCAGACACCAGATGGGCTTGCAGAAACATGTGATTGACTTTTGTTACCTTGCATCAGACACCAGATGGGCTTGCAGAAACATGTGATTGACTTTTGCTACCTGGCATCAGACACCAGATGGGCTTGCAGAAACATGTGATTGACTTTTGTTACCTTGCATCAGACACCAGATGGGCTTGCAGAAACATGTGATTGACTTTTGTTACCTGGCATCAGACACCAGATGGGCTTGCAGAAACATGTGATTGACTTTTGTTACCTTGCATCAGACACCAGATGGGCTTGCAGAAACATGTGATTGACTTTTGTTACCTTGCATCAGACACCAGATGGGCTTGCAGAAACATGTGATTGACTTTTGCTACCTGGCATCAGACACCAGATGGGCTTGCAGAAACATGTGATTGACTTTTGTTACCTGGCATCAGACACCAGATGGGCTTGCAGAAACATGTGATTGACTTTTGCTACCTGGCATCAGACACCAGATGGGCTTGCAGAAACATGTGATTGACTTTTGTTACCTTGCATCAGACACCAGATGGGCTTGCAGAAACATGTGATTGACTTTTGTTACCTTGCATCAGACACCAGATGGGCTTGCAGAAACATGTGATTGACTTTTGTTACCTTGCATCAGACACCAGATGGGCTTGCAGAAACATGTGATTGACTTTTGCTACTTGGCATCAGACACCAGATGGGCTTGCAGAAACATGTGATTGACTTTTGTTACCTGGCATCAGACACCAGATGGGCTTGCAGAAACATGTGATTGACTTTTGCTACCTGGCATCAGACACCAGATGGGCTTGCAGAAACATGTGATTGACTTTTGTTACCTTGCATCAGACACCAGATGGGCTTGCAGAAACATGTGATTGACTTTTGTTACCTTGCATCAGACACCAGATGGGCTTGCAGAAACATGTGATTGACTTTTGTTACCTTGCATCAGACACCAGATGGGCTTGCAGAAACATGTGATTGACTTTTGCTACCTGGCATCAGACACCAGATGGGCTTGCAGAAACATGTGATTGACTTTTGTTACCTTGCATCAGACACCAGATGGGCTTGCAGAAACATGTGATTGACTTTTGTTACCTTGCATCAGACACCAGATGGGCTTGCAGAAACATGTGATTGACTTTTGCTACCTGGCATCAGACACCAGATGGGCTTGCAGAAACATGTGATTGACTTTTGTTACCTTGCATCAGACACCAGATGGGCTTGCAGAAACATGTGATTGACTTTTGTTACCTTGCATCAGACACCAGATGGGCTTGCAGAAACATGTGATTGACTTTTGTTACCTTGCATCAGACACCAGATGGGCTTGCAGAAACATGTGATTGACTTTTGCTACCTGGCATCAGACACCAGATGGGCTTGCAGAAACATGTGATTGACTTTTGTTACCTTGCATCAGACACCAGATGGGCTTGCAGAAACATGTGATTGACTTTTGTTACCTTGCATCAGACACCAGATGGGCTTGCAGAAACATGTGATTGACTTTTGCTACCTGGCATCAGACACCAGATGGGCTTGCAGAAACATGTGATTGACTTTTGTTACCTTGCATCAGACACCAGATGGGCTTGCAGAAACATGTGATTGACTTTTGTTACCTTGCATCAGACACCAGATGGGCTTGCAGAAACATGTGATTGACTTTTGCTACCTGGCATCAGACACCAGATGGGCTTGCAGAAACATGTGATTGACTTTTGCTACCTGGCATCAGACACCAGATGGGCTTGCAGAAACATGTGATTGACTTTTGTTACCTGGCATCAGACACCAGATGGGCTTGCAGAAACATGTGATTGACTTTTGCTACCTGGCATCAGACACCAGATGGGCTTGCAGAAACATGTGATTGACTTTTGCTACCTGGCATCAGACACCAGATGGGCTTGCAGAAACATGTGATTGACTTTTGTTACCTGGCATCAGACACCAGATGGGCTTGCAGAAACATGTGATTGACTTTTGCTACCTGGCATCAGACACCAGATGGGCTTGCAGAAACATGTGATTGACTTTTGCTACCTGGCATCAGACACCAGATGGGCCTGCAGAAACATGTGATTGACTTTTGTTACCTGGCATCAGACACCAGATGGGCTTGCAGAAACATGTGATTGACTTTTGCTACCTGGCATCAGACACCAGATGGGCTTGCAGAAACATGTGATTGACTTTTGCTACCTGGCATCAGACACCAGATGGGCTTGCAGAAACATGTGATTGACTTTTGCTACCTGGCATCAGACACCAGATGGGCTTGCAGAAACATGTGATTGACTTTTGCTACCTGGCATCAGACACCAGATGGGCTTGCAGAAACATGTGATTGACTTTTGCTACCTGGCATCAGACACCAGATGGGCTTGCAGAAACATGTGATTGACTTTTGCTACCTGGCATCAGACACCAGATGGGCTTGCAGAAACATGTGATTGACTTTTGCTACCTGGCATCAGACACCAGATGGGCTTGCAGAAACATGTGATTGACTTTTGTTACCTCGCATCAGACACCAGATGGGCTTGCAGAAACATGTGATTGACTTTTGCTACCTGGCATCAGACACCAGATGGGCTTGCAGAAACATGTGATTGACTTTTGTTACCTGGCATCAGACACCAGATGGGCTTGCAGAAACATGTGATTGACTTTTGTTACCTCGCATCAGACACCAGATGGGCTTGCAGAAACATGTGATTGACTTTTGTTACCTCGCATCAGACACCAGATGGGCTTGCAGAAACATGTGATTGACTTTTGCTACCTGGCATCAGACACCAGATGGGCTTGCAGAAACATGTGATTGACTTTTGTTACCTCGCATCAGACACCAGATGGGCTTGCAGAAACATGTGATTGACTTTTGCTACCTCGCATCAGACACCAGATGGGCTTGCAGAAACATGTGATTGACTTTTGCTACCTGGCATCAGACACCAGATGGGCTTGCAGAAACATGTGATTGACTTTTGTTACCTCGCATCAGACACCAGATGGGCTTGCAGAAACATGTGATTGACTTTTGCTACCTGGCATCAGACACCAGATGGGCTTGCAGAAACATGTGATTGACTTTTGTTACCTTGCATCAGACACCAGATGGGCTTGCAGAAACATGTGATTGACTTTTGCTACCTGGCATCAGACACCAGATGGGCTTGCAGAAACATGTGATTGACTTTTGTTACCTGTCATCAGACACCAGATGGGCTTGCAGAAACATGTGATTGACTTTTGCTACCTGGCATCAGACACCAGATGTGCTTGCATAAACATGTGATTGACTTTTGCTACCTGGCATCAGACACCAGATGGGCTTGCAGAAACATGTGATTGACTTTTGCTACCTGGCATCAGACACCAGATGGGCTTGCAGAAACATGTGATTGACTTTTGTTACCTGGCATCAGACACCAGATGGGCTTGCAGAAACATGTGATTGACTTTTGTTACCTGGCATCAGACACCAGATGGGCTTGCAGAAACATGTGATTGACTTTTGTTACCTGGCATCAGACACCAGATGGGCTTGCAGAAACATGTGATTGACTTTTGCTACCTGGCATCAGACACTGACATCCCAAATTGAATACCAGTATTCTTGTCTTTTGTTCTAACCACCAGTTAGATGCTTGCTCTTCTCAATCAGAGGATACCAGACCTTCCGTCTAGATAGAGAAGGCCACAAAGGAGGGGTCCTGATACTGACCAGAAACAGCATACCGAGTAGCGCGGTACCTGTCAATCACACCGGACAAGCAGAAATTGTAGGAGTTGACATAATGGCTCAAGAGACGAAGCTCCGCATTTTCAATCTGTACGGACCACCAAACAGAGACCTATCGCTCTCGAGTATGGAGGTCAGAGACTCCAACTGCATAGTAGTTGGAGATTTCAACAGCCACTCGGAGAGATGGGGCTACTCTGACACAGACAGCAGAGGTGACGAAGTGGAAGATTGGGAGATAGATGCAAATCTCTCCCTAATCAATAGGCCGGAGGATAGCCCTAGCTTCTATTCAAGAACATGGCATACCACCTCGACTCCAGATTTGGCCTTCTCCACACAGGACATACACTATAAAATAGACCGCCAGGTGCTAAACCAACTGGCAGGTAGCGACCACAGGCCGATCAGGCTAACCATTGACATGGAAGTAGGCCCACAGGAAACAAAACCGCTCCCACGTTGGAACTACAAACGAGCCGACTGGGACAGATTTGCAATCCTGACAGATGGGCTGTGTGAAACCATCAACACACGAAACACCAAAATGAAGCCCATGGTAGAGAGCCTAAGCAAGGCAATAATGCAAGCCGCCACTGAAACCATCCCAAGAGGAGCTAGGAAAAACTATAAGCCCTACTGGAATGATGAGTTACAGAAAGTGGAAGATGCAGTAACAAATGCTAGGAACGTGGCAGAACGAGAAAAATCCATGGAGGCAAACATCGCCCTCAAAGCCGCCACGGCGAAGTACAAACACACTCTCAAGCAAACAGCAAGAGAAAGTTGGAAAAATAAAACGGAAAGTTTAAACCTGGACAAAGAAGGGAACAAGCTATGGAAGCTAGTCAGAGCCATGAATGACGAAACCCCGTCAAATAAAACAATTACTATCAAGCAGGGCGAGAACTTGATCACAGGTAAGAAAGCCGCAAACGCCTTTGTCGATCACTATGCCAGAGCAAACCACATCGAGGTCCCTGCAGATAAGCATACAGACATTAGCGAAGAGCTAAAGGGACACGAAAACATAAATACGGCTCCTGAAGAGCACATGATGGCCAAACTAACCATGCGCGAAATGGAAGAGGCTATGAGAACACTAAAGAAAAGGAAATCTCCCGGAAAAGACGGGATAACAAACGAAATGCTGATGGGGCTGGGCCAAACAGCGAAGAAAAAACTACTATCAGTCCTGAACCAAAGCTGGAAAAGGGGTATTGTACCCCAGGCATGGAAAGATGCAATACTGGTACCAGTACCAAAAACAGGAAAGGATAAAACAGATCCGAATGGATACAGGCCCATAAGCCTACTGAGCTGTGTCGGCAAGCTGATGGAACGGATGATAAACACCAGACTGATGTGGCATCTGGAAGAAAAACGAATACTAATTCCACAGCAAGCCGGATTTAGACAGCACAGATCCACTGAGGACCAGGTCATCCTCATAGCCCAGGAGATAGAAGATGCCTACCAGGCACAGAAGCACACAGTAGCTGTTTGGGTGGATCTGGAAAAGGCATTTGACAAAGTCTGGAAGGATGGACTTAGAGTCAAGCTGAGAAGAAGTGATGTCTGTGGGAAGATGTACAAGTGGATCAACCACTACCTCAAACAAAGAACGGCCAGAGTCCAAGTCCAAGGGCAGATGAGCAAAAAGGTGACACTCGAGCAGGGAGTACCCCAAGGGGGAGTACTGTCACCCACACTCTTTCTGGTATATATAAACGATATTACAGAGAATATACCAAGAAGAGTCCATAGCTCAATGTTTGCAGACGATCTGGCTATGTGGACCTCTGAAAAGAATCTCACCATAGCAAGAAATCGGATGCAAACGGCCCTAACATCGCTGGAAGAGTGGGCGAACTCATGGCTGGTCAAAATAAACGAGGAGAAAACCACGTGCACAATATTCTCGCTCTCATTAAAACCCCAAAGTACCAAATTAAGCCTAAATGGCAAAATCCTGCAGCCAAACGACAACCCAACCTATCTGGGAGTCACATTTGATTGGCGCATGACATGGAAAAGTCAGATTGAGAGAAACCGAACGAAAGCCAGAGAAAGAATGGCGATCATGAGGAAACTTGCTGGCACAAGCTGGGGAGCAGACGAAGGCATACTAAAGAAACTGTACACTGGAAGAGTGAGACCAGTTCTCGAGTATGGCATTGCGGCATGGACAACAGCAGCGAAGGCGAACTTCGATAAAGTTAACAAACTTCAAAACCAAGCCATGAGAATTATAACAGGTGGCATGAAGTCAACGCCAATTGTAGAACTTAAAAAGATTACAAAACTGCAATCCATGACCGATAGAAGAGACTGCAGAGCCCAGCTGCAGTCAGAGAAACTCCGAAGACTGACGGACCATCCAATGTACCAGAGACTAAACAATCTGGGAAATGGGAAACTGAAGCGGAGAAACTTTGCAGAAATAGCCAAAGCAAAGATGCACGAAGATCCCATAAACGCACTAACAACACCAAAACCCATCACTACTGTACGAAAGCCTACTTGGAGGCAGGATATATTTCCAGAAGTGGTAGAAAATATACCAGGTATTGCAAACAAAAACTGCCAGAGTGAGAAAGAAAGGAGAGACACTACCCTAAGCTTCATAACGAAAAGCTACCCAAGCATGGACTGGACCCATGCATACACCGACGGTTCTGTAACAAACACTACACAGAACGGAGGGGCAGGAGCATTCCTGAACCTACCAAATGGCAGAAATATAACACTGTCATTCGCTACTGGTAAGTACACAAGCAATTTCAGAGCAGAGGCAGAGGCACTGAGGGCGGCAGTGGAAGAAATGGTGACACACAGTGAAAATGAGAGCCATATAGTCTTGCTGACAGATGCTCTCGAAGTAGTCACAGCGCTAAAAAGCCAGAAGAACACTGAGCTTAATGACTTAAGAGCAGCACTCTGCAAACTGTGCCAGCAGTCCGCACCAAAAAGGGTGGTGGTGCAGTGGGTTCCGTCACACTGCAACATCCTAGGCAACGAGGAGGCAGACAGACTGGCAAAAGAAGGTGCAAGGCTACCACAAACAGATACCAGCATGACGTACGAAGAGTCAAAACGGCTTATCAAAGCCAGATACATGTCCAAATGGGAAACCGAACATACTGGTTACACCAAAAACGATGCCTATTACCAGTTGAACCGAAGAGAGCAGGTCGTTGTCTTCAGACTTCGCACTGGCCACAACAGACTGAGGTACCACCTATTCAACAAACTGAAGATAGGGTGTACCGACGAATGCCCGTGCGGTACTGGTAAAATGACCACTGAACATCTGCTGCAGAACTGCCCGACATACGAGGATCAGAGAGAGCAGATGTGGCCATTGCCAGTGGAACTGCAAGACAAGCTGTATGGTAGTGGCGAGAGTCTCAGGATGACCGCCGCTTTTTTCGAAAAAATAATGGTTACTGTCTGACTGTGTACGCAGAAGAAGAAGAAGAAGAAGAAGATGCTTGCTCATCTTTGTAAATGAAGTGTAGTCTAGGATTTTTGATTTAATGTGTTTGGGCGTATTTGTAATATTTCTCCTACATCTGACAATGTGTATTTGCCATTATTCATCTATAAGGGATATTGTGCATTTGTAATAGTTCTCCTATAAGTGATATTGTTTATTTGTAATAATTCTACTACACTTGTGAAATTGTGCATTTGTAATAATTCTCCTATGAGGTAGCTTCAAAATGTTCTCTGAATATTTCACTCGTGTTTCAATGAAAGATAAAATTATGGAGAATATATAGTTATAAGTTGGTAGTGACCTTAACGAAATGTCACGGCAGATGTGACCTTCATATATACTCTCGAACAGAAGTTCAGAATTTTGTTGTTGTGTTGGGCTCGTTTGCATCATCGGAGATGAAAATGTCCTTGATTGAACAACATACAGATGTCAAATTCTGTGTTTTGCTTGAGAAGTCACCCTCAGAGACACACATATTGCTTAATAAAGTATACGGTGATACCGCGATGAAGAAATTGCAAGTATTTGAGTGGTACAAATGTTTCCGTGAAGGTCGTGTTAGTGTCGATGATGATGCATGTGGTGGACGACCGTCAACCTCGATCAACAATGAAAACATTGACCATGTTCGAAACGTTGTGTGCGCTGACAGAAGACTTAGTGTGGAGAGAATAGCCTCAGAAGTTGGAATATCAGTTGTACGTTGCCACAGCATTCTCCACAATGAGCTGCACATGTACCTTGTTAGTCAACTGTTATCTCTTGAACAGAAATAAACCAGATTGACCCTGGAAGGAGACCCACCCTGGTAGGAGACCCACCCTGGTAGGAGACCCACCCTGGTAGGAAACCAACCCTGCTAGGAGACCCACCCTGGTAGGAGACCCACCCTGGAAGGAGACCCACCCTGGTAGGAGACCCACCCTGGAAGGAGACCCACCCTGGTAGGAGACCCAATCACAATGGCTGATCAAGATAGCAATTTTCTTAACAACATAATCACAGGAGATGAGACGTGGTGTTTTTTGTAGAATCCTCAGACAAAACGTCAAGTCTTCTCAATGGAAATCTCCCAAATCTCCCCGGGCACAGACATTTAATTTAAACAAGAGCAAAGGAAAAGTTATGTTGGAAGTTTTTTTATTCCAAGGGTATTGTCTACCATGATTTCATTCCCGAAGGCCGAACGGTTAACAAGGAAATGTACGTTGATATCCTTCGTCATCTAAGAGATGCAATCAGAAATTTGATATTAGGAAATATGTTTTTAGTCAGACAGTGGTGAATGCTTGGAATGCATTGTCACGGGAGGTAGTGGAGGCAGGGACAGTTAATGCATTTAAGAATAAATTGGATGCACATAGCTTTTAGAGCAAGGTGATGTAAATGATACTGGTTGTATACAGACTCTGCAGAGTCTTCTAAACCAGTATAAAGACGTTAAGTTAAGTAAAGAAGAAAATACCAGAAAAAGGGAGAACAAACAGTTGGATTATGCTGCATGACAATACGCCAGCCCATCGATCCCTACTGGTGAAGCAGTACCTCACAAAGCACAATGTGATTACCTTGGAACATCCTCTATATTCTCCCGACCTGGCACCGGCTGATTTTTCTTGTTCCCTCGACTGAAACCGGCACTGGAAGGACAACGATTCTAGGATGCTGAGGACGTTATCACCAATGTGACGAGGCAGCTGAGAGAGGCTAGGATGCTGAGTTATCACCAATGTGACGAGACAGCTGAGAGAGGCTAGGATGCTGAGGACGTTATCACCAATGTGACGAGACAGCTGAGAGAGGCTAGGATGCTGAGGACGTTATCACCAATGTGACGAGACAGCTGAGAGAGGCTAGGATGCTGAGGACGTTATCACCAATGTGACGAGACAGCTGAGAGAGGCTAGGATGCTGAGGACGTTATCACCAATGTGACGAGACAGCTGAGAGAGGCTAGGATGCTGAGGACGTTATCACCAATGTGACGAGACAGCTGAGAGAGGCTAGGATGCTGAGGACGTTATCACCAATGTGACGAGACAGCTGAGAGAGGCTAGGATGCTGAGGACGTTATCACCAATGTGACGAGACAGCTGAGAGAGGTGTCAAAGAATGGGTTCCACGAATGTTTCCAGCAGCTGTATGCACATTGGCAAAAGTTTGTAGTTGCCGAGGGGAACTACTTTGAAAGAAATGTAGTGTAGCTAATTCTATTGTAACTTATTTCAATTTGATCCACTAATTCCTGGAAATATTTGAAGCTACCTCTTATATGGGATATTGTCATTTGTAATAATTCACCTATATGATATTGTGTATTTAGAATGATTTTCTTCCCTGTAACACTAATTTGTAATACTTCTCTGACCTAAGACATTGTAATTTGTCACACTTCTCTGACCTGGAGACATTTTGTCTTTCAGAAGGCAGTCTTGCTCGTGTAGAAGTTTCTGTGGGAGGTAATCCTGCCCCATCTGTGTCTTGGCAGAAGGGGGACAAGCCTATCAAGGAAGGGGAGGGAATTAAGATCATTTCTGAAGGGGAGACAAGCTGTTTAATATTTTCACGAGTCAACAAGAGTAGTTCAGGGACTTATACTGTGACAGTCAGTAACTCTCACGGGAGCTCTTCATCCAGTTTTGATCTTGTTGTGATTGAAGGTGAGTAGGCACTTGGACATCTGTCAGTGTCATATGTCATGTTTTAGAGACATCTGTCAGTGTCATGTGTCATGTTTTAGAGCCATATATCAGTGTCATATGTCATGTTTTAGAGACATCTATCAGTGTCATTGGTCATGTTTTAGAGACATATATCAGTGTCATATGTCATGTTTTAAAGACATATATCAGTGTCATATATCATGTTTTAAATACATCTGTCAAATGTCATGTAATAGGGTCTTCTACCATTCTCATATATTTAGAAACATTTGTTATTACCATAAGCAGAATAGGCCTAACAGTAATTTGGAAAAGACAGAGACTGTGGAATATCAGAGAAAGGACAGAGACTGGAATATCATACAAAAGACAGATACTGGAATATCATAGCAAAGACAGAGACTGGAATATCAGAGAAAAGACAGAGACTGGAATATCATAGCAAAGACAGAGACTGGAATATCATAGCAAAGACAGAGACTGGAATATCATAGCAAAGACAGAGACTGGAATATCATAGAAAAGACAGAGACTGGAATATCATAGAAAAGACAGATACTGGAATATCATAGCAAAGACAGAGACTGGAATATCATAGCAAAGACAGAGACTGGAATATCATAGAAAAGACAGAGACTGGAATTTCATAGAAAAGACACAGACTGGAATATCATAGAAAAGACACAGACTGGAATATCATAGAAAAGACAGAGACTGGAATATCATAGAAAAGACAGATACTGGAATATCATAGCAAAGACAGAGACTGGAATATCATAGCAAAGACAGAGACTGGAATATCATAGAAAAGACAGAGACTGGAATTTCATAGAAAAGACACAGACTGGAATATCATAGAAAAGACAGTGTAATATCAAAGCAAAGACAGAGACTGGAATATCATAGAAAAGACAGTGTAATATCAAAGCAAAGACAGAGACTGGAATATCATAGCAAAGACAGAGACTGGAATATCATAGAAAAGACACAGACTGGAATATCATTGAAAAGACAGTGTAATATCAAAGCAAAGACAGAGACTGGAATATCATAGCAAAGACAGAGACTGGAATATCATAGAAAAGACACAGACTGGAATATCATAGAAAAGACAGTGTAATATCATAGAAAAGACACAGACTGGAATATCATAGAAAAGACAGTGTAATATCATAGAAAAGACACAGACTGGAATATCATAGAAAAGACAGTGTAATATCATAGCAAAGACAGAGACTGGAATATCATAGAAAAGACACAGACTGGAATATCATAGAAAAGACAGTGTAATATCATAGCAAAGACAGAGACTGGAATATCATAGAAAAGACAGAGACTGTGGAATATCAAAGCAAAGACAGAGACTGGAATATCAGAGAAATGTATAAGAGTTATAAAAGATGTCTATGAAGAGGCCACATGTAGACAATTCACTATGTCGTCAGACATACATGTCTTATCTCTGAACATCTTTCTCATGGTTATGCACTGGGTGAACTGGCAGACCAAAGAGGCAGCAAGCCACATAATCTGGAAAGATATTGTCGGAGGAACAGATGTTGAACAAGAGGGGGAGAGTTTCAAAACAGTTCTAGAAAATCTAAAAGAGGAATGTGTTCCATGTGTGACAGAGTCTAGGTTTAGCTGAGTAGTTACTTTTTTAAAGAGTTATAACATCTATCTACTCCATGACACGACTACACACAGTTTATAAAACAGTCAACACTATCTAACAAATATTTTAAGATTTAATAATCTCACATTCAACCAACAACAAAATTAACTAAAAACAATATAAACCAAAAACAAAATTAACCAAAAACAATATTAACCAAAAACAATATTAACCAACAAGAACAAAGTATATCTCAACTGAATAATCATCATATGTATATATATTGATTTATTGAACAACCTCGGAGATAATCATCATATGTATGTATATTAATATATTGAACTACCTCGGAGGTTTTGAGCACTAGCTTTTGATAATTCCTCCAACTAATAACCCAAGCTCTCACCGCTGCACTCCCCTTCTCTGCACACTCAACACACACTCACAAACTCATCCTCACGATCGTATTATGTACTCTGTGCATTCTCACACAATCATATCACCTTCAGTCAGGTGATTTGTACATTCAGTTTCAATCGATTCACGTATGCTCAGGCGATCTGTACATTGATATGTAATTAGATCAAGTCACTTATAGTCAGAACACGTACTCACTTGTGGTCACTTACACAGTCGATCTGTGCATACACAGACATTCAAATCTCGCCCTTAGGCGATCTGTACATTCACAATTACTTCGATCACTTCACGCATTCACATGAATATATATGTTCATTGGTAATTAGATCACGCATTGTTCACCAGGTGTCCTGCAAGTATGACACACATTCAGATCTCTTACTGTGCACAGGGTGTCCAACATAAACACCTATAGAGTGACTGGCCGAAACCCGAGGTTAGGGTTGGTTCAGTCACCCTCCAAACTCACTCTCTCTCTCAGTCAGTCTCTCTCTCAGTCAGTCTCTCTCTCAGTCAGTCTCTCTCTCAGTCAGTCTCTCTCTCAGCCAGCCTGTTTGAGTTCATCTTTGCAGAGTATTTTATAGTCTCAAGCAACGACATGGCTGTCCAATGGTCTTGGTTGTCTGACTTAGCCATCACTCTAATTTGAAACTGCCCACAACTAATTGTTATTGGATGATTATCTCCAAATCACTGTCACTCTAAATGTTGCAGCCAGACGTGGGGGAATTTGACTGTTACCCCCCCCCCCCCCCCCCCTTCCCTTACGCTAATTCGGAATGCCAGATGGTCAGCTCCAAACCCCCATCTTAACTCTCAACATCCTCCTTGTACCAGACAATATCTTTCACCTAAAACCCTTGTTTTCTTTGTCGACCTAGTGTCGAGACGGTGATTGACCTTGGCACGCATTCAGGTAAACTTTGTTCCAAGAGTCGCCAACCCAATGTCCCCTGCCCTAAATGCTGATGCTCTAGCTGGAACTGTTACATGTGTAGGGAGGTAATCCCAAGCTTAACAAGTGGATAACTAGAATTGTAGTTAAATGTAGAAGAGCTAAAAATAAAGCACGGAAAAAATATATAGAGGCAGGTAAATCAAATGAAATATATTTAAAATGTTTGGACAAGCAAAACATAGCTCAGAAAGTGAATAAAACAGCAAAAATAGAATTCAAAAAAACTTGCCTATAGGATCAACACTGATAGTAAAAGCACCTTTCCTTAGATAGAACTAAACAAAGAACGAAAGACAAAGTAGGCCCACTCATATATATATATATATATATATATATATATATATATAGCACAGGAAAAATAATAAGTGAGAATAGGGAGGCAGCTAATCTACTCAATCAATACTTGTAAAGATGCAGGAGTGATCCCTTATTAAAAAAGTGCAACAAATTAGATCCAACAAATTATAGACCGGTGAGTTTAACGAGCATAGTCTGTAAATTGTTAGAGTCAATAATCAAAGAAAACATGGTAATGCATTTAGTCAAGTTTAATATAATCAGAAATAGTCAGCATGGCTTTACTAGAGGGAGATCATGCTTAACAAATATATTGCAATTCTTGGAGGAGGTTACCAAAATGATAGATAAGGCGAGCAAGTAGATATTATTTATCTAGATTTTGCAAAGACCTTTGAAAGAGTGAGTACCTCATCAAAGATTATTTAGAAAGCTAAAATCACATGGAATAAGTGGGGAAGTTGCCAAATGGATTGAAAATTGGTTAACGGGAAGAAGGCAGAGGGTGGGCATAAATAAGGAGTACTCTGAGTGGTGTGAAGTGAAAAGTGGTGTGTCACAGGGCTCAGTTTTTGGGACTAATTTTGTTCTTGATATATATAAATGATTTGGGATCCGTGATTGCAAAATTTGCTGATGACGCAAAACTATGCAGTAGTGTCTCATCTAAAGCAGAAGTGGATATATTGAGGTCGGATTTAGATCAAATTCGAGAATGGTTTGCGAGCTGACAAATAGAGTTTAATATATTTGGCGTTTTCAAATGAAACCGGTCCAAACTGCACCAAGTAAACATATGTACGATGCGCATGATGTCACTTCTGATGTAAACCTCACATACCAACCGTCAAATTTGAAAAATTTCATTGTCCTCCAACTCATAGTTTCCTCAGCAGACCGTTGAAAACATGGCGGAGTGTGATATGGGATCCGTCCAGAGTTGATCAGTGAACGGCGATCTCGTTTCTAACAGCTGAAGGATGTCGACCAGTTGACATTCATCAGAGAATACAGACAATGTATGGTGATTTAACATTTGACGAAAGGGTTTTGCAAGTAGCAGGATGTAGTCCAGAGAACGGGATCTGTTGAGTCGCTAGTTTACATCTTGACTGCAGCATTTGCACCTTTCAGTCCGACCCATCCGCTTTTCTATAAACATATCAAGATGTTATTGTTCTATGAACAAGAAAAAGATCTGAGAAGTTAACGTAGAGAAATAGACAGGAAGTAGATGTCACGCCAACTCTTAACATCGATAATTGCAAACTGGCAAACTGTGCACCAATTCACATACCTGGCATCCCTCATCAACAACAAACTCTCTCTAGACCCAGAAATAGACAGTCGGATTGACAAAGCTGCTGCTACATTTGCTCGCCTCACAGCGCAAGTTTTGGAACAACCAGAAACTGACAATTAAAACCAATGCCCTGGTGTACAATGCATGTGACGTCAGCACACTCCTATATGGCAGGGAGACTTGGACAACTTATGTGACGTCAGCACACTCCTATATGGCAGGGAGACTTGGACAACTTATGTGACGTCAGCACACTTCTATATGGTAGCCAGACTTGGACAACTTATGTGACGTCAGCACACTTCTATATGGTAGCCAGACTTGGACAACTTATGTGACGTCAGCACACTTCTATATGGTAGCCAGACTTGGACAACTTATGTGACGTCAGCACACTTCTATATGGTAGCCAGACTTGGACAACTTGTGTGACGTCAGCACACTTCTATATGGTAGCCAGACTTGGACAACTTATGTGACGTCAGCACACTTCTATATGGTAGTCAGACATGGACAACTTATGTGACGTCAGCACACTTCTATATGGTAGCCAGACTTGGACAACTTATGGGACGTCAGCACACTTATATATGGTAGCCAGACTTGGACAACTTATGTGACGTCAGCACACTTCTATATGGTAGCCAGACTTGGACAACTTATGTGACGTCAGCACACTTCTATATGGTAGTCAGACATGGACAACTTAAGTGACGTCAGCACACTCCTATATGGTAGCCAGACTTGGACAACTTATGTGACGTCAGCACACTTCTATATGGTAGTCAGACATGGACAACTTAAGTGACGTCAGCACACTTCTATATGGTAGCCAGACTTGGACAACTTATGTGACGTCAGCACACTTCTATATGGTAGTCAGACATGGACAACTTAAGTGACGTCAGCACACTCCTATATGGTAGCCAGACTTGGACAACTTATGTGACGTCAGCACACTTCTATATGGTAGTCAGACATGGACAACTTAAGTGACGTCAGCACACTTCTATATGGTAGCCAGACATGGACAACTTATGTCAAACAAGAGCATAGGCTTAACACCTTCCACCTACGGTGGCTGCGATCCATTCTTGGAATTACATGGAGGGACAGAGTGACAAATGTAGAGGTACACTCTTGCACCTGTCTCCCAAGCATGTACACTCTCCTTTCCCAGGGAAGACTACGATGGCTTGGTCACGTTCGTTGCATGGCAGATAGCCTCATTCCCAAAGATATTTTCTATGGTCCGTTTGTGAATGACAAGGGTAAGTTGGGTAACCACAGCTGAGGCTCAAAGATGTGCGTAAGTGTGATATGAAGGTCCTGGACATGAATCTGACATCATGGGAAGACAAAGCTTCAGACTGATCCAGGTGGAGATGTGACATGAATCTGACATCATGGGAAGACGAAGCTGCCTGGTGAAGCTCTTACAACACGGAGAAGTGAAACGACACACCGCAAAGAGAAGGACAACAAGAAACCTTAGTATATATATTTTGTTTATCGCTCCAAGTCGTATCATCCTATAGTCAGTCATGACTGAAAGAGGCTATTAATAGCACAGGAAATACATTGAGAACGGCAGAAACACTTGCGATGGTCAGATGTCAGTGAAAACTGACAAATGAGAATACATCGACATGTGCTACCCCATACATCCTCTTGAATTACCGGATAGAAGAAGAAGGAGAAGACGATATTAGAAACATTTATAGAAAAGGTGGCCTTCAAGTCACCAGCATCATCAATCTGGAAGAACGTTTGTCATCCAGATGGCTTCTGTGGCCTAGTTCAGGCAATGTAGGTCATACACCAACTTGCAGTGGCCTAGTTCAGGCAATGTAGGTCATACACCAACTTGCAGTGGCCTAGTTCAGGCAATGTAGGTCATACACCAACTTGCAGTGGCCTAGTTCAGGCAATGTAGGTCATACACCAACTTGCAGTGGCCTAGTTCAGGCAATGTAGGTCATACACTAACTTGCAGGAATATATGTTCATGTTTACAAATATCAGTTAATATGTAGAAATATATGTTAATGTTTTACATTTATGTTGATATGTAGAAATATATGTTAATGTTTTACATTTATGTTGATATGTAGAAATATATGTTAATGTTTAGAAATGTATCTTAATGAACAGAAATATGTTAAATACTTGAAAATATATGTTAGTGTAAAAACATGTTTATCTGTCAAATTATTTGCTAAATCTGTAAATTTGTGTGACCATAAAAGAAAAGTTGACTGTAGATTGATTTCTGTTACAGATCTTGTGTGACCATAAAAGAAAAGTTGACTGTAGATTGATTTCTGTTACAGATCTTGTGTGACCATAAAAGAAAAGTTGACTGTAGATTGATTTCTGTTACAGATCTTGTGTGACCATAAAAGAAAAGTTGACTGTAGATTGATTTCTGTTACAGATCTTGTGTGACCATAAAAGAAAAGTTGACTGTAGATTGATTTCTGTTACAGATCTTGTGTGACCATAAAAGAAAAGTTGACTGTAGATTGATTTCTGTTACAGATCTTGTGTGACCATAAAAGAAAAGTTGACTGTAGATTGATTTCTGTTACAGATCTTGTGTGACCATAAAAGAAAAGTTGACTGTAGATTGATTTCTGTTACAGATCTTGTGTGACCATAAAAGAAAAGTTGACTGTAGATTGATTTCTGTTACAGATCTTGTGTGACCATAAAAGAAAAGTTGACTGTAGATTGATTTCTGTTACAGATCTTGTGTGACCATAAAAGAAAAGTTGACTGTAGATTGATTTCTGTTACAGATCTTGTGTGACAATAAAAGAAAAGTTGACTGTAGATTGATTTCTGTTACAGATCTTGTGTGACCATAAAAGAAAAGTTGACTGTAGATTGATTTCTGTTACAGATCTTGTGTGACCATAAAAGAAAAGTTGACTGTAGATTGATTTCTGTTACAGATCTTGTGTGACCATAAAAGAAAAGTTGACTGTAGATTGATTTCTGTTACAGATCTTGTGTGACCATAAATGAAAAGTTGACTGTAGATTGATTTCTGTTACAGATCTTGTGTGACCATAAAAGAAAAGTTGACTGTAGATTGATTTCTGTTACAGATCTTGTGTGACCATAAAAGAAAAGTTGACTGTAGATTGATTTCTGTTACAGATCTTGTGTGACCATAAAAGAAAAGTTGACTGTAGATTGATTTCTGTTACAGATCTTGTGTGACCATAAAAGAAAAGTTGACTGTAGATTGATTTCTGTTACAGATCTTGTGTGACCATAACAGAAAAGTTGACTGTAGATTGATTTCTGTTACAGATCTTGTGTGACCATAAAAGAAAAGTTGACTGTAGATTGATTTCTGTTACAGATCTTGTGTGACCATAAAAGAAAAGTTGACTGTAGATTGATTTCTGTTACAGATCTTGTGTGACCATAAAAGAAAAGTTGACTGTAGATTGATTTCTGTTACAGATCTTGTGTGACCATAAAAGAAAAGTTGACTGTAGATTGATTTCTGTTACAGATCTTGTGTGACCATAAAAGAAAAGTTGACTGTAGATTGATTTCTGTTACAGATCTTGTGTGACCATAAAAGAAAAGTTGACTGTAGATTGATTTCTGTTACAGATCTTGTGTGACCATAAAAGAAAAGTTGACTGTAGATTGATTTCTGTTACAGATCTTGTGTGACCATAAAAGAAAAGTTGACTGTAGATTGATTTCTGTTACAGATCTTGTGTGACCATAAAAGAAAAGTTGACTGTAGATTGATTTCTGCTACAGATCTTGTGTGACCATAAAAGAAAAGTTGACTGTAGATTGATTTCTGTTACAGATCTTGTGTGACCATAAAAGAAAAGTTGACTGTAGATTGATTTCTGTTACAGATCTTGTGTGACCATAAAAGAAAAGTTGACTGTAGATTGATTTCTGTTACAGATCTTGTGTGACCATAAAAGAAAAGTTGACTGTAGATTGATTTCTGTTACAGATCTTGTGTGACCATAAAAGAAAAGTTGACTGTAGATTGATTTCTGTTACAGATCTTGTGTGACCATAAAAGAAAAGTTGACTGTAGATTGATTTCTGTTACAGATCTTGTGTGACCATAAAAGAAAAGTTGACTGTAGATTGATTTCTGTTACAGATCTTGTGTGACCATAAAAGAAAAGTTGACTGTAGATTGATTTCTGTTACAGATCTTGTGTGACCATAAAAGAAAAGTTGACTGTAGATTGATTTCTGTTACAGATCTTGTGTGACCATAAAAGAAAAGTTGACTGTAGATTGATTTCTGTTACAGATCTTGTGTGACCATAAAAGAAAAGTTGACTGTAGATTGATTTCTGTTACAGATCTTGTGTGACCATAAAAGAAAAGTTGACTGTAGATTGATTTCTGTTACAGATCTTGTGGAAACAGACACATCAACTGACAGAACCAACGGAGAAGTTGGAGATTCAGAGTCAGACTCTGAGACCATTGTTGATGAGGCAGAGGAAGCACCTCTCTCCGTTAAGTTTGGGATCAGACAAAGGAAAGAGGTTGTTGAAGAGAACAAGCTAGAGGAAGAGAGAGTTGAGGAGAAGCCGGGACTTCTAAAAGACGAAAATAAAGAGAGACAGAGGGGAAAGAAAGAAGAAGAAAGTGAGAATAAACAACAGGGGGTTTGGGAAGAGGAGATTGTGAGCAGTAAGAGGGTAGAAGTAAAGAAAGGAACAGCAGCCAGGGCATCAGAGAAGGAAGAGTTTGAAGGTTTCAGCGAGGAACCAGACTCAGTGCGGTGGCAAGGCCAAGGTCAGGTAAACTCGGTGGAAGAGGCTGTATTTTCTAGCACAGATTCAAGAACTTTTTCAAAGTCACTAATTCAAGAGGAGCAAGGTGAAGACTGGGCATTGAGAGTAGTCTCAGAGGTTGGAGAAACCAGCGGCTATCAGTCCGCTACTCAGTCTCTGACAGTCAGGAGTCAGACATTGATTGACAGCTCTGACCTTGTGGGGTCAGAGGTTACACAACACTCACTATCCTTTGAGACTGACATATCAAACTCGAAGAACGTTGAGAACATTCTAGACCTACGTACATTAGGAGAGACAGAACAGAGTCAGTCACTCTGTGAGGCTCTATCACTCCAAAGTGAAGCATCTGTTGAGAGTTCCACCTTCAAGCGAACACAGATCCAACATCATCTGCTGTCCTTTGAGACTGACATATCAAACTCGGAGAGCGTTGAATCAGCTGCAGATTTACACTCATCTGAAAAAAGAGAAGACGAGCAGTCAATCTCTGAAGGTCTTTCACTTCAGACTGACGCATATCTTGACAGCTCTGCCTACAGGAAGACAGAAGTCTCACAAAATTTACTGTCATTTGAGACTGACATATCAAACCCTAAAAGTGTTGAATCAATTTTTGATCTAACATCTCCGGGTGATAGAACATCCAAAGTACCAATAAAGGACACACAAGCAGAAGCTATCCTTGACAGAACCTCTAAAGTACCAACAGAGGACACACAAGCAGAGGCTACCCTTGATAAGACCTCTAAAGTACCAACAGAGGACACACACGCAGAAGCTACACTTGATAAGACCTCTAAAGTACCAACAGAGGACACACAAGCAGAAGCTACCCTTGATAAGACCTCTAAAGTACCAACAGAGGACACACAAGCAGAGGCTACCCTTGATAGGACCTCTAAAGTACCAACAGAGGACACACAAGCAGAGGCTACCTTTGATAGAACCTCTAAAGTACCAACAAAAGATACCCAAACAGAGGCTACCTTTGATAGAACCTCTAAAGTACCAACAGAGGACACACAAGCAGAGGCTACCCTTGATAGGACCTCTAAAGTACCAACAGAGGACACACAAGCAGAGGCTACCTTTGATAGAACCTCTAAAGTACCAACAAAAGATACCCAAACAGAGGCTACCTTTGATAGAACCTCTAAAGTACCAACAGAGGACACACAAGCAGAGGCTACCCTTGATAGGACCTCTAAAGTACCAACAGAGGACACACAAGCAGAGGCTACCTTTGATAGAACCTCCAAAGTACCAAAAGAAGATACACAGACAGAAGCTACCTTTGATAGGACCTCTAAAGTACCAAAAGAAGATACACAGGCAGAGGCTACCCTTGATAGGACCTCCAAAGTACCAAAAGAAGATACACAGGCAAACGCTACCTTTGATAGAACCTCTAAAGTACCAAAGGAAGATACACAGACAGAGGCTACCTTTGATAGAATCTCTAAAGTACCAAAAGAAGATACACAGACAGAGTCTACCTTTGATAGAACCTCCAAAGTACCAAAAGAAGATACACAGACAGAGGCTACCTTTAATAAAATCTTCAAAGTACCAAAAGAAGATACACAGACAGAGGCTACTTTTGATAGAATATCTAAAGTACCAAAAGTAGATACACAGGCAGAGGCTACATTTGATAGCACCTCTAAAGTACCAAAAGAAGATACACAGACAGAGGCTACCTTTGATAAAACCTCTAAAGTACCAAAAGAAGATACACAGACAGAAGCTACCTTTGATAGGACCTCTAAAGTACCAAAAGAAGATATACAGGCAGACGCTACCTTTGATAGAACCTCTAAAGTACCAAAAGAAGATACACAGGCAGAAGCTACCTTTGATAAAACCTCTAAAGTACCAAAAGAAGATACACAGGCAGAGTCTACCTTTGATAGAACCTCTAAAGTACCAAAAGAAGATACACAGACAGAGGCTACATTTGATAGAACCTCTAAAGTACGTAAAGAAGATACACAGGCAGAGTCTACCTTTGATAGAACCTCTAAAGTACCAACAGAGGACACACAGGCAGAGGCTATCTTTGATAGAACTCTATCAACTGAAGACACACAGACCTTCGATACACAGTCTAGAACAAAAGATCCAGAGACTGCCATAGAAGCTGCTTCTAGGGCAGAACGATTCTTTGGAAATAAAGTAGAAGAAAAGAGAGAAGAAAGAGAGGAAGTCCAAAACAAGGAAGAAAATAGTGCAGGGTTTAAAGAAGAGAAACCATTACAAAGAGAGAGAAAAACAGAAAAGACTAAGCCAGAGAAAGATTTAGCAGAAGAGACACGTGAAGAGAAAGATAAGACTACCCATAAGGCATTAGCTCCAACATTCGTGGGCACCATGGACGACTGTGTGACGGAGCTTGGGGACTTGGCCAGGTTCGATTGCCGGGTGTCTGCCTATCCTGACCCAGAAATCACTTGGTAAACATGTCAGCTGTCTGTTGTCTCTGTCTGTTGTCTCTGTCTGCTGTCTCTGTCTGTTGTCTCTGTCTGCTGTCTCTGTCTGTTGTCTCTGTCTGCTGTCTCTGTCTGTTGTATCTGTCTGTTGCATCTGTTTGCTGTCTCTGTCTGTTGTCTCTGTTTGCTGTCTCTGTCTGTTGTCTCTGTCTGCTGTCTCTGTCTGCTGTATCTGTCTGCTGTTGTTGTCTGTTGTCTCTGTCTGAGATCTTTGATTCCTGTCTCTGTCTGCTGTCTGTTGTCTTTGTCTGCGATCTCTGAGTCCTGTCTCTGTCTGCTGTCTCTGTCTGATGCCTGCTATCTCTGTCTGCTGTCTATGTCTGCTGTCTCTGTCTCTGTCTGCTGTTTCTGTCTGCTGTCTCTGCCTGCTGTCTCTGTCTGCTGTCTATGTCTGCTGTCTCTGTCTCTGTCTGCTGTCTCTGTCTGCTGTCTCTGTCTCGTTTCATGTTTATGTGGATTTGTTTACAATATGTATTTAGTTTGCTTAGTGAACACAGCTGTTTAATTTGTCTGTATATATGCTTATGTTTTTTGTTTATACAATTTGTTTGTTTATTTGTTTGTGTGGTATTTTTGTCATTGGACTTCATTTGGTTCACCTGCGTAATACCAGGTCTGAAAAGGGAAGTCAAGAATAGTAACACTGTTACCTACCAGAGATATTGTTAATGCTGACTGAGGAGGGTTGTGCATGGGTTAAATACCCCCATCATGTAGAAATTATAAGTTACTACAAGAAACAGGAAAGAAGACCTTGCCTCTGGCCCTGGGGGGGGGGGGGGGGGGGAGGTGTAAAGGATGACCAAGTCAGGAGTCTGCTCAACATATTCACACACACGCACATGCCCACACACACATGCACACACACACGCACGCACGCACGCACACACACACACACACACACACACAAGTTTATTTCTTGTGTAAGCTGCACAACAAAATTTTGATTATATTAAAAATATTAATTTTAATTGATTAACTGGAATGGGAAAATATAATTCTATAAATTGAATGATCAATTGAGAATACATTTATTATTTGACAAAACTTCATGATATACAATATTTGTGATAAAAAATCTTCCGTCATTCAAAGTTCACATTTATATTTAGAATTCTGAAGAAAAACCTGAACTTGTGATTCGTTCTTACTTTGTGAAAAAACGTATGTAAAATTGCCATGGTATGAAGACCAGTTTCTCTAAATACAATCTTAGGTAGCGCCATAACAAGTTGGAATTTTCTGGCTTTCAATATGGAGGGCAACCCAGTTTCACTTGGAGACAAAACAAGTCTGGGTTTGAACTGAGTAGATTTATTGACCTCTGATCTGTTGTGGTCTGAACTGGGTAGATTTGTTTACCTCTGACCTATTGTAGTCTGAGCTGAGTAGATTTGTTTACCTTTTCTTCTTCTTCTTCTTCTTCTTCTTCTTCGACTTCTTCTTCTTCTTCTTCTTCTTCTGTGTTCGTTCTCAATCTCTCACTATCAAGCGCTGAACAGGGCATTGTAAGTAGCAGGATGTAGTCCGGAGAACAGAATGCGTCGTGTCACTAGTTTACAGCGTGGCTGCGATATTTGCACCTTTCGGTTCGACACATCTGTCTTTGGCAGTTGTTTACCTCTGATCTATTGTAGTCTGAGCTGAGTAGATTTGTTTACCTCTGATCTATTGTAGTCTGAGCTGAGTAGATTTGTTGACCTCTGACCTACTGACCTTTCTGTTAAATGACAGGTACAAAGATGGGAACAAGGTGACCCCATCAACCAAGTATGAACTGCTCAACTTCCACGACGACATCTTCTCCCTCCTCATCAAGAAGGTGGACCCGGCTGACAGCGGCTGCTACACTTGTGTGGCTAAAAATGATTATGGGGAGGCCAAGTCCAGGGCTCTCCTTAATGTCATGGGTAAGTTGGGGGATAGGAGAGACTAAGTCAAAGGCTGTCCTTAATATCGATTTAGAATACATGACGATGATGATGATATAATCCCTTTAACTGTGAGATGGTAGCTCTTGACAGCTGTAGCAAAGCTACTTATGTCTTGGTTCCGTGGACCATTTTAATATATGAGATAGGGTTGTTTTTATCCTTAAGACTGTGTGTAAGAGTTACAACGTCTAATACCGACATTAAGACTCCCATGTAACAAAACATTAAAACTTCCGTTAAACATAAAATCAGATATTTATTTATTACAAAAAGATTATTTGTTATACATTGATGAAAACCTAGCCTAACTTACTAAACAAATAGGAGTCTTTTTCTCAGCGAATATTAGTATGCCTAAGGTGGAGTCCCTGTAACTATAACACCCAGTTCTGTAGTCTAATCTAATATATATTAAACACTATACAAATCTTGTCCTATATACTTAAATGCTCTCTTGTCTGGAATATCGTGTGCCCCCTTGGCAGTTGGTGCTGACGTTGATCTCTGGTGGTCGCCGGCTCTGCATTGTGTAATGATAGCTTCTTGCTAAGTTCGTGTGTCTGCTTCCTGAGAAGTTTTAAGATACATCTTACTTTGGCTCAGAGAGCTATGGTCGACTCATATGACCTGACTCATGTATATAATTGTTTGGATCACTATCTCAGCAAAAACTCAGAACTGACGACTGTGAAGGTTACAGATACATTCACTTATCTCTCGTTGATCATAAAAGGGCCACCATTTCACTCCAAAAGCCACAAATATAATGACCCCTATGCTTTTCTTGGTCCTGTTACCTACTTTCTTAGACAATTTTTGGTTCTCAGAGAATAAGTCTCCAGTCCCAAACTCCATTGCTCCATAGAGATCTGTTACACAGCTAATGCCTCCAGGACAGAGGCACATGTCCTCATCAATTGTTGTGGTGGTGTGTAGAGTGTGTTGTGTATGGTAAAGGTCTGGTAGGGTATGGTGGGGTGTAGTCTTGTAGGGTATGATGGGGTGTGGTGAGATATGGTGGGGTGTGGTGGGGTATGGTGGGCTGTGGTGGGGTGTGGTGGGGTCTGGTGGGGTGTGGTGGGGTGTGGTGGGGTATAGTGGGGTGTGGTGGGGTGTGGTAGGGCATGGTAGGGTATGGTGGGGTGGGGTGGGGTGGGGTATGGTGGGGTGTGGTGAGATATGATGGGGTGTGGTGGGATATCATGGGGTGTGGGGGGGGGTAGGGTGGGATTTGGTGGCATGGTGGGGGGTAGGGTGGGGTATGATGGGGGGTAGGGTGGGATTTGATGGGATGGGTGGAAAATGGTGGGGGTAGGGTGTGGTTGGGTGGGGTATGGTGGGAGCAAATCTTTTACAAATCGGTCAGCCCTGGGCACAAAGTCAGGAGGTGCTCGACTGACTCCTCATGGTCGTGGCAGAGTCTGCAGTTTGGCTCACGTAGTGGGTCTAATCTATTCAGATGTTTGTTGAGAGGGGCATGCTTTCTGTGAGGCAGTGGTGCTATTCTTGTCATACACAAAGACCCATGTAGGGTTGGTCCCATGTAGGGTAGGTCCTATACTGGTTTGGTCCCATGCATCAGCAAGTGGAACAAGATGTTAATGGATTGACTGACATATACACATACATGTATACACTTTACTTAACTTAATTTAACATCTTTATACTGGTTTAGAAGACTCTGCAGAGTATGTACACATACAGCCAAACACATGTTGATTGATAGACATATAAACATATATGTACACACTTGTACACAAACAGCTAAACACATGTTGATTGATAGACATATAAACATATATGTACACACTTGTATACAAACAGCTAAACACATGTTGATTGATTGACATACAAACAAATACGAACACACACTCGTACAGCTAAACACATATTCTATTTGAGGTCTGTTTCAGCTTTGGTTTCCTTAATGTCCAGGTTTGAAGGAAAAGGTCACAGATGCTCATGTGGCGCCATCTTTTGTGACCAAGTTTTATGACATGGAGGTGGTGGAGGGGCTCCCTGTGGAGTTTGTGTGCATGATTGATGGCAATCCAGACCCAGTTGTGACTTGGCTGCTCAATGGTCAGGAAGTACAGAACAGCTGTGAGATTCTGACCCGCAGGCAGGATGACACGGTCATGCTAGCATTCAGGTGGGTCCCCTCTTAGCATTCAGGTGGGTCTCCTCTTAGCATTCAGGTGGGTCCCCTCTTAGCATTCAGGTGGGTCTCCTCTTAGCATTCAGGTGGATCTCCTCTTAGCATTCAGGTGGGTCCCCTCTTAGCATTCAGGTGGGTCTCCTCTTAGCATTCAGGTGGGTCTCCTCTTAGCATTCAGGTGGGTCTCCTCTTAGCATTCAGGTGGGTCTCCTCTTAGCATTCAGGTGGGTCTCCTCTTAGCATTCAGGTGGGTCTCCTTTTCAATCTATTCAGGTGGATCTCCTCTTAGCATTCAGGTGGGTATCCTCTTCAATCTATTCAGGTGGATCTCCTCTTAGCATTCAGATGGGTTTCCTCTACAATCTATAGATAGTCCCCTAGCAAACAATGCTGTCATGGATGAAGTGTTCAAGACTGCTTTGTAGTGTGTTTTTAGGTTGGGTTGGGTTTGGATTGAGGAAACAGATCGTGAAACCAAAAAGCATGCCTGGAGTCAGTGAAAGCAGTTCTTAAGTACAGAACAACAGAGTTATGTCTGTCAGTGTCATGATTATCATAATTACTATTACAATCACTGACACAATCACTGTTGCAATCACTGTCACAATCACCAAACAATCACTGACACAATCAATGACACAATCACTGTCACAATCACTGATACAATCACTATTACAATCAGTCACAATCAAAGACACAATCACTGACACAATCACTGACACAATCACTGACACAATCAATGATACAATCACAGACACAATCAAGGACACAATCACTGACACAATCACTGACACAATCACTGACACAATAACTGCCATCCTGTCAGGTCTATAAAAATGGAAAACGCTGGCGAGATCATCTGTAAGCTCAAGAATGACTCCGGACAGGCCATGTGCAAGGCTCGGCTGAAGGTGAAGGAAGATCTGAGCAAGCGAGGTGAGCGGCCATTGTTCCTGGAGCAGCCTTCAGATAAGGAGGTGTCTGAAGGTGATGAGGTCACTTTCGAGTGTGTCATATCAGGAATTCCGGAACCAGAGATCACGTGGTACTTCAATGGTCGTGAAGTCCATGTAAGTTGGTATTTGTATCAGCGATGTACGTGTATGTATGTATTTGTGTATGTATATTTCGTATCCATCAGCACTTGCGATGAGCTACAAACATTCATGTATGTGTAGTAGGTTATCTCTCTTAGACTAAAAAGATGCACCTGAACTACTTCCCCTTTCTAAATATTTAGACAAAACACCTTCTTCAGAATTAAGTTAAATTAAGTCATTACACTGGTTTAGAAGACTCTGTAGAATTTGTATACAACCAGTTTCATTTACATCACCTTGCTCTAAAAGCTATGCGTACCCAATTTATTATTAAATGCATTAACTGTGCCTGCCTCCACTACCTCCCCTGGCAATGCATTCCAAGCATTCCACCACTCTCTGACTAAAAAAATATTTCCTAATATCTAATCTGGACCTCTCTTTAGTCAGCTTGTAGCTATGCCCTCTTATTCTTGTGGGTGGTTGTATTTAAAAAAATTTTTTTATAGTCTAATTTATCCATTTCTCTGATCATCTAAAAACCTGTATTAAGTCACCACGAATTCTTCTCTCTTGGAGACACTGTAGGCCGGATTTTCTGTCTTTCCTCATAACTGTAATTCTGGAATCCCACTATCATCTTTGTCGCTCTTTTTTGTATTCTTTCCAGCATGTTTACATCCTCTCTAGGATAAGGACTCCACACCTGTACACAGTACTCCAATCTAGGTCTAACTAAAGCTTTATACAGTTTGACTACCACTTCCTTGCTCCTATGTTTAATATTTCTTTTTATCATACCTAACATTGCATTTGCCTTTTTCACTGCTACCTTAACTCGCTCACTCACCTTTCCTGTATGATCTATTATAACCCCTAGGTCCCTTTCCTTATCTATCTTTCTAATATTGTTCTCTCCCATTCTGTAATTATGTTCCATATTGGATCTACCCATGTGCATGACTGTAAATTTATCTACATTAAACTCCATTTGCCAGATTACAGACCATTCTCGAATTTCATCTAAATCCGACCTCAATATATCCACTTGCCTTTTAGATGAGACACTACTGCATAGTTTTCTGTCAATCGTGAATTTTGCAATTATGGATCCGATGTTAATGTCCAAATCGTTTATATATATCAAGAACAAAATTGGTCCCAAAACCGAGCCCTGTGGCACACCACTTTTCACTTCACACCACTGACTCCCCGTTAACCAATTTTCAATCCATTTGGCAACTTCCCCACCTATTCCATGTGATTTTAACTATCTAAATAATCTTTGAGGAGGTACTCTATCAAAGGCCTTTGCAAAATCTAGATAAATTACATCCACTGGCTCCCCTTTATCTATGATTTTAGTAACCTCCTCCATGAATTCTAATAGATTTGTTAAGCATGATCTACCTCTAGTAAACCCATGCTGACTATTTCTAATTAGATTAAATTTGTCTAAATACATTACAATGTTTTATTTGATTATTGACTCTAACAATTTACAGACTATGCTCGTTAAACTCACCGGTCTATAATTAGCTGGATCTGATTTGTTGCCCTTTTTGAATAAGGGAATCACTCCTGCATCTTTCCAGTCCCGTGGAACAATCTCTTTTGCATGTGATTGAGAACATAATATAGCCAATGGTTTTGCTAGTTGGTCTCTAATTTCAAACAGCAATTTTGGATGAAAACTAAATTGTAAAAACAACGAATGAATTTTATTACATAAATCGCTGAACTATCTCAACTCAGAGGTTTCATGTCAATAGCAAGCAGTCTCCTCTGCTCTAATTGATCTCCTGGTTCTATTGATTGGTTAGTTCTAGATTCTATTCCTTTTAATTTAACACAATCTTATCTTTCAAATTTTTTCTTGTTTCTTTAGTATCTGGTGGCGCATATTACTTCTGTCTTTCTTGAAGTCTCATCTTGTCTGGTTTAGGTTTTGCTGTGCCTTCTTGAATCCGTCTTGATATCAATGGTAATGACCCCTAGTGTTTTGGCAACCCTTATCTGTCACAAGATGTAGACAATGATCCCTTGTGTTTTGGCAACCCTTATCTGTCACAGGTCTCAAGGAAGGATCCCTAGTGTTTTGTCAAACCTTGTCTCTCACAGGTCTCAAGGAAGGATCCCTAGTGTTTTGTCAAACCTTGTCTCTCACAGGTCTCAAGGAAGGATCCCTAGTGTTTTGGCAACCCTTATCTGTCACAAGATGTAGACAATGATCCCTTGTGTTTTTGCAACCCTTATCTGTCACAGGTCTCAAGGAAGGATCCCTAGTGTTTTGTCAAACCTTGTCTCTCACAGGTCTCAAGGAAGGATCCCTTGTGTTTTGTCAAACCTTGTCTCTCACAGGTCTCAAGGAAGGATCCCTAGTGTTTTGTCAAACCTTGTCTCTCACAGGTCTCAAGGAAGGATCCCTAGTGTTTTGGCAACCCTTATCTGTCACAAGATGTAGACAATGATCCCTTGTGTTTTTGCAACCCTTATCTGTCACAGGTCTCAAGGAAGGATCCCTAGTGTTTTGTCAAACCTTGTCTCTCACAGGTCTCAAGGAAGGATCCCTTGTGTTTTGTCAAACCTTGTCTCTCACAGGTCTCAAGGAAGGATCCCTAGTGTTTTGTCAAACCTTGTCTCTCACAGGTCTCAAGGAAGGATCCCTAGTGTTTTGTCAAACCTTGTCTCTCACAGGTCTCAAGGAAGGATCCCTAGTGTTTTGTCAAACCTTGTCTCTCACAGGTCTCAAGGAAGGATCCCTAGTGTTTTGTCCAACAATTTTCTGATCTGAGCCATACTTGGATTATGACACACCTCTAGACACACTGACTGTAGAACAGATACCAGCTAGATTCAAGTGATCAGTCTCAGCTGGAGACAATTAGGTGTAGGCCTCCACTTCACCGATGTTCTGATCTCTCAATAAGTCATCTGTCAGACTTCCCAATGTTCACTCATAGAGTTAATGCTGCGGACTCCAGAGCTAACTTTGGTTCTGCCTCGGCTGCGAATGTCTTGAATGTCCTAATACACCACTGTCTCTTTCCCTGCTAAGCTCCACCCTGCTGCCTTGGTTGCTGAGGACAGCTAATCATGTGATCCTACATTTTCCTGCTGCATGGACAATTTGTGCAACTACTGTCATGACCTGTCCCACTCAACCTCCAGAATCAAGTTTCTAGATTTCCCCCCTTTCCCTCCTAAACGACAGCCACCCTCTACCCTGTGGCTGTTACTGTTACAGTACTGGTTGATTTGGATCAGGCTTAAAATTGACATCCCATATTCCTGTGTCCTCCTATAGCAACGACGTGTGACAATCCTATTGTAGCCTGAGTAACCAGCTAGATCTAGTTCTGTTGTCTCCCGCATCCTTCCTTATGGACAACACAAATAAAAACCCTACCCATAATTCCAACTTGAAGTCTTGGAATAATTCCATCTCCTTTGAACCAGTTCTATAGGTAGTGACTTATTTAATATATTTAGCTAAAGTTTTGTGCAACCCTGACTACTGGTCTAAAAATAAACCTATTTAAGCATTTTCATTGTTTAGTGACCTTGAATAGGAATAAAGAAACTACAATTTGCTTTCAATGCCATTCAGGATGCCTGTTTGTGGGCCTTATGTCCCTGTCACAACACAATCAACTTGTCTTGTATTATAATATCTTGAGTTTAAACATGTCACTGCAAGAACCAAGCTGTTTTATGATTGGGTTGTGTGGGAAAGTTAACATGACGGACAATATTCTACCAGAGAACATTCTACCAGAGAACATTCATTAAGATTAAAAAACTCACGAGTAGCAAGCAAACACACAGACAGACAAACAGAACAGTCTTACATCCCCCACACGTCTGACAGGTGAGGAACTTTTCTTCTTCTTCTTCTTCTTCTTCTTCTTCTTCTTCTTCTTCTTCTTCTTCTTCTGCTTCTTCTTCTTCTTCTTCTTCTTCTTCTGCGTACGCAGTCAGACAGTAACCATTATTTTTTCGAAAAAAGCGGCGGTCATCCTGAGGCTGTCGCCACTGCCATAGAGCTTGTCTTGCAGTTCCACTGGTGATGGCCACATCTGCTCTCTCTGATCCTCGTATGTCGGGCAGTTCTGCAGCAGATGTTCAGCCGTCATTTTACCAGTACCGCACGGGCATTCGTCGGTACCACCTATCTTCAATTTGTTGAATAGGTGGTACCTCAGTCTATTGTGGCCAGTGCGAAGTCTGAAGACAACGACCTGCTCTCTTCGGTTCAACTGGTAATAGGCATCGTTTTTGGTGTAACCAGTATGTTCGGTTTCCCATTTGGTCATGTATCTGGCTTTGATAAGCCGTTTTGACGCTTCGTACGTCATACTAGTATCTGTTTGTGGTAGTCTTGCACCTTCTTTTGCCAGTCTGTCTGCCTCCTCGTTGCCTTGGATGTTGCAGTGTGATGGGACCCACTGTACCACTACCCTTTTTGGTGCGGACTACTGGCACAGTTGGCAGAGTGCTGCTCTTAAGTCATTAAGCTCAGTGTTTTTCTGGCTTTTTAGCGCTGTGACTACGGCGAGAGCATCTGTAAGCAGGACTATATGGCTTTCATTTTCTTTATGTGTCACCATTTCTTCCACTGCCGCCCTCAGTGCCTCTGCCTCCGCTCTGAAGTTGCTTGTGTACTTACCAGTAGCGAATGACAGTGTTATTTGTCTGCCATTTGGTAGGTTCAGGAATGCTCCTGCCTCTCCGTTCTGTGTAGTGTTTGTTACAGAACCGTCGGTGTATGCATGGGTCCAGTCCATGCTTGGGTAACTTTTCGATATAAAGCTTAGGGTAGTATCTCTCCTTTCTTTTTCAGTCTGGCAGTTTTTGTTTCCAATACCTGGTATATTTTCTACCACCTCTGGAAATATATCCTGCCTCCAGGTAGGTTTTCGTACAGTAGTGATGGGTTTTGGTGTTGTTAGTGCGTTTATGGGATCTTCGTGCATCTTTGCTTTGGCTATATCTGCAAAGTTTCTCCGCTTTAGTTTCCCATTTCCCAAATTGTTTAGTCTCTGGTGCATTGGATGGTCAGTCAGTCTTCTGCGTTTCTCTGACTGCAGCTGGGCTCTGCAGTCTCTTCTATCGGTCATGGATTGCAGTTTTGTAATCTTTTCAAGTTCTACAATTGGCGTTGACTTCATGCCTCCTGTTATAACTCTCATGGCTTGGTTTTGAAGTTTGCTAACTTTATCGAAGTTCGCCTTTGCTGCTGTTGTCCATGCCGCAATGCCATACTCGAGAACTGGTCTCACTCTTCCAGTGTACAGTTTCTTTAGTATGCCTTCGTCTGCTCCCCAGCTTGTGCCAGCAAGTTTCCTCATGATTGCCATTCTTTCTCTGGCTCTCATTCGGTTTCTCTCGATCTGACTTTTCCATGTCATGCGCCGATCAAATGTGACTCCCAGATAGTTTGGGTTGTCGTTTGGCTGCAGGAATTTGCCATTTAAACTTAATTTGGTATTTTGGGGTTTTATTGAAAGCGAGAATATTGTGCATGTGGTTTTCTCAGGAACTTGTCTGACAAGTGACGAACTTGTCTGACAGGTGAGGAACTTGTCTGACAGGTGAGGAACTTGTCTGATAGGTGATGAACTTGTCTGATAGGTGATGAACTTGTCTGATAGGTGATGAACTTGTTTGACAGGTGAGGAACTTGTCTGACAGGTGAGGAACTTGTCTGACAGGTGGGGAACTTGTCTGACAGGTGAGGAACTTGTCTGACAGGTGAGGAACTTGTCTGACAGGTGAGGAACTTGTCTGACAGGTGAGGAACTTGTCTAACAGGTGGGGAACATTCTTGATCAGATGTTATTTTAAAGTACAACATTATTTAGGATATTGAATTCTGCAGGCCCACACTGAGCTAGTACAGGCCCACGCTGAGCTAGTACAGGCCCACTAGTACAGGCCCACGCTGAGCTAGTGCAGGCCCACACTGAGCTAGTACAGGCCCACTAGTACAGGCCCACTAGTACAGGCCCATATTGAGCTAGTACAGGCCCACACTGAGCTAGTATAGGCCCACACTGAGCTAGTACAGGTCCACGCTGAGCAAGTGCAGGCCCACGCTGAGCTAGTGCAGGCCCACGCTGAGCTAGTACAGGTCCACACTGAGCAAGTGCAGGCCCACGCTGAGCAAGTGCAGGCCCACGCTGAGCAAGTGCAGGCCCACGCTGAGCAAGTGCAGGCCCACGCTGAGCAAGTGCAGGCCCACGCTGAGCAAGGAGATGTTTTTGTAATGATGTAATGTCTGCATCTCTGCACTTGTTCTCCAGAAATCTCGTAACCGAACAATGCGTCAGAAACCTGGACAGAAGTACATACTAACCATCAGGGAAGTGATCCCAGAGTATGCTGGCGTGTACACGTGTAAGGCTGTCAACCTGGCTGGTGATGCATCATGTGCTGTGGAACTGTCAGTCAAAGAGCTGCTGGATCAACAGCCACTGAAGGGGAAATATTACGAGTCAGTTACAAACTTTTTATTATTTATGAATTGGACACTTTTGTTTGTATATGTCTCTGAATTGGACACTTTTGTTTTTATTTGTCTCTGAATTGGACACTTTTGTTTTTATTTTTCTCTGAATTGGGCACTTTTGTTTTTATTGTCTAAACTGCAAAATTACTGTTGAACAGCACATTCCTGCAGCATTATTACGGCTGTAACTGGTGCTGCGTCTGCTGAGTGGGACACTTTTACGATCTTCTTTTCATTATTTTATTTCATTGCAAGCATTTCCTGAACGATAAACGTTAACAAACCAAAGATACTCTCACTGACTGTATTTTTGGTAGAGAGTTTCTCTCAGCCAGCTGAAAGTTGTGAATGGTGTTAGCCAGGTAAACATTAATGACTGGTTTAGTCAGGAGCAGATAACACACAACATCTGTGTTTACCATTAACAAATATTCATACTGATTATCTGTGTCAGACAACACAGTATGGGAGGAAGAGAACAACTTTGCTCAAAGTGTACTCATTCATTTGTTGAACTTTAGTATTTCATTGTAACATCATTTTTTTGTTCTTAATTAAACTTAGTCATTGATATTCTGACCAATCATGTGTTATCTAATATTCCTCTTTTATTTTCTGACCAATCATGTTTTGTCTACCATTCCTCTTGGCCACAAATGATGTTTTAGTAATTATGTTACATTTTGATGTTTACAGTAAAGTCCACTGATACGACATTCTTCCTCTTCTGTGTACACTTGAATCCGTCAGTCTGTCCGAGGGGAAGAAATGGTCAGCCTGTCATACCTGTTTTATTTTGATTTGTGACATGTTCCTCTCATCAAGTTGCCTGGCAGTTTGTTTGGATCTGTGGTCCAGCCCATCAGATTTCAACAAGTGTTTCTGTGGGTCTTTCCTTCCTTAGCCCCTGGATGTTCCCAGCCTGCCTACAAGGTAGCAGGTTTGTGTTTCTCTTGAGCTGGCCCTGCCCTTTGACCTGTCTGGCTAGAGAAACCCTCTTGGACCGACTAAGGCTTTTCACAGATAAATCCAAGTTGACTTCTGATAACAGATGAAGAAGAATGGAGCAACAGAAGAGATCAACATTATCTAAATGTTCAAATTCCTTTCCTGACGGAGAGGAGCCTAGCGTCTGGTCAGGTAAAACATTCTGATCAGACATGTTAGTCAGGGTCAGGTAAAACTTACTGATCAGACATGTTAGTCAAGGTCAGGTAAAACATTCTGATCAGACATGTTAGTCAGGGTCAGGTAAAACTTACTGATCAGACATGTTAGTCAGGGTCAGGTAAAACATTCTGATCAGACATGTTAGTCAGGGTCAGGTAAAACTTACTGATCAGACATGTTAGTCAGGGTCAGGTAAAACTTTCTGATCAGACATGTTAGTCAGGGTCAGGTAAAACTTACTGATCAGACATGTTAGTCAGGGTCAGGTAAAACATTCTGATCAGACATGTTAGTCAGGGTCAGGTAAAACTTACTGATCACACATGTTAGTCAGGGTCAGGTAAAACATTCTGATCAGACATGTTAGTCAGGGTTAGGTAAAACTTACTGATCAGACATGTTAGTCAGGGTCAGGTAAAACATTCTGATCAGACATGTTAGTCAGGGTCAGGTAAAACTTACTGATCAGACATGTTAGTCAGGGTCAGGTAAAACATTCTGATCAGACATGTTAGTCAGGGTCAGGTAAAACTTACTAATCAGACATGTTAGTCAGGGTCAGGTAAAACATTCTGATCAGACATGTTAGTCAGGGTCAGGTAAAACATTCTGATCAGACATGTTAGTCAGGGTCAGGTAAAACTTTCTGATCAGACATGTTAGTCAGGGTCAGGTAAAACATTCTGATCAGACATGTTAGTCAGGGTCAGGTAAAACATTCTGATCAGACATGTTAGTCAGGGTCAGGTAAAACATTCTGATCAGACATGTTAGTCAGGGTCAGGTAAAACTTACTGATCAGACATGTTAGTCAGGGTCAAGTAAAACCTACTGATCAGACATGTTAGTCAGGGTCAGGTAAAACTTACTGATCAGACATGTTAGTCAGGGTCAGGTAAAACTTACTGATCAGACATGTTAGTCAGGGTCAGGTAAAACTTACTGATCAGACATGTTAGTCAGGGTCAGGTAAAACTTACTGATCAGACATGTTAGTCAGGGTCAGGTAAAACTTACTGATCAGACATGTTAGTCAGGGTCAGGTAAAACATTCTGATCAGACATGTTAGTCAGGGTCAGGTAAAACTTACTGATCAGACATGTTAGTCAGGGTCAGGTAAAACTTACTGATCAGACATGTTAGTCAGGGTCAGGTAAAACTTACTGATCAGACATGTTAGTCAGGGTCAGGTAAAACTTACTGATCAGACATGTTAGTCAGGGTCAGGTAAAACATTCTGATCAGACATGTTAGTCAGGGTCAGGTAAAACTTACTGATCAGACATGTTAGTCAGGGTCAGGTAAAACTTACTGATCAGACATGTTAGTCAGGGTCAGGTAAAACTTACTGATCAGACATGTTAGTCAGGGTCAGGTAAAACATTCTGATCAGACATGTTAGTCAGGGTCAGGTAAAACTTACTGATCAGACATGTTAGTCAGGGTCAGGTAAAACTTACTGATCAGACATGTTAGTCAGGGTCAGGTAAAACATTCTGATCAGACATGTTAGTCAGGGTCAGGTAAAACTTACTGATCAGACATGTTAGTCAGGGTCAGGTAAAACTTACTGATCAGACATGTTAGTCAGGGTCAGGTAAAACATTCTGATCAGACATGTTAGTCAGGGTCAGGTAAAACTTACTGATCAGACATGTTAGTCAGGGTTAGGTAAAACTTACTGATCAGACATGTTAGTCAGGGTCAGGTAAAACTTACTGATCAGACATGTTAGTCAGGGTCAGGTAAAACATTCTGATCAGACATGTTAGTCAGGGTCAGGTAAAACTTACTGATCAGACATGTTAGTCAGGGTTAGGTAAAACTTACTGATCAGACATGTTAGTCAGGGTCAGGTAAAACTTACTGATCAGACATGTTAGTCAGGGTCAGGTAAAACTTACTGATCAGACATGTTAGTCAGGGTCAGGTAAAAGATACTGATCAGACATGTTAGTCAGGGTCAGGTAAAAGATACTGATCAGACATGTTAGTCAGGGTCAGGTAAAACTTACTGATCAGACATGTTAGTCAGGGTCAGGTAAAAGATACTGATCAGACATGTTAGTCAGGGTCAGGTAAAACATTCTGATCAGACATGTTAGTCAGGGTCAGGTAAAACTTACTGATCAGACATGTTAGTCAGAGTCAGGTAAAGATACTGATCAGACATGTTAGTCAGGGTCAGGTAAAAGATACTGATCAGACATGTTAGTCAGGGTCAGGTAAAAGATACTGATCAGACATGTTAGTCAGGGTCAGGTAAAAGATACTGATCAGACATGTTAGTCAGGGTCAGGTAAAACTTACTGATCAGACATGTTAGTCAGGGTCAGGTAAAAGATACTGATCAGACATGTTAGTCAGGGTCAGGTAAAACTTACTGATCAGATATGTTAGTCAGGGTCAGGTAAAAGATACTGATCAGACATGTTAGTCAGGGTCAGGTAAAACTTACTGATCAGACATGTTAGTCAGGGTCAGGTAAAAGATACTGATCAGACATGTTAGTCAAGGTCAGGTAAAAGATACTGATCAGACATGTTAGTCAGGGTCAGGTAAAACTTACTGATCAGACATGTTAGTCAGGGTCAGGTAAAAGATACTGATCAGACATGTTAGTCAGGGTCAGGTAAAAGATACTGATCAGACATGTTAGTCAGGGTCAGGCAAAACATTCTGATCAAACATGTTAGTCAGGGTCAGGTAAAACTTACTGATCAGACATGTTAGTCAGGGTCAGGTAAAAGATACTGATCAAACATGTTAGTCAGGGTCAGGTAAAAGATACTGATCAGACATGTTAGTGAGGGTCAGGTAAAAGATACTGATCAAGACATCCACCTCATCTTCATGTAGTTCTAACTGGAAACAGGCTGTTTTATGACAGACTGGTCAATGAAGTGCAGTATTAACTCGATCCCCGTAGTAGTGAGCAACATGCAGATGAAGTCAAGTAAAGTACAACCGCTTGGAGAACCATAGGTCACAATAGCATTCTCGTAATGTGAGGAAAGCTACTGCAACTCACCACTTAACGCCATTTTCAGGGTACACGGAAGAGTAAACTTACTCATTGTGGGCATTCAACAGCAACAACAGCAAACTCTTTTCCTCTCACATCGTCTATCATCTACAATCTACTGAAATCACATCTAATTTCATCTACTGATATCACATCTAATTTCATCTTTCCAGTGGTAACATTGCCTATGATTCTGCAAAATATGCCTTCCCTCCATCATTCACTCGTCGGATTCAGGATCAGAAAAGTCTGCCAGGACGCATGGCCAGGTTTGAAGCAATGATGATCGGGGTACCTGAGCCACAGGTAGAGTGGTAGGTACATGGTTTATTTCTTGGTTTACTCTGGTTGGGTGGGTTTTTGGGGCTCTGGTTGGGTGGGTTTTTGGGGCTCTGGTTGGGTGGGTTTTTGGGGCTCTGGTTTGGTGGGTTTTGGGGGCTCTGGTTGGATGGATTTTTGGGTTTTGGGGCTCTGGTTGGGTGGGATTTTGGGGCTCTGGTTGGATGGGATTTTGGGGCTTTGGTTGGGTGGGTTTTGGGGGCTCTGGTTGGATGGATTTTTGGAGCTCTGATTGGGTCAGTTTTAGTGGCTCTGGTTGGGTGGGATTTTGGGGTTCTGGTTGGGTGGGTTTTTGGGGCTCTGGTTGGATGGGTTTTTGGGGCTCTGGTTGGATGGGTTTTAGTGGCTCTGGTTGGGTGGCTTTTTGGGGCTCTGGTTGGATGTCTATTTTGGGCTCTGGTTGGGTGGGTTTTTGTTGTTCTGGTTGGGTGGGTTTTTGGGGCTCTGGTTGGATGGGTTTTTGTTGTTCTGGGTGGGTAGGTTTTTGGGGCTCTGGTTGGATGGGTTTTTGGAGCTCTGGTTGGGTGGGTTTTAGTGGCTCTGGTTGGGTGGGTTTTTGGGGCTCTGGTTGGGTGGGTTTTTGGGGCCCTGGTTGGATGGGTTTTTGGGGCTCTTTTTGGGTGGGTTTTAGGGCTCTGGTTGGGTGGGTTTTAGTGGCTCTGGTTGGGTGGGTTTTAGTTGTTCTGGTTTGGTGGGTGCTTTAGTGGCTCTGGTTGGGTGGGTTTTAGTTGTTCTAGTTGGGGGGTGCTTTAGTGGCTCTGGTTGGGTGGGTTTTAGCGGCTTTGGTTGGGTGGGTTTTAGTTGTTCTGGTTGGGTGGGTTTTAGTTGCTCTGGTTTGGTGGGCTTTAGTGGCTCTGGTTGGGTGGGTTTTAATTGTTCTGGTTGGGGAGTGCTTTAGTGACTTTGGTTGGGTGGGTTTTAGTTGTTCTGGTTGGGTGGGTTTTAGTTGTTCTGGTTGGGTGGGTTTTAGTTGTTCTGGTTTGGTGGGCTTTAGTGCCTCTGGTTGGGTGGGGTTTAGTTGTTCTGGTTGGGGGGTGCTTTAGTGGCTTTGGTTGGGTGGGTTTTAGTTGTTCTGGTTTGGTGGGCTTTAGTTGTTCTTGTTGGGGGTGTTTTAGTGGCTCTGGTTGGGTGGGTTTTAGTGGCTGTGGTTGGGTTGGTTTTAGTGGCTCTGGTTGGGGGGTATTTTAGTCGCTTTGGTTGGGTGGGTTTTAGTTGTTCTGGTTAAGTGGGTTTGGTTGGGTGGGTTTTAGTGGCTTTGGTTGGGTGTGTTTTAGTGGCTTTGGTTGGGTGGGTTTTAGTGGCTTTGGTTGGGTGGGTTTTAGTGGTTCTGGTTGGGGCATGTTTTTGTGGCTTTGGTTGGTGGGTTTTTGTGGCTCTGGGTGGCTGTGTTTTAGTGGCTTTGGTTGGGTGGGTTTTTGTGGCTCTGGTTGGGGGGTGTTTTAGTGGCTTTTTTTGGGTGGGTTTTAGTTGTTCTGGTTGGGTGGGTTTTAGTTGTTTTGGTTGGGGGGTGCTTTAGTGGCTCTGGTTGGGTGGGTTTTAGTGGCTTTGGTTGGGTGGGTTTTAGTGGCTTTGGTTGGTTGGGTTTTAGTGGCTATGGTTGGGTGGGTTTTAGTGGCTTTGGTTGGGTGGGTTTTAGTGGGTTTGGTTGGGTGGGTTTTAGTGGCTCTGGTTGGGTGGATTTTAGTGGTTCTGGTTGGGGCATGTTTTTGTGGCTTTGGTTGGTGGGTTTTTGTGGCTCTGGGTGGCTGTGTTTTAGTGGCTTTGGTTGGGTGGGTTTTTGTGGCTCTGGTTGGGGGGTGTTTTAGTGGCTTTTTTTGGGTGGGTTTTAGTTGTTCTGGTTGGGTGGGTTTTAGTTGTTTTGGTTGGGGGGTGCTTTAGTGGCTCTGGTTGGGTGGGTTTTAGTGGCTTTGGTTGGGTGGGTTTTAGTGGCTTTGGTTGGTTGGGTTTTAGTGGCTATGGTTGGGTGGGTTTTAGTGGCTTTGGTTGGGTGGGTTTTAGTGGGTTTGGTTGGGTGGGTTTTAGTGGCTCTGGTTGGGTGGGTTTTAGTGGTTCTGGTTGGGGCATGTTTTTGTGGCTTTGGTTTGTGGGTTTTTGTGGCTCTGGGTGGCTGTGTTTTAGTGGCTTTGGTTGGGTGGGTTTTAGTTGTTCTGGTTTGGTGTGTTTTTGTGGCTCTGGTTGGGTGGGTTTTATTTGTTCTGGTTGGGTGGGTTTTTGTGGCTCTGGTTGGGTGGGTTTTAGTTGTTCTGGTTGGGTGGGTTTTTGTGGGTCTAGTTTGGTGGGTTTTATTTGTTCTGGTTGGGTGGGTTTTTGTGGCTCTTTTTGGGTGGGTTTTTGTTGTTCTGGTTTGGTGGGTTTTAGTTGTTCTGGTTTGGTGGGTTTTTATGACTCTGGTTTGGTGGGTTTTAGTGGTTCTGGTTGGGTGGGTTTTTGTTGTTCTTCTTTGGTGGGTTTTTGTTGTTCTTCTTTGGTGGTTTATTGTGGTTCTGGTTTGGTGGGTTTTAGTGGTTCTGGTTGGGTGGGTTCTAGTGGCTTTGTGACCGATCAGCATATCTGTGTCAGTGTTATCAGATAATGTTGACGGAGTACCGTGCTGTACGACAGAGAAAGATTTGGTCATGAATCTTGTACACCAACAACATACACACCTTTTTGATGAGCTTGTCTTCTAACTTGCTGAAAGTCTAAAGATTTTTCGCTGCCGCCTGGACCTGCTCCCGTACCTTACTTGTATGATCTATTATAACTTCTAAAGTTGTTTGTAGGGAGTGAATGGAATGTTACTTGATGACATTTAAGTGAGAAAATCTAGACATAATTACTTGATGTCATAATTGTCTGATTTAGTCTGGAATGTCAATTCCAATAACATGTCATGACTGATTAGAAATGTTCAGGAGTGTTTGGTAATGCAGTCCCTAAACTGTGTACCTTTCAGGCAGAAGGATGGGTTTCCAATCAAGTGGGGGCCCAAGTACAAGACAGGCCTCGAAGGTAACACAGCCATCCTTATAGTTGATAACTGTGACAGTGCCGATGAAGGGACGTATACATGCAACATCTTCAATGATGCAGGCAAGGCTGCCTCTTCTGCTCAGCTCAAAATCCAAGGTAATCAAATGTTGCATATCCCTTGGATTCACTCATGATAATATAGCAGGCACAGTGAAACTCATTACTGGTCTTAAGGTAAAACTGAACTTCTTTATACTGGTTTAGAAGACTCTACAGAGTCTGGATACAAGCAGTTTCTTGGAGAGGGGTTTAACCGATGTGCTAGTCCATCTTAATAGACTCAAACGCTAGAGCTACCTAGATCCGCAGCCAGTTAGATGCCATCTATAGCTGCTCTTAACAAACCACCTGGGGAAAGGTACAAATAACTTGGGTAGATTTTAAACTAGCTTTCTGTCTAGGTAACAGCCGTTAAGGCCACTCTTTTCTGTCTAGGTAACAGCCGTTAAGGCCACTCTTTTCTGTCTAGGTAACAGCCATTAAGGCCACTCTTTTCTGTCTAGGTAACAGCCGTTAAGGCCACTCTTTTCTGTCTAGGTAACAGCCGTTAAGGCCACTCTTTTCTGTCTAGGTAACAGCCGTTAAGGCCACTCTTTTCTGTCTATGTAACAGCCATTAAGGCCACTCTTTTCTGTCTAGGTAACAGCCATTAAGGCCACTCTTTTCTGTCTAGGTAACAGCCGTTAAGGCCACTCTTTTCTGTCTATGTAACAGCCATTAAGGCCACTCTTTTCTGTCTATGTAACAGCCATTAAGGCCACTCTTTTCTGTCTAGGTAACAGCCATTAAGGCCACTCTTTTCTGTCTAGGTAACAGCCGTTAAGGCCACTCTTTTCTGTCTAGGTAACAGCCATTAAGGCCACTCTTTTCTGTCTAGGTAACAGCCGTTAAGGCCACTCTTTTCTGTCTAGGTAACAGCTGTTAAGGCCACTCTTTTCTGTCTAGGTAACAGCTGTTAAGGCCACTCTTTTCGATCTCCGACTGTCAAGGAAATCTTTAATGTGCTCCACACTGATCTTGGAAGTCCGATCACACTACCCAGAGATCAGAGTAATTTTACCAGAAGATCCACGTGAAAAATATCCCAGTCTCCACTGTGATTCGAACTCGCAACATCCGTCACCCAAACCTTATCTCAAGACCATTGAGTCCTCCTGAGTCTCTGTGAGTGCTTCTGACAGTGCCGTCCAATCTGTTGTTTTGATGGTTCCTGAAGACCATTGTGATTGATAGACAGTCTATCTCTGTGATTGATAGAGTCTCTCAGTGTGATTGATAGAGAGCCTTAGAGTGTGATTGATAGAGAGTCTCTCTATGATTGATAGAGAGTCTCTCAGAGTGTGATTGATAGAGAGTCTCTCAGAGTTTGATTGATAGAGAGTCTCTCAGAGTGTGATTGATAGATAGTCTCTCAGTGTGATTGATAGAGAGTCTCTCAGAGTGTGATTAATAGAGAGTCTCTCAGTGTGATTGATAGAGAGTCTCTCAGAGTGTGATTGATAGAGAGTCTCTCAGAGTGTGATTGATAGAGAGTCTCTCAGAGTGTGATTGATAGAGAGTCTCTCAGAGTGTGATTGATAGAGAGTCTCTCAGAGTGTGATTGATAGAGAGTCTCTCAGAGAAAGAATCTTGTCTCTGACCTGGTGTTTGTTGTCACAGTACGCTCCTTAGTGCCTCTGCCTCAGTTCTCAAGTTGTTTGAGAATATTCCAGTGGCCCCTGAGATTTTGATTTCCTGTCCTTATATTTTGTTGTATGTCAATGAGCCTTTCTTCCTGTTTGTGGCAGTGAGGCAGGGAAGCCCTAGCTGAAAAGTTATCATAAGAGTTGACTGACTCACAACTTAGACTGTAAGACGTTACACTTGAATCACAGAAAACACTACAACTATCGTGAACCATTAGAATAGAATAATATCTGTTGCATGAATAATGGTTACACAATATCAAAGCAAGTATCGAACTACTAGCTTAATAAATATCATATACTAAACTAGCACAGAGGATTCAAGCACTAGCTGTTGATGGTACCTCCGAACTATTACACCCAGGTTGAAAGTCTCATATCTGAAACAACATCAATTTTAAACTTAGTCTAATTCAGTCATATTATAGGTCAGTGGGTCTATCTAAGTCGCTGTCTCCTGATGTCTTCCGGGTCGTCTACGTTGGTGATGATCTGTCGTCCTCTGTCAGGGTTGACTGCTTTAGGCTGTCGAGCGCACAAACATGGGTTAACAAACGAGCTCTCAAAGGGGAATAGAAACTTTGGGATCTTATCCAAGGATTCAGAAAGAACTCCATTTTGTCCCGACCAGTTTCACAAATCAAGAGACTCTGATCGTATAAGGGCCACAATTCTTCCAACAGACACCAGTGGTCCTGGAGAACAGTCGGACTGCCTTCTAGATCAATCTCACTTTGTACCCAGATAGATCTTGCATGTGATCAGATCTCTTTCTCATATTGCTTACAGGGTGTCCATCATTCGAACCTCTGAGCGTAAATTTTTCCCCTCTTGTTTCGGTCTGCGCAGACCCTTGTGTGGTGACCTTGGATTGATCCGAGCCCCGCTAACTACTATTCAGGCAATCCCTTGATTCTTAGAGAATACGGTCACCAGCCCATTCTTTCCTGCCCTAAACACTTAAGTTCCACAGGGAACTATTACTGCTACAGTAGATCTCATCACTGATCCCATGCCATCTAGCTATATGTGGGTTTTCTAAAACAGCTGGAGTCCACTGGAGAGGACTATCCAACCCTGTAAGCCACAAGAGATAGAAAAGAAGGTCTCTACACCCCAAGGTAGAAGACTGCACCATATAGGAGAAGGGCTACATCCCAAGGTAGAAGACTCTACACCCTATGGTAGAAGAGCTACATCCTAAGGTAGAAGACTTTACACCCTATGGTAGAAGAGCTACATCCTAAGGTAGAAGACTCTACACCCTATGGTAGAAGGTCTCTATACCTCATTTATAAATGACACTGCGTACCATGGTAAAAGGCACAACACACCATGGTAGAAGACTCTACACCCTATTATAGGTAGAAGCACAGGGACCAAGTAAGATATCTTTTAGATACAATAAGAACATTTTATGTCTGTGTACGTCGTCGTCGTCCTGGTTGTTGTCGTCATCCTGGTTGTTGTCGTCATCCTGGTTGTTGTCGTCGTCCTGGTTATTGTTGTCCTGGTTGTTGTCGTCATCCTGGTTGTTGTCGTTGTCCTGGTTGTTGTCCTGGTTGTTGTCGTCATCCTGGTTGTTGTCGTCGTCCTGGTTGTTGTCGTCATCCTGGTTGTTGTCGTCATCCTGGTTGTTGTCGTCGTCCTGGTTGTTGTTGATGTTATTGAGTAAATCCTGTACATTTCTGTACCCACAGATGAGAGACTGCGTCAGTCCATACCAAGATTTATGTCCCCTGCTAAAGGCGTGGACCTGTATCGAGCCTCACCTGCCCTTACTCCCAAGAAGCCAACACCAAGAGAGATCCCTCTAGAGGGTAAGGTCCTCACCGTCACCCACTATTTGTTATCCGCAAGCGTGGATGGTGACGACATCAGAGTGTTTTGTCTTGATGATGTAACTTGTGCTGTATTTGGGTTATAGTGAGGAAGAGGCTGCGCTGATCATCACCTTCACTCTCTCGTCCCGAGCTGCCTTGGACCAGTCGCATGACATACGTAGAGATGACTGGGGGTAACTCAGGATGCAGACCCCGAGCTGCTTTGGACCAGTTGCATGACATAAGTAGAGATGACTGGAGGTAACTCATGATGCAGACCCCGAGCTGCCTTGGACCAGTCGCATGACATAAGTAGAGATGACTGGAGGTAACTCATGATGCAGGCCCCGAGCTGCCTTGGACCAGTCGCATGACATAAGTAGAGATGACTGGGGGTAACTCAGGATGCAGGCCACGAGCTGCCTTGGACCAGTGGCACGACATAAGTAGAGATGACTGGGGGTAACTCAGGATGCAGGCACTGCGGTCTCACCTCTTTGAGACCAGGGGTATCTTGAAACTTGCAGGATTCGATTGCACTCTGTTTCAAATCATCGTTTTTAGAGGCTAGTGCCTTACCTCTCGACCACAACAAACCCCTGTTACCTGTATGTCAGCACAGACCCTGAAGCTTGTATGTGTCTGCTTGCTGTCTGCTTGCTGTCTACTTGATGTCTGCTTGATGTCTGCTTGCTGTCTGCTTGATGTCTGCTTGCTGTCTGCTTGATGTCTGCTTGCTGTCTGCTTGATGTCTGCTTGCTGTCTGCTCGCTGTCTACTTGTTGTCTGCTTGGTTACTGACTTGTATAATTAGACTAAGTCAATGGGGGTCCTGTAGACACTGCTGTCAGGGATCAATGGGGGTCCTGTAAAGACATTGCTGATGAAATGTTTAAGATTTGAATGTAAGAGACCTGAGATTGTGTCTTTGTTGCCTCGTCACCTGGTTCTGTAAGTCATGTACCCATTCATGGCTGAGTAGACTGGAGCATTTTATAATGTGGATACCTCAACTAGGAGAGACTTAGACATTATAAACAATGAAAGTTTCTCTGTCATGATTAGCAAATTGGTAGAGCAATTGCTTTTCATGGCTTTGGTTTGGGGTTCAATTCTAATTACCTGTATGCACCAGTCAGCCCAGCTGTAAATGGATACCTGGCTTACAATTCAGGAAGGAAAAGACAGTGTGTAAGGAAACTGTCCTCATAAACATTTTGTGACCTTGTACAACCAAATCTCCAGCGCTTCATCCTTGATAGCAGTGTCTGCTGTAGGACTACCCTTACTGTTACCCCATCCTGACTGTATGTCTGTCTACATATTTGACTGTCTGTCTGTTCACCTGTATGACAGTCAGTCTGTCTGCCCACATGTCTGTCTGTCTGTCTGCCTGTTTGACAATCAGTATATCTGACTGTCATCTTGTCAATGTGTCTGTGACAGAGACCTTAAACAGCATGCTCACCTCAATCTGTCTGTGACAGAGACCTTTTACAGCATGCTCACCTCAATCTGTCTGTGACGGAGACCTTATACAGCATGCTCACCTCAATCTGTCTGTGACAGAGACCTTATACAGCATGCTCACCTCAATCTGTCTGTGACGGAGACCTTATAGAGCATGCTCACATCAATCTGTCTGTGACGGAGACCTTATACAGCATGCTCACCTCAATCTGTCTGTGACGGAGACCTTATAGAGCATGCTCACCTCAATCTGTCTGTGACGGAGACCTTATAAGCATGCTCACCTCAATCTGTCTGTGACGGAGACCTTATACAGCATGCTCACCTCAATTTGTCTGTGACGGAGACCTTATACAGCATGCTCACCTCAATTTGTCTGTGACGGAGACCTTATACAGCATGCTCACCTCAATCTGTCTGTGACGGAGACCTTATACAGCATGCTCACCTCATTCATTCCTGGACATGCTGAACCTTAGGACACATTTATTTATCAGAGGTAAAATTCTGACAGAAGGACAAAACACTTGGGACATGTTTACCTCCCGTGATGTTTTAGTGACATGTCCCATCGTATTATATAGCTAACCATCTCAACAAAGGTTGCTGTGTACAGATCCTGTGTTATTAGTACCCTGCTCTATGGCAGCAAAACATGGATTCTGTGTGCCTCACATTAAAAAAGGCTGAATGCTTTTTATATGTGCTGCCTGGGGTGCCTGGACTGCGTACTTGTAATTTCATGGAGTGACAGATTAACAAACAACGACGTGTTGGACCGTGCAAAAATTGCCAACAGCTTAGTTACGATCTTATGTCAGCTCCGCTTGTGGTGGCTTGGTCTCATGTGCAGAATGGAGGATGGGCGAATACTAAAAGACATCCTATATGGAGAACTGACCACAGGCAAGCGTAACAAAGGTAGACACTTCCTCCGCTACAAAGATGTTTGCAAGCGCGACCTATAAACAATGGAAATGAACACCTGCAACTGGGAGGAACTTGCCAAAGACAGACCCAGCTGGAGGGAGGCTCCGTGTGTTGGTCTGCAGGCAAAGGGAGGACAATAGGCATCAAGGTGCAGACTCCAAATGTTTGCTGCGAAAGATATGACAACAACTGACTGTCCCCTCTCAAGCGTGGAGTCCATTGTCTCTCAGGACTGACAGGATGCAGAGCATAATATTAATCATTTCTGACATGAGTTTTACACATCAATTTTGTGACATGAGTTTTGCACATCCATTTTGTGACATGAGTTTTACACAACCTTTTTCTGACATGAGTTTTATACACCCTTTTTCTGACATGAGTTTTATACACCCTTTTTCTGACATGAGTTTTATACACCCTTTTTCTGACATGAGTTTTATACACCCTTTTTCTGACATGAGTTTTATACACCCTTTTTCTGACATGAGTTTTATACACCCTTTTTCTGACATGAGTTTTACACAACCTTTTTCTGACATGAGTTTTACACAACCTTTTTCTGACATGAGTTTTACACAACCTTTTTCTGACATGAGTTTTATACACCCTTTTTCTGACATGAGTTTTATACACCCTTTTTCTGACATGAGTTTTATACACCCTTTTTCTGACATGAGTTTTACACAACCTTTTTCTGACATGAGTTTTACACAACCTTTTTCTGACATGGGTTTTATACATCCTTTTTCTGACATGAGTTTTATACACCCTTTTTCTGACATGAGTTTTATACACCCTTTTTCTGACATGAGTTTTACACACCCTTTTTCTGACATGAGTTTTACACACCCTTTTTCTGACATGAGTTTTATACACCCTTTTTCTGACATGAGTTTTATACACCCTTTTTCTGACATGAGTTTTATACACCCTTTTTCTGACATGAGTTTTATACACCCTTTTTCTGACATGAGTTTTATACACCCTTTTTCTGACATGAGTTTTATACACCCTTTTTCTGACATGAGTTTTACACAACCTTTTTCTGACATGAGTTTTACACAACCTTTTTCTGACATGAGTTTTACACAACCTTTTTCTGACATGAGTTTTACACAACCTTTTTCTGACATGCGTTTTATACACCCTTTTTCTGACATGAGTTTTATACACCCTTTTTCTGACATGAGTTTTATACACCCTTTTTCTGACATGAGTTTTACACAACCTTTTTCTGACATGAGTTTTACACAACCTTTTTCTGACATGAGTTTTATACATCCTTTTTCTGACATGAGTTTTATACACCCTTTTTCTGACATGAGTTTTATACACCCTTTTTCTGACATGAGTTTTACACACCCTTTTTCTGACATGAGTTTTATACACCCTTTTTCTGACATGAGTTTTACACACCCTTTTTCTGACATGAGTTTTACACACCCTTTTTCTGACATGAGTTTTATACACCCTTTTTCTGACATGAGTTTTACACACCCTTTTTCTGACATGAGTTTTACACACCCTTTTTCCAATATAGGGTCCCAAACTATAAACTATATGTTCGTAACTACGAGTAGTCCATGACAGTTGTGATGCCAGAAATGCTCTGTTAGTCTCCTCAATCAACATTTTTTCAGTGTGGCAGTGGTTATGTTCTTGGTTCCGTCTACTATTAAAACCATGGTTTGAATGTTGAGTAATCAACTGTAATTTTCCGCAACATAAGCATTAACATACATAAGGTGATACATTGCTTACATAACATACATTGCTTGGCCACTAAAATATGTATAAACATGCATAGGTTAACTTCCCCATTACTCTAACATCATCACACACACACACTCGGTAACTTCCCATTGTACCCCCATCTGAACAACCAAGTTCCCTTCCCATATGGGGCATTACCTTCCCATATAGAGCATTATCTTCCCATATGCAGCATTACTTTCCCATATAGGGCATTACCTTCCCATGTGGGAGCATTACCTTCCCATATGGGGCATTACCTTCCCATATGGAGCATTACCTTCCCATATGAGGCATTCCCTTCCCATATAGGGCATTACCTTTCCATATAGGGCATTCCCTTCCCATATGGGTCATTCCCTTCCCATATGGGGCATTCCCTTCCCATATGGAGCATTCCCTTCGCATATGGGACATTCCCTTCCCATATGGGGCATTACCTTCCCATATGGAGCATTACCTTCCCATATGAGGCATTCCCTTCCC
>JAVGWX010000012.1:1789468-1809468 GCA_036924085.1 Ariolimax columbianus | reverse complement strand
AATATTTATATATTTATATCTGGTCTCGCCCGTTCACCTTGTTTCCAGGTGGAATGTATTGTACTGTGTTTGCGCCATACAGTCAAATGCATCTGACTTTAGCACACATTTGAAAAATGTATTGTCGTCTCATAGGGACACTGCCAGGTTGGATCTGAGTCTATGCATGATTGAGCTGTGGGCTGTGTCATTAACAACACCGCTATGCAGTCCCTTAGGCATTGACTTGAGACTTGAATTAAGTAATTTATATCGGTGGCTTGACTTAGTTGCAACTTAGGCATCGACTTGAGACTTGAATTAAGTAATTTATATCGGTGGCTTGACTTAGTTGCAACTTAGGCATCGACTTGAGACTAGAATTAAGTAATTTATATCGGTGGTTTGACTTAGTTGCAACTTAGGCATCGACTTGAGACTTGAATTAAGTAATTTATATCGGTGGCTTGACTTAGTTGCAACTTTGGCAATAAAATGATGTGATGGTTTGCACTGAACTCCTGAAATCCAAGTACAACCTGGCGCTGAATGTCTAATAAATGTGTACGCTAACTATCCATTGATTACCGGAAATATAGATCACAGATTCTTGAGATTATTAATCATTGAGTCGAGCGTTGACTGGACCAATGAAATGTGATTAAATATGTATGTTGTATAGTTGCTCGATCGTCATCATCATCATGTAGCATGTCCTTTGAAGAAGGTGGCTCCCATCATGGTCGCTCTCTAAGATTCTCAACCTATGTCCAGCTCTTCCCACCTCTGCCACTGTCAACTCGATCACATCTTTAAGGCCTTGTGTCTTCTGCCTCTTTATCCAAATACCTTACCCTCCAGTCTTGCTGTTATAAACCATTGTAACATTTGATTTGGCCATAGTATTCTAGTTTTCTAGGCAGAATGCTGTTTGTTATCCAGTTTTGTTTTATATCCAGACCTTCAAAATGTATCCGTCTTCCTCTTTCGCTGTCCGCTTGTATACTGTGACCTTTCCTGTAGCATTTTAGCCTGAAGGATCCCATGTTTTTCATGACTGTCTTTGTGTGAGGGTCCATGTTTTCCATCCAAGCGTTGGCACAGAGAAGATGTTTGTCCTCAGGATTGGTATCTTTGTTTGTTTGTTTGTTTCTATTTTCTGGAAATAATGCCTCCTCTACACTAACACCTCCCTCCTCTCTCTCTTCTGTCCTCCCCTACACTAACACCTCCCTCCTCTCTCTCCCTTCTGTCCTCCCCTACACTAACACCTCCCTCCTCTCTCTCCCTTCTGTCCTCCCCTACACTAACACCTCCCTCCTCTCTCTCCCTTCTGTTCTCCCCTACACTAACACCTCCCTCCTCTCTCTCTCTTCTGTCCTCCCCTACACTAACACCTCCCTCCTCTCTCTCTCTTCTGTCATCCCCTATACTAACACCTCCCTCCTCTCTCTCTCTTCTGTCATCCCCTACACTAACACCTCCCCCTCTCTCCCTTCTGTCCTCCCCTACACTAACACCTCCCTCCTCTCTCCCTTCTGTCCTCGCCTACACTAACACCTCCCTCCTCTCTCTCTTCTGTCCTCCCCTACACTAACACCTCCCCCTCTCTCCCTTCTGTCCTCCCCTACACTAACACCTCCCCCTCTCTCCCTTCTGTCCTCCCTTACACTAACACCTCCCTCCTCTCTCCCTTCTGTCCTCCCTTACACTAACACCTCTCTCCTCTCTCCCTTATGTCCTCCCCTACACTAACACCTCCCCTCCTCTCTCCCTTCTGTTCTCCCCTACACTAACACCTCCCCTCCTCTTTCTCCCTTCTGTCCTCCCCTACACTAACACCTCCCCTACTCTTTCTCCCTTCTGTCCTCCCCTACACTAACACCTCCCTCCTCTCTCTCCCTTCTGTCCTCCCCTACACTAACACCTCCCCTCCTCTCTCCCTTCTGTCCTCCCCTACACTAACACCTCCCCTCCTCTCTCCCTTCTGTCCTCCCCCACACTAACACCTCTTCTCCTCTCTCTCTTGTGTCCTCCCCCCCACTAACGCCTCCTCTCCTCACTCCTTTCTGTCCTCCCCTACACTAACACCTCCCTCCTCTCTCTCTTCTGTCCTCCCCTACACTAACACTCCCTCCTCTCTCCCTTCTGTCCTCCCCCACACTAACACCTCCTCTCCTCACTCCTTTCTGTCCTCCCCCACACTCACCTCCCTCCTCTCTCCCTTCTGTCCTTCTCTACACTAACACCTCCTCTCCTCACTCCTTTCTGTCCTCCCCAACACTAACACCTCCCTCCTCTCTCTCTTCTGTCCTCCCCTACAATACACCTTCCTCCTCTCTCTCTTCTGTCCTCCCCTACACTAACACACAGAACCCCCCCAAAACACCCCCCCCCCCCCCCCACTACCCTTCTATCTCACGTAGATACACATATTACATTTATACTTGGATTCCTGGTATCCAAACAGGCATGTTAATGTCTGTTGCCAGGTAGCCAAATGCTTCAGCTGTAGCTAGTAGGTATTTTACAACTTCCTGCGGCTTACTAGGCCTGAGGGAAGGTACAATTGATTTGGGCAGATTTTTAACTAGAATTTTTGTCAGGGCAGCGGGCGTTAAGCCTAATCTTTTCAATTTCTAATTGCCAAGGTATTTTTAATGTGCTCGATACTGAACATGGGAGTCTGATCTCACTACTCAGAGATCTCACTACTCAGAGATCTCACTACTCAGAGATCAGGAGAATTTTTACCAGAAACCCCATATGAAAAAATCACAGTCCCCACCGTGATTTGAACTCGCGTACTGCGGCACTCGAGGAGGACACCATACCTCGAGATCACTGAGCCCCCATTTGACTGACCATTTCATGATTATCTGTTATTATTATAATATTGATTTCCTGTCCCCAGGCTAGACAGCAACATCGAGGCTACCACCCACTATGTTTATGGCCTCAATCCAGATACAGAATACATTTTCAGGGTCAGGGCCGAGAATCGTTTTGGAACAAGTGAACCGACCTTGCCATGTACACTGAAGCCTAGAGAAGGTTGTTGCATTGTTACGTCTGCTACTGTTTGATCTGGTCAGCTACCACAACAATATTGGTAGACTTGATAAGACATGCCAGTACGGCTGTCACAGTGACTATTGTCATGACATCCTGGTGGTAGCTGGAGTTTCCTGAGTCTAAATATGGGCTAAGAATGATTCCTCTGGTCGGCTTACCTCTCTTTACTAGCCGTTATACCCGAGTGGTCTGCTTGGGTATTTATGTATTACAAGACAAGAATAGCACCACTGCCCCACAGAGAGCATGTAGTAACTAACTGTGTGACATGGCATAACACCCGCCATGGTTAGGTGGGTTGATAAAAGCAGCATAGATGGCACCTAACAGGCTGCGGGTCTACTTTACTCTAGTTTTGAGTCTACTAAGATGGACTCACACATTGGTTAACTACCATCTAAGAAACTGGTTGTATACAGAGACTCTGCAGAGTCTTCTAAACCAGTATAATGACCTTAAGTTAATTAAGTTACGTTATTACACAAAGATCTAGTTGGTAAAGTGCCAGAACTAGTTTCTGACTGTGTTTGACTCTGGCTTATATTCGGAGCTGAGATAGTGGAGTAGCTAGTGCACTGACTGAGCAATCGGGGTTCGATCCGTAGTGGGTCTGGTATTTCGTTCGATTATAAAACGGTTTCAGGAGTCCACCCAGTCACAAAAATTGGGTACCAGAATAATCTGGTAAAGTAAAGGCTACCAACGTTACGTTGACCATATCAGCCCTAGTGTGCTGCTGGTCAAGACAAATATGGGCCTAATACCATATTCCCAATATGCCATACAGGCATGAAATGGTAATCATTACATTTTACTGGCAAATAATAGCCTGAAGGTCAAAGGTTTACCCAGAACAAAGAAACTTTTCTGAAGTTTTATTAAATAGAATCTGATCTATTTGTTGATTTCATAAAGTTTTCATTCTGAATTGTTATGTATCAATCTATTCGCTCACAGATTCTTCCATTTTATATATCATTCTGTATTTTCACGGACAGTCCAGATTAGATACCAGGAAATATTTTTTCAGTTAGAGAGTGGTGAATGCTTGATATGCATTACCTTAGGAAATAGTGGAGGCAGGGTCAATTAATAAATTCAAGAGTAGATTGGATGTGCATAGATATTTTTAGATCAAGAGAATGTCAAAGAAACTGGCTGTATACAGACTCTGCAGGGTTTTCTAAATCAGTTTAAAGAAGTTAAGATTTTCCTCTCTTCCTCTCATGACTAGGCCACCCATTCTACCTATCTTCATGTCACCACCCACCCATTCCTCCTGTCTTCATGTCACCACCCACCCATTCCTCCTGTCTTCATGTCACCACCCATTCTACCTATCTCCATGTCACCACCCATTCTTCCTATCTTCATGTCACCACCCACCCATTCTTCCTATCTTCATGTCACCACCCACCCATTCTTCCTATCTTCATGTCACCACCCATTCTACCTATCTCCATGTCACCACCCACCCATTCTTCCTATCTTCATGTCACCACCCATTCTACCTATCTCCATGTCACCACCCACCCATTCTACCTATCTCCATGTCACCACCCACCCATTCTACCTATCTCCATGTCACCACCCACCCATTCTACCTATCTCCATGTCACCACCCACCCATTCTACCTATCTCCATGTCACCACCCACCCATTCTACCTATCTCCATGTCACCACCCACCCATTCTTCCTATCTCCATGTCACCACCCATTCTACCTATCTTCATGTCACCACCCATTCTTCCTATCTCCATGTCACCACCCATTCTACCTATCTCCATGTCACCACCCATTCTTCCTATCTCCATGTCACCACCCATTCTACCTATCTCCATGTCACCACCCATTCTACCTATCTTCATGTCACCACCCATTCTTCCTATCTTCATGTCACCACCCATTCTACCTATCTCCATGTCACCACCCATTCTTCCTATCTCCATGTCACCACCCATTCCTCCTATCTCCATGTCACCACCCATTCTACCTATCTCCATGTCACCACCCATTCTTCCTATCTCCATGTCACCACCCATTCCTCCTATCTCCATGTCACCACCCATTCTTCCTATCTCCATGTCACCACCCATTCCTCCTATCTCCATATCACCACCCATTCTACCTATCTTCATGTCACCACCCACCCATTCTTCCTATCTCCATGTCACCACCCATTCTACCTATCTCCATGTCACCACCCATTCTACCTATCTCCATGTCACCACCCATTCTACCTATCTCCATGTCACCACCCATTCTACCTATCTCCATGTCACCACCCATTCTACCTATCTCCATGTCACCACCCATTCTTCCTATATCCATGTCACCACCCATTCTACCTATCTCCATGTCACCACCCACCCATTCTTCCTATCTTCATGTCACCACCCATTCTTCCTATCTCCATGTCACCACCCATTCCTCCTATCTCCATATCACCACCCATTCTACCTATCTTCATGTCACCACCCACCCATTCTTCCTATCTCCATGTCACCACCCATTCTACCTATCTCCATGTCACCACCCATTCTACCTATCTCCATGTCACCACCCATTCTACCTATCTCCATGTCACCACCCATTCTACCTATCTCCATGTCACCACCCATTCTACCTATCTCCATGTCACCACCCATTCTTCCTATCTCCATGTCACCACCCATTCCTCCTATCTCCATATCACCACCCATTCTACCTATCTTCATGTCACCACCCACCCATTCTTCCTATCTCCATGTCACCACCCATTCTACCTATCTCCATGTCACCACCCATTCTACCTATCTCCATGTCACCACCCATTCTACCTATCTCCATGTCACCACCCATTCTACCTATCTCCATGTCACCACCCATTCTACCTATCTCCATGTCACCACCCATTCTACCTATCTCCATGTCACCACCCATTCTTCCTATCTCCATGTCACCACCCATTCCTCCTATCTCCATATCACCACCCATTCTACCTATCTTCATGTCACCACCCACCCATTCTTCCTATCTCCATGTCACCACCCATTCTACCTATCTCCATGTCACCACCCATTCTACCTATCTCCATGTCACCACCCATTCTACCTATCTCCATGTCACCACCCATTCTACCTATCTCCATGTCACCACCCATTCTACCTATCTCCATGTCACCACCCATTCCTCCTATCTCCATGTCACCACCCATTCCTCCTATCTCCATGTCACCACCCATTCTACCTATCTTCATATCACCACCAAGATTGACATACAATTCTTATCGTTTTATTACTCCATATTCTCTGTTGTCCCATCCTATTTGTGCTGATAACACTATTTTTATCCATAACTTGGTGCTCTGCCATTATTCATTATACTGATCCCATAAATATACATCTATCCAATTGCTACCCAACCTTTTCCACATCACAGACTAATTGAAGACAACGATAATTGATCCCAAGGAGTCTGCTGATCCCTTGGGTCTGCGGATCCCAAGTTTGAGAACTATTTTTATATCCCAGTGTTGATACTTTTCTGCCTTTTTTCTTTTCCAACCAGAACCAAAGGGCAGACAATCTTTATTGAGAGAAACTGAAACACCAGGTTAGTTTCCCCTCAGAGAACCAATGGTTGTTTACACTTGTCTAATTGTTCTTAGTTCTAAGTTTTGATACCAAACTTAAATATCCTGACCTTTAATTATACAGTAAACATAAATGTAAATGTTTATTGTGGTCACCATCTGGCAGCAGGTAAAAAGGAAGACCGATACAAATTCTCCGCAGAACAATCATCGGAGAGGTTCCACTATGGACTTGAACAACATACATGCACTGAAAAGCGTGACTTCACATAGATCAAACTGGAGAGCACTGGTTTCTGTCCTGTGGCCTTGTGTGTCATGTATGGTACTTAAACAACATTGATTGATTGATTGATTGATTGATTGATTGATTGATTGATTGATTAATTTATTGAAACCTGAATGTGAAAATTGTTGAAACAATTTTCTTTCATCCTTCTTCTTCTTCTTCTTCTTCTTCTTCTGCGTACGCAGTCAGACAGTAACCATTATTTTTTCGAAAAAAGCGGCGGTCATCCTGAGGCTGTCGCCACTGCCATAGAGCTTGTCTTGCAGTTCCACTGGTGATGGCCACATCTGCTCTCTCTGATCCTTGTATGTCGGGCAGTTCTGCAGCAGATGTTCAGCGGTCATTTTACCAGTACTGCACGGGCATTCGTCGGTACCACCTATCTTCAATTTGTTGAATAGGTGGTACCTCAGTCTATTGTGGCCAGTGCAAAGTCTGAAGACAACGACCTGCTCTCTTCGGTTCAGCTGGTAATAGGCATCGTTTTTGGTGTAACCAGTATGTTCGGTTTCCCATTTGGTCATGTATCTGGCTTTAATAAGCCGTTTTGACTCTTCGTACGTCATACTGGTATCTGTTTGTGGTAGTCTTGCGCCTTCTTTTGCCTTCTTTCATTCAATTGAGCTGTAATTTGAAATATTGTCAATTCAAAATGTCCTTACATTCAATTACATGAAAATTCAAAATGTCCTTACATTCAATTACATGAAAATTCAAAATGTCCTTATTCCAAAATGTCCTCCAATCTGTGCAGTCATTGTAAATGCTCTTCTCATGAAGTTTTGCACTAACCCTAATTGTCTTACATTTTTAGCATAAATCTAAATGTCTAGAACTATAAATGTCCTCCATTCACCTGAACAATAAATCTAAATGTCTAGAACTATAAATGTCCTCCATTCACCTGAACAATAAATCTAAATGTCTAGAACTATAAATGTCCTCCATTCACCTGAACAATAAATCTAAATAAATGTCCTCATTTTCTAAATATCCCATTCAGCTGAGAAATATTTCTAAATGTCCTCAACTTCAAAATGTCATCTAATCCTTCTTTTTCTTCATCTTGTGACCTCATTTTTGATCAGCTTTGAGTTCCTGTGATGAACTTGACCTTTGTTTGGAGTTCCTCTTTAGTTCTCCGCATTTCTTACTTTTGTGTTGAGTTGTTGGGCCAGTGCATCTTCCTACACACACGAGCCCACGACAGACAGTTGGGCCCATATATCTTCCTACATACATGAGCCCATGACAGACACTTGGGCCAGTATATCTTCCTACACACACGAGCCCACGACAGACACTTGGGCCAGTATATCTTCCTACACACACGAGCGCACGACAGACACTTGGGTTAGTGCATCTTCCTACACACACGAGCCCATGACAGACAGTTGGGCCAGGATATCTACCTTCACATACGAGCCCACGACAGACAGTTGGGGCAGTAGTATATCTTCCTACACACACGAGCTCGTGACAGACACTTGGTCCAGTATATCTTCCTACACACACGAGCCTGCAACAGACAGTTGCGCCAGTGTATCTTCCTACACACGAGCCTGCGCTAGACAGACTACTAACCCACTGGACAACACGAGCCTGCGACAGAAACGACTGGATGATGAGTTGGAACCCGCTCAAGGATAGCCAAGCCTTGACAATAAACAGGTTGAACTAAGAACCAAGAGCTACGAACCAAGAACTAAGAACCAAGAACTAAGAACTAAGAACCAAGAACTAAGAACCAAGTGTATCTTTCTTAGCTGGTCTGGTCATACTCAGCAGTTTGTTCTTTTAGTCCACATGTACCCAGTAGGGAAGCGGACAGATCCAATCCTGTACATGTGACTGTTCAGTCTGGTGTGCCCTGTCTTAGATGAAGAATGGTGGTTTGTCCCTGCCAGTTAAGAGTGTGACAATTATTGTTTGGTTGGCTCTGTCCCCCTTAGAACTGATTTTAAATGTTCTTTTTATTCAGTTCTATTGTTAGAACTAAATGTTATCATAGTTACAAAACATAGATACAACTTTGACACAGTAGATGGAAACTGTCACACCATTGTTGGTTCCATTATTGCTATTGTTGGTTCTATCAGTACTATTGTTGGTTTTACCGGGGCTATTGTTGGTTCTATCAGGTAATTGTTGGTTCTATCAGGACTATTGTTGGTTCTATCAATGCTAGTGTTGGTTCTATCAATGCTAGTGTTGGTTCTATCAGGACTATTGTTGGTTCTATCAGGGCTATTGTTGGTTCTATCAGTACTATTGTTGGTTTTACCGGGGCTATTGTTGGTTCTATCAGGTAATTGTTGGTTCTATGAGGACTAGTGTTGGTTCTATCAGGGCTATTGTTGGTTCTATCAGGGCTAGTGTTGGTTCTATTGGGCTATTGTTGGTTCTATCAGGACTAGTGTTGGTTCTATCAGGGCTATTGTTGGTTCTATCAGGGTAATTTTTGGTTCTATCAATGATATTGTTGATTCCATCAATGCTATTGCTGATTCTAATAGGGCCAGTGTTGACCTTACCAGGACCATTGTTGGTTGAAGAACAGACAAGTTTGTAATCCCGTTTTGCATACTAACAGAAACAGTTGTATCCCCATTTCAACCTGAACAGATCTTCTTCAAGGGACTGACATGTACACTGAGAAATAAAACATTTGATAAGGGGGATTAGGAAAGTCAAATATGACGTATGTTTGTTTTGTGTTTGTCATGGTTTGTCATGTGTTTGTAGTGTGTTTGTAGTATGTTTGTCATGTGTTTGTCATGGTTTGTCATGTGTTAGTAGTGTGTTTGTGATGTGTTTGTCTTGTGTTTGTCTTGTGTTTGTCATGTGTTTGTAGTGTGTTTGTCATGTTTTTGTAGTGTGTTTGTCATGTGTTTGTATTGTGTTTGTCATGTGTTGTAGTGTGTTTGTCATGTGTTTGTAGTGTGTTTGTCATGTGTTTGTAGTGTGTTTGTAGTGTGTTTCAAATATGGCATCACTGGTAGACTGGCCGAACACTTACTTCTCACTGTAAAGTTACTGGGTTTGAGACTCATTATCTGCACACTTCAGTTGCCCCAGTTGAATATTGGCACCTGGTTAGCTGCTAGGAAAGGAACGTCAGTAAGGAAGGTAACTGACCCCACCATCTCATACAAGAGGGTGAAGCTGTCAAGTGAGTTCTTGAACACTTCATCTCTTACAGCATGGAGCTATTATCACTCTGATTTCATTGTTTTTTCCTTGGGTCAACTGGGTAGGTTTATAAGGTTGAGGAATAAAGGTGATTTGTCCCTAGTTACCATGCAGTGTATAGGCAAAGCCTATGCCTTACCTTATTCTGTAGAACTAGTGGCACCACCCTCACCCTCAGAAGGCTAATGTTCTAATAGCTGAGTCACTGTCTCCCTTGTCAGAAGGCTGGTGTACAAATAGCTGAGTCACTGTCTCCCTTGTCAGAAGGCTGGTGTACAAATAGCTGAGTCACTGTCTCCCTTGTCAAAAGGCTGGTGTACAAATAGCTGAGCCACTGTCTCCCTTGTCAGAAGGCTGGTGTACAAATAGCTGAGTGACTGTCTCCCTTGTCAAAAGGCTGGTGTACAAATAGCTGAGTCACTGTCTCCCTTGTCAAAAGGCTGGTGTACAAATAGCTGAGTCACTGTCTCCCTTGTCAGAAGGCTAGTGTACAAATAGCTGAGTCACTGTCTCCCTTGTCAGAAGGCTGGTGTACAAATAGCGGAGTCACTGTCTCCCTTGTCAGAAGGCTGGTGTACAAATAGCGGAGTCACTGTCTCCCTTGTCAGAAGGCTGGTGTACAAATAGCGGAGTCACTGTCTCCCTTGTCAGAAGGCTGGTGTACAAATTGCTGAGCAACCGTTCTCCTTTGTCAGAATAACATCTATAAGTGCATATTTCCACAGTACGACCAGTGCTGCCGAAAGCTCGACCATATGTGTCAGACATTGGCAAAGAGACCATACAGATTGGCTGGAAGCCAGCAGAGATCCCAGGGTACATCGGTCGCTCAATGTCCGTCCCACCAGTCACCTATCGTGTGGAGGCCCAGAAACTGCCCAGCGAGGAGTGGGTTCCCCTTGCGAGCCGTGTCAAGAAGCCGAGCATCTACCTGTCCGATCTAGAGTCAAACAGAGACTACAACATCAGGATCCGAGCTCAGACGCCTTACGGTGTCAGCCAGCCCACGGAGCCTGTCTGGATACCAAGAGCTAAGGGTAAGGCCTGGATGTTGTCAGACGTCAGGAAGTTGTGGTTACCTGAGTCCTTAGTGTCAGTGATTGTGTTGTGTGATTGTGTTGTGTGATTGTGTTGTGTGATTGTGTTGTGTGATTGTATTGTGTGATTGGGTTGTGTGATTGTGTTGTGTGATTGGGTTGTGTGATTGTGTGAAAGTTCCAGTTCCCTGTGGAGCATACACCTGTAGGGCAGGGAAAAGGGGGCTGGTGACTGTGTTTGCTAAGAATGAAAAGTTGCCTGATTAGTAGTTAACGTGGCACAGTTCATGCCGGCGTCAATCACCGGTGGCGTCTGTTGCTGAAGTGCACAGTAAATGACGTCTAACTATCAACTAACCTTGGGGAAATAAGATGGCTGCTGGGGCACTTCCCTTAGTCTCGAAGGTGCTCGCTCTAAGTAGGTCAAGGATGGGCACCACTGATCTGTCATATTTCTTATCTGTCACTCATCATCAGCTTTTCTGGGTGCTCCAGTGTCCCGACCCACTATCACAGAGATTGAAGAGGGTACAGCCCGCTTGCAGTGGAATAGAGTGGACATCCCAGCCTTCGACACGTCTGATGAGCCACTGCTGTACATGATCGAGGTGCAGGAGCCACCTTCCTACAGGTGAGTGGTGGGTCTGTTGTTGGGTGCGTCTGTTCTTGGGTGGGTCTGTTGTTAGGTGGGTCTGTTGTTGGGTCAGTATCTTGTTGGGTGGGCCAATTGTTGGGTTGGTCTGTTGTTGGGTGGGTCTGTTGTTGAGTGGGTCTTTTGTTGGGTGGGTCTCTTGTTGGATGGGTCTGTTGTTTGGTGGATCTGTTGTTGGGTGGTTCTGTTCTTGAGTGGATCTGTTGGGTGGATCTATTGTTGGGTGGCTCTGTTGTTGGGTGGATCTGTTGTTGAGTGGGTTTGTTGTTGGGTGGGCCCGTTATTGGGTGGGTCCTTTGTTAGGTTGGTCCTTTGTTGGGTGGGCCTATTGTTGGGTGGATCTGTTGTTGGGTGGATCTGTTGTTGGGTAGGCCTATTGTTGGATGAGTCCGTTGTTAGTTTGGTCCTTTGTTCGGTGGGTCTCTTGCTGGATTGGTCTCTCTGTATGTTGATCTCTCCCTGTATGTTAATCTCTGCCTGTATGTTAATCTCTCCCTGTATGTTGATCTCTCCCTGTATGTTAATCTCTCCCTGTATGTTAATCTCTCCCTGTATGTTGATCTCTCCCTGTATGTTAGTCATCAGTCAACTGAAGTGGATAAGTTGATACATTGCATGTTGGTCTGCTTTTAGTGTAGGTGTGTTAACTGTATCACTATGATACATCAGTTTTTTAAATTGACAAAATTGTTGAATAGCTGATATGTGAACTTGGGACAGGATAAATATAAATGTTGTATATCCCCAACAAAGTTTGATGAGGCTGTCGCATGTGCTGAGAGATTTTTCATTAAAAGTTTCCACTGAATGCGTGCAATTTTTTCCATAGGGGCTAATTAATTATCTTCTGTAATTTTTCCAATATTTTTGCATTAACTGACCCTGCAACCACTATTTCCTGTGGCAATGCATTCCAAGCATTCACCACTCTTTGACTAAAAAAAATTTCCTAATACCTAATCTCAACCTCTCTTTAGTTAATTTGTAGCTATGCCCTCTTGTTCTTGTGGGTGGTTGTATTTTGAAAAAACTTGTTATAGTCTAATTTATCCATTCCTCTGATCATCTTATAAACCTGTATTAAGTCACCACGAATTCTTCTCTCTTCTAGACACTGTAGGCTGGTTTTTGTGAGTTTTTCCTCATAACTGTAATTCTGGAATCCCACTATCAGCTTTGTCACTTTGTATCCTTTCCAGCATGTTTATATCCCCTCTATGATAAGGACTCCACACCTGTACACAGTACTCCAATCTAGGTCTAACTAAAGCTTTATACAGTTTGACTATCACTTCCTTGATCCTATGTTTAATATTTCTTTTTGTCATACCTGACAGTGCATTTGCATTTTCACTGCTACCTGGACTTGCTCACTCACTTTACCTGTATGATCTATTATAACCCCTAGGTCCCTTTCCTTATCTATCTTTCCAATATTGTTCTCGCCCATTCTGTAATTATGTTCCATATTGGATCTACCCAAGTGGATGACTGTACATTTATCTACATTAAATTCCATTTGCCATCTCACAGACCATTCTCAAATTTTATCTAAATCCGACATCAATATATCCACTTCCGCTTTAGATGAGACACTACTGCATAGTTTTGTGTCATCAGCAAATTTTGTAATCATGGATCCCATATCAATGTCCAAATCATTTATATATATCAAGAACAAAATTGGTCCCAAAACCGAGCCCTGTGGCACACCACTTTTCACTTCACACCACTCAGAGTACTCCTTATTTATACCCACCCTCTGCCTTCTTCCCGTTAACCAATTTTCAATCCATTTGGCAACTTCCCCACCTATTCCATGTGATTTTAACTTTCGAAATAATAAATATTTATTTTACTGTCAAGAGAGTTTTATATCTTTGTGGACAGAGGGAGGGTAAACAGGATCAAAGGATGTGGAATGAGGAGTGAAGAAACTATAGGACATTTCAGGACAAACAGCTTAAGGCATGCATACAGAAACTATAGGACATTTCAGGACAAACAGCTTAAGGCATGCATACAGAAACTATAGGACATTTCAGGACAAACAGCTTAAGGCATGCATACAGAAACTATAGGACATTTCAGGACAAACAGCTTAAGGCATGCATACTGAAACTATAGGACATTTCAGGACAAACAGCTTAAGGCATGCACACAGAAACTATAGAACATTTCAGAACAAACAGCTTAAGGCATGCATACTGAAACTATAGGACATTTCAGGACAAACAGCTTAAGGCATGCACACAGAAACTATAGGACATTTCAGAACAAACAGCTTAAGGCATGCATACTGAAACTATAGGACATTTCAGGACAAACAGCTTAAGGCATGCATACTGAAACTATATGACATTTCAGGACAAACAGCTTAAGGCATGCATACTGAAACTATAGGACATTTCAGGACAAACAGCTTAAGGCATGCATACTGAAACTATAGGACATTTCAGGACAAACAGCTTAAGGCATGCATACTGAAACTATAGGACATTTCAGGACAAACAGCTTAAGGCATGCACACAGAAACTATAGGACATTTCAGGACAAACAGCTTAAGGCATGCATAAAGAAAAATAAAAAAAGAATATATTGACACATTGGCACAGAAGACAAAGAAAACATCAGGGATAGAATATATGAAAGTTCTGTAATCATTAACAAAGAAAACATCAGGGATAGAATATATGAAAGTTCTGTAATCATTAACAAAGAAAACATCAGGGATAGAATATATGAAAGTTCTGTAATCATTAACAAAGAAAACATCAGGGATAGAATATATGAAAGTTCTGTAATCATTAACAAAGAAAACATCAGGGATAGAATATATGAAAGTTCTGTAATCATTAACAAAGAAAACATCAGGGATAGAATATATGAAAGTTCTGTAATCATTAACAAAGAAAACATCAGGGATAGAATATATGAAAGTTCTGTAATCATTAACAAAGAAAACATCAGGGATAGAATATATGAAAGTTCTGTAATCATTAACAAAGAAAACATCAGGGATAGAATATATGAAAGTTCTGTAATCATTAACAAAGAAAAGGACAGACAGGTATACACAGACAACACAAGCCAATCACAGATAGAGAAGGCAAGATATTGATACCATCTGAGGAACAACAGAGAACTTGGGGTTGAGTTTTTCAAGGAATACCTAAACAAATCTTCATCACAGGAAACACCAAACATTGAACCAACAGAGGAGACTTCAGATTTGGACTGCAGCCTACCAAGTAAGAAATAAATAAAAAATGCCATATTGCAACTTAAGAAGAGAAAACAGCTGCCCAGGTGGAATAGCAGCAGAAGTTAAAATAGCAGTTATAGATAAGACCACATATAACAAGGTTTATTACAAGGTTTATTACAAGGTTTATTACAAGGTTTATTACAAGGTTTATTACAAGGTTTATTACAAGGTTTATTACAAGGTTTATAACAAGGTTTATTACAAGGTTTATTACAAGGTTTATTACAAGGTTTATTACAAGGTTTATTACAAGGTTTATTACAAGGTTTATTACAAGGTTTATTACAAGGTTTATAACAAGGTTTATTACAAGGTTTATTACAAGGTTTATTACAAGGTTTATTACAAGGTTTATTACAAGGTTTATTACAAGGTTTATTACAAGGTTTATTACAAGGTTTATTACAAGGTTTATTACAAGGTTTATTACAAGGTTTATTACAAGGTTTATTACAAGGTTTATTACAAGGTTTATTACAAGGTTTATTACAAGGTTTATTACAAGGTTTATTAAAAAAGATATGGAAGAAAGTGAGTGCCCACAGAACAGAAAGAAGGACTTATTAAGCTGCCCAAGAAGAGAGACCTTTAAGATTTCAGCAATGATAGGGGAAGTACATTACTATTGGTACCAGGCAAAATACTCAACGGAATCATCTGGAACAGATTAGAAGAGAAATAAGACACAAAGCACTCAAATGAGCAGGGGTGGGAGGGCAGCAGCACTAACTGGAGCAATAAAGAGAAAAGAATAGAGTTGGATAGGACAGACGCTGAGGAAGGTACCATCAAACATAGCCTGGCAGACTCTCACATGGAATCCTCAAGGGAAGAGTAATTAAGGTAGACCTAATACTACATGAAGAAGGGGATGTAAGAATGAGCTACAATTAACTGGTTACACCGGGAGAGAGGCAGACAGAGTGGCCCAGGACTGTGTATGTTGGTGAGATGTGGCCAGTGGTTTATGCACCAAGAGGAGCGTCTGGTTTGGATTGATTGGTTGATTCAACATGAGTGCATCTACTGGTCCAAAATATTTCACAGTGACGAAGTTCAGTTACTTTGGCACTGAACTGGCTATCTCGATTGGTTTAGTTATTCTGGCTCTGAACTGGCTATCTCTATTGGTTCAGTTACTCTGGCACTGAACTGGCTATCTCTATTGGTTCAGTTACTCTGGCACTGAACTGGCTATCTCTATTGGTTCAGTTACTCTCGTACTGAACTGGCTATCTCTATTGGTTCAGTTACTCTGGCACTGAACTGGCTATCTCTATTGGTTCAGTTACTCTGGCACTGAACTGGCTATCTCTATTGGTTCAGTTACTCTGGCACTGAACTGGCTATCTCTATTGGTTCAGTTACTCTCGTACTGAACTGGCTATCTCTATTGGTTCAGTTACTTGGGCTCTGAGCTATCTCTATTGGTTCAGTTACTCTTTCACTGAACTGGCTATCTGTGATCTCATTAACCAGTGCAGTCAACATGTCAAACTCTCTATCCTTGTTCACTAGGTACAGAATGGATGGCTACACTTTGAGAGGATCATGGACACAAAAGACCTCAAACCTTCAGAGCCTTAGCCAGATTTGCTGTCCTGGTGTTGCTGGCGGACATTAATTATGGATAGGAAGGACATATTGCTCAGTCAATGACCACCAGTCAGATGATGAAGTAGATGATGAAGTAGATGATGACACTACAATCAATGAGTCAATGTTCCACAGATTTGAAGGAGTTTCAACTCAAACAAGGGTTCAGCAAGGATCTATGCCTCCAACAATAGAGCAGAAGTGTGTACAACCATTGTAATACAGGAACCATCAGTAGAGCTTTCACTATTTGTTGAATGAAACTGACCCCCTACGAGTGTAGGGATGGGGACAGAATATTACATAACATGTTGTCAGTCAAATTCTCTTTAGAGATGACATTGGTCATGGAATGTGGGTCAGAGATACGTTCCAGCATCGACCAATAAGTTTTGTCTTGTAACAATGAGCACGTCTTCATTCAGGATGTATCATTTCTTGGAAATGTCTGGATTGTTGCAGATGGCGAGAGCTTGCTCGACGTATCCCAACCAACCACTACATCGTCCGTGATCTTGAACCAGCTCAGGACTATTATTTCCGCGTGCGTGCTGAGTCTAGAGATGGACTTCTCAGCGAGCCTAGCCCTGCCACATCACTCTTCAGGACTCTAGGTAATATACGTGGGGCATGTCAGTCAAAATGTTTTATTGTGAACGTCTATCCAGTTTCATGATTGTTAGGATGCTTCGATGATATTTTGTCTAGTGTCCTGTAAGTAGAGATGTTTGGATGATATTTTGTCTAGTGTCCTGTAAGTAGAGATGTTTGGATGACATTTTGTCTAGTGTCCTGTAAGTAGAGATGTTTGGATGACATTTTGTCTAGTGTCCTGTAAGTGGAGATGTTTGGGTGATTTTTTGTCTAGTGTCCTGTAAGTTGAGATGTTTGGATGACATTTTGTCTAATGTCCTGTAAGTGGAGATGTTTGGGTGATTTTTTGTCTAGTGTCCTCTAAGTGGAGATGTTTAGATGACATTTGTCCACTTTAACATCCCTCAAAATGTTTGGATGATGTTTTGTCCAGTCTTATGAATGTTGAGATGTTTAGATGACATTTTGTCTAGTTTTATAATGTTTGATATGTTTGGATGATGTTTTGTCGTTTTATAATGTTTGACATGTTTGGATGATGTTTTGTCGTTTTATAATGTTTGACATGTTTGGATGATGTTTTGTCCAGTTTCATAAGAACAGACACACCATCCAGGTTCTCTGCCTGACGTACCTACATGGGGCACATGACTAATTCAGCACATGTTTGTGTAGCAGCTCATTGGTTAGCTTGTTGTTAACATGTTTTGTTGTTGTTTCTGGTTGGAACAGCTCTCAGCCGTGCCCCTGTTGACCGGCTGGAGATAGAGGAGTACGACGCAGATTTGCAAAGTGCCAGATTGTCATGGCGACGTGTTGAGGTCCCTCCCTATGGAGATCAGGAGAGCCCCCTGTTGTACATGATTGAGTGAGTTCTGGTCATTTCAGCTAAAATTTGTTCATGTTTTAATGATTTCTGGTCATTATTGTCAGAATTTGTGCATGTTTGAATTAATTCTGTTTTAGTCATAATTAACTTAACTTAACTTAATATCCTTATACTAGTTTAGAAGACTCTGCAGAGTCTGTATACAACCAGTTTCTTTTACATCCACTTGATCTAAAGATAACTATTCTTGAATGCATTAATTGGCCCTGCCTTCCCTACTTCCTGTGGCCATGCATTCCAAGCATTCACCACTCTGGACTAATCTGGACCTTTCTTTAATTAATTTGTAACTGTGCCCTGTTGTTCATGTAGGCAGCTGTATTTTGAAAAACCCATTATAGTCTAATTTATCGATTCCTCTGATCATCTTATAAACCTGTATTAAGTCACCTCGAATTCTTCTCTCTTCTAGACACTGTAGGCCAGTTTTTCTGAGTCTTTCCTTATAACTGTAATTCTGGAATCCCACTATCATCTTTGTCGCTCTTTTTTGTATTCTTTCCAGCATGTTTTTATCCCCTCTATGATAAGGACTTCACACCTGTACACAGTACTCCAATCTAGATCAAGCTAATGCTTTATACAGTTTGACGATCACTTCCTTGCTCCTATGTTTAATATTTCTTTTTATCATACCTAACATTGCATTTGCGTTTTTCACTGTTACCTTAACTTGCTCCCTCACCTTTCCTGTATGATCTATTATAACCCCTAGGTCCCTTTCCTTATCTATCTTTTCAATATTGTTCTTTCGCACCCAGTAAATATATTCCACATTGGATCTACCCATGTGGATGACTGTACATTTATCTACATTAAACTCCATTTGCCAGCTTACAGACCATTCTCAAATTTTATCTAAATCCGACCTCAATATATTCACTTCTGCTTTAGATGAGACACTACTGCATAGTTTTGTGTCATCCACGAATTTTGCATTCATGAACCTGATATCAATGTCCAAATCATTTATATATATCAAGAACAAAATTGGTCCCAAAACCGAGCCCTGGGGCACTCCACTTTTCACTTCACACCACTCAGAGTACTCCTTATTTATGCCCACCCTCTGTCTTCTTCCCGTTAACCAATTTTCAATGATTTGACAACTTTCCCACCTATTTCATGTGATTTTAACTTTTGAAATAATCTTTGATGAGGTACTCTATCAAAGGCCTTTGATTGAAATTAATACTGTTCATTCAAGACAAAATTAGTCTATGATTGAATTAATACTGTTCATTCAAGACAAAATTAGTCTATGATTGAAATTAATACTGTTCATTCAAAACAAAATTAGTCTATGATTGAAATTAATACTGTTCATTCAAGACAAAATTAGTCTATGATTGAATTAATACTGTTCATTCAAGACAAAATTAGTCTATGATTGAAATTAATACTGTTCATTCAAGACAAAATTAGTCTATGATTGAATTAATACTGTTCATTCAAGACAAAATTAGTCTATGATTGAAATTAATACTGTTCATTCAAGACAAAATTAGTCTATGATTGAATTAATACTGTTCATTCAAGACAAAATTAGTCTATGATTGAAATTAATACTGTTCATTCAAGACAAAATTAGTCTATGATTGAATTAATACTGTTCATTCAAAACAAAATTAGTCTATGATTGAAATTAATACTGTTCATTCAAGACAAAATTAGTCTATGATTGAATTAATACTGTTCATTCAAGACAAAATTAGTCTATGATTGAAATTAATACTGTTCATTCAAGACAAAATTAGTCTATGATTGAATTAATACTGTTCATTCAAGACAAAATTAGTCTATGATTGAAATTAATACTGTTCATTCAAAACAAAATTAGTCTATGATTGAATT
>JAVGWX010000012.1:1451968-1784468 GCA_036924085.1 Ariolimax columbianus | reverse complement strand
TATGCATTTGATGATCTCCGCAGGTCCTATGCGACCTTTGGCCCAGGATCTGCACATCAGCAACCTTGAGCCTGAGGGTCTCAGGTAAGTGCCACTGTCTGCCTGCCTGCCTGTCTGCCTGCCTGCCTGCCTGCCTGTCTGTCTGTCTGTCTGCCTGCCTGTCTGTCTGCTTGTCTGCCTGTCTGTCTGCCTGTCTGTCTGTCTGTCTGTCTGCCTGTCTGTCTGTCTGCCTGCCTGTCTGTGTGCCTGCCTGTCTGTCTGCCTGTCTGTCTGCGTGCCTGCCTGTCTGTCTGCCTGCCTGCCTGTCTGTCTGCCTGCATGTCTGTCTGTCTGTCTGCCTGCCTGTCTGCCTGCCTGTCTGTCTGTCTGCCTGTCTGTCTGCCTGCCTGTCTGTCTGTCTGCCTGCCTGTCTGCCTGCCTGCATGTCTGCCTGCCTGCCTGTCTGTCTGTCTGCCTGCCTACCTACCTGTCTGCCTGCCTGCCTGTCTGTCTGTCTGCCTGTCTGTCTGTCTGCCTGCCTGCCTGCCTGTCTGCCTGCATGTCTGCCTGCCTGTCAGTCTGTCTGTCTGTCTGTCTGCCTGCCTGCCTGCCTGCCTGCCTGCCTGCCTACCTACCTACCTGCCTGCCTGCTGTCGTTTTGTGCCGTGCCATGCTGCGTTCTGTTAAGCTGAAGCAGCTTAGAAATTCGTATGAGAATGGAGATTGATTCAGTGGCTTTGGCCAATCAGGTAGCGGCTATCTGAGAACTCTTCAATAAAGGCCATTATTGTTCCTGACTTTCCGTCCTTGCTTTAGAAGATACAAAGAGACTAGCTATAACATCAATGGATAGTGGAAGGCCTTAAACCTTTGAGACTATGTGGATCTAGTCATGCTGGGGTTTTGGGAAATAACAGCGCTGACCCCTGGCGTTAAAGACATTCACACTGGCAACATTAGAAATGGTAAGGGGTGACATTTTGAAGTTGATCAACGACCAAGGCTTGGATGATTGACGCTGCAATCAATGACTGTCTCTGGTATGAATGACGCTGCAATCAATGACTGTCTCTGATATGATTGACGCTGCAATCAATGACTGTCTCTGATATGACTGACGCTGCAATCAATAAACTAAAAATCCACAGATTGCAAATTTTCGAAATCATAGCAGAGAGGATGGAGCAGGAGTGAGTACAACCAATGAGTTATGGGAACCATCAGTATCTACATCCTTCACCATTGGCCGAGAGAGCACCTATAGGTCTATCTAGAGTCCAGTGACATAGATTCAAGACAGAATAGAAAAAAACAGAATATCACAATGCAAAATTCATAGACTGTTATTTATCCGATTTTGTAGTGTACTATATGGTAGAGTAGTGCTTCCTCATGGTGATAGACCAGATGTGGGAACCGGGAACCACTGGGTGGTTAACCATCACAAAATATAGCACACAAACCACCTTGACCTGTTTTATGTTAACACAAACGATGAAGAACAACACACATTTTCAGACAACTGTAAAGACAACAAAAATCTGATTTTGATTAAGCCATGTGTATCTTATTAAATAGAGACACAATACGGAGAGCTTTCTCGACATAAATAAATGGGGACACAATACGGAGAGCTTTCTCGACATAAATAAATGGGGACACAATACGGAGAGCTTTCTCGACATAAATAAATGGGGACACAATACGGAGAGCTTTCTCGACATAAATAAATGAGGACACAATACGGAGAGCTTTCTCGACATAAATAAATGAGGACACAATACGGAGAGCTTTCTCGACATAAATAAATGAGGACACAATACGGAGAGCTTTCTCGACATAAATATATGGGGATACAATACGGAGAGCTTTCTCGACATAAATAAATGAGGATACAATATGGAGAGCTTTCCAGACAAAAACCATTCGGGTAAAGAAGCTCCTACCAAATAGGAACCTTTCTGAAAGACCAAAGGAGGCAGCCCTTCCATTTTGAAAACAGGCACAAGCGGCCAATCACCTGTATGTCTGCACATTTGATTGCAAGTATATATCCCCACAAATGACTGGTACATCCGCAGGTATAGAAGATGAGCAGCTGTTAACAGAGAAGAAGAGACTGTAAGCAAGGAACATCAAGAAACAAGATCCAGTCAAACCACAGTCAATGATAATAGTAAACAGATCTAGAACATCTAAAATAGTTTTTGTAACAAACAACCCTGAACTACTGAATTGAATAACAATAATTGTTTGTTATTGACATTTGTTGACTGAAGGGGAAGTACAAAGTAAGCTCTAGTTGTCTTAATTGGTAGCAGATTCTTTTAAATCTTCGCCATTTTTGAAATGATTGAATTAACTGTTTTGATAATTTATAGAATAATGTCTCTAGCGTGATCAGAGGTTCATGTTTTATGTGGGTTTTTTTAAGGTCTTTGTCACAAAAACTAGTTTTTTAAAGTAAAAAATGAACACAAAGAAAATATTACCACAACGCTTACTTTAGCAGAAACGATTCAACAAGAATTGAATGTTGTATTGACTCAACAGGGAATGTAATCATAAGGATACTTTCATGATAAATTAGGTTCGTACATGATCCAACATCTTGCGTCATAACGGCACATGAATCAATAATCTACAGTTCATGACAGGGATTGATAAAAATGGACTTGACTCAGTCACTTCACTTCTACCATCAGGTTTTTTTGTCTTATTCTGGTGGCTACAAGGTAGGGCAGCCAGCCCCATGCCCTGCTAACCTTAGTCGCCGCTTACGATATTTAGAGAAAATGAAATCTGATAAATATACAGTTAAAAGTAGTGGGTCTGTGTACACACCAGGACAACACTGACATGCTGAGGTTGAATGTAGCTACAGCCAATCAGGTTTTGACTGAGAGATAATGTTAGTCTAGAAGTAGATTCACTCATCTATAGTCTAGAAGTTGAGTCACTCATCTATAGTCTAGAAGTAGAGTCACTCATCTATAGTCTAGAAGTAGAGTCACTCATCTATCTGTGGACCAGCAATGTTAGTCTAGAAGTAGAGTCACTCATCTATAGTCTAGAAGTAGAGTCACTCATCTATAGTCTAGAAGAGTCACTCATCTATAGTCTAGAAGAGTCACTCATCTATAGTCTAGAAGTAGAGTCACTCATCTATAGTCTAGAAGTAGAGTCACTCATCTATCTGTGGACCAGCAATGTTAGTCTAGAAGTAGAGTCACTCATCTATAGTCTATAAGTAGAGTCACTCATCTATAGTCTATAAGTAGTCACTCATCTATAGTCTATAAGTAGAGTCACTCATCTATAGTCTATAAGTAGAGTCACTCATCTATAGTCTAGAAGTAGAGTCACTCATCTATAGCCTATAAGGAGAGTCACTCATCTATAGTCTAGAAGTAGAGTCACTCATCTATAGTCTAGAAGTAGAGTCACTCATCTATAGTCTATAAGTAGAGTCACTCTATAGCCTATAAGTAGAGTCACTCATCTATAGTCTAGAAGTAGAGTCACTCATCTATAGTCTAGAAGTAGAGTCACTCATCTATAGTCTAGAAGTAGAGTCTCTCATCTATAGACTATAAGTAGAGTCACTCATCTATAGCCTATAAGTAAGGTCACTCATCTATAGCCCATAAGTAAGGTCACTCATCTATAGCTTATAAGTAAGGTCACTCATCTATGGCCTGTAAGTAGAGTCACTCATCTATCTGTGGACCAGCAATGTTAGTCTAGAAGTAGAGTCACTCATCTATAGTCTATAAGTAGAGTCACTCATCTATAGTCTATAAGTAGTCACTCATCTATAGTCTATAAGTAGAGTCACTCATCTATAGTCTATAAGTAGAGTCACTCATCTATAGTCTAGAAGTAGAGTCACTCATCTATAGCCTATAAGGAGAGTCACTCATCTATAGTCTAGAAGTAGAGTCACTCATCTATAGTCTAGAAGTAGAGTCACTCATCAATAGTCTATAAGTAGAGTCACTCTATAGCCTATAAGTAGAGTCACTCATCTATAGTCTAGAAGTAGAGTCACTCATCTATAGTCTAGAAGTAGAGTCACTCATCTATAGTCTAGAAGTAGAGTCTCTCATCTATAGACTATACGTAGAGTCACTCATCTATAGCCTATAAGTAAGGTCACTCATCTATAGCCCATAAGTAAGGTCACTCATCTATAGCTTATAAGTAAGGTCACTCATCTATGGCCTGTAAGTAGAGTCACTCATCTATCTGTGGACCAGCAATGTTAGTCTAGAAGTAGAGTCACTCATCTATAGTCTATAAGTAGAGTCACTCATCTATAGTCTATAAGTAGTCACTCATCTATAGTCTATAAGTAGAGTCACTCTATAGCCTATAAGTAGAGTCACTCATCTATAGTCTAGAAGTAGAGTCACTCATCTATAGTCTAGAAGTAGAGTCACTCATCTATAGTCTAGAAGTAGAGTCTCTCATCTATAGACTATAAGTAGAGTCACTCATCTATAGCCTATAAGTAAGGTCACTCATCTATAGCCCATAAGTAAGGTCACTCATCTATAGCTTATAAGTAAGGTCACTCATCTATGGCCTGTAAGTAGAGTCACTCATCTATCTGCGGACCAGTATTTCACAAGCTCAGGGTTTCGGAAAGTGATGTCAATCTATGATTTTGTGACAAAACATCTCCTGACCTCACTAACCTCACAGACTGGTGGTAGTACTATATGTATGATATGATCCCATGAAGTCATGTTTCTGTTTGATCTAGGCTGTCATGGAGGTCAGCTTCAGTGCCACCTGTCAAGTCTGCTGAGCCAGTCTCTTACCAGATTGAAGCCTTGGAATACCCCAAACAAGAGTGGCGCCCTCTGGCAACCAACATCAGAGACAATAGCTACCGTCTTGGCGGACTCAAACCTGCATCGGACTATTCCTTTCGTGTACGGGCTCAGACTCCTTCTGGATTGGCTGAGCCTACAGCACCTGTGACCTTGACCTCTTTACCTGGTAACCTTGAATATGATTTTCATAAAAATAATTCATCAGTCCCATTTTGTTTCAGCAGCTGGTATACACCACTGTTATTGGCTCCTCCTTATAGGAAGCCTGCATCAAATGATTTTTGGTGAATATGTAGATGTGGTTTATGTAGCATTTTCTTGAACATGATGAGGTTGACACTGACCAGCTCAGTCCTCCTTAGTTATCTCTTCTTGTTGATCTTCCTTGCTCCCGTCAGACAGGCACATCAATGACTTCAACAAAGTCATTGTCGATGTATTTCTGAGGCTAGCTGCTCTGCACTGTGTTCTGCGGTTGAGAGGCTAGTTCATATGTCTTTGGCATGCATCTGTTTGGATCTGCTTTGCTATTCTATTACTGTTCCCAGTCTCCTTGCAAGGCAGCAGTTATTTGTCTCTCCTTGGAAAACTTCATTGAGCTGTTCCTACTAAAAACTTATCTCTTAAAACGTGTGTAGTACCTCGGCCGAATAACTCAACACTAAACTCGGGGCTGTGCCGAGCTAAACAGGAACTTGAGGCTGTACCGAGCTAACAGGAACTTGGAGCTGTACTGAGCTAAACAGGAACTCGTGGCTGTACCAAGCCAAACAGGAACTTGAGGCTGTACCAAGCCAAACAGGAACTTGGGGCTGTACTGAGCTAAACAGGAACTTGGGGCTGTACTGAGCTAAACAGGAACTTGGGGCTGTACTGAGCTAAACAGGAACTTGAGGCAATGGCCAGAATCTTGACAGGAACTTACTAAAGGTGTAGTTATCAAAGTCATCAGTTAAGAAGAAGAAGAAGAAGAAGAAGATAATCTGTTAGTCAGGTACTTTTGTTCTATTCTTTACTCCTGAATAAAACACTACTGGATCGTCATGGAAAGAATTTTCATTTATTGTGTAAATCATTTTGACAGCTTGCATATTTCTTGACCTTTTTTCGAGAACATCTTCTGCTTCCGATTATAGCTGCTTCATTTGTTGAATAAAATTTGTGTATGATACGTTTTCATTGATAATTAGAATGACTGGTCCTATACTTGAAGGTTTGTTGGTCCTAGAAAAAGTGGTAGCAACAGGACAAACTGCAGGACAAACGGCAGGACAAAGGAAACAAATGAAAGCACAGGGAAGATATGTGGACAGACAAGATATGTGAGAGTACAGAGATAAAAATGAAGTACTTGAACTCAGAAAGGCAGACAACTGAGAAGGGAATAGACTGTCAGCTTGGTGGCCATGGCATACGTTAGAGATGATAGTTTCACAGAAAATAGATGGTGACAAGACAGACAATAATATTGTTGACATTGTGTCTGGATATAACTTAACATCTTTATACTGGCTTAGAAGACTCTGCAGTCTGTATACAACCAGTTTCATTTATATTTCTTTGCTCTAATAAATCTATTCCAGTTAAACCGTGAACACACAGATCAATGATTGTTATCTGCATGCAGACTATGCTTCCCTGTACATACACAGTCAGACAGACCAACCATTGCACAGACAGTAAGACAAACCAATCATCACACAGACCAATAATAAAACAGACAATCAGAAAAAACCAATATGATATACAGAGAAAATCTCACTGGCCCATAGAAACAACACTGGAAGAGAAACTTTATGGACCTGTGTGTGAACTACAAAAGACAGTGAAGTTTATACACACATTGCAGATATAGACAATATTTTAAAGCGAACGAAAGAAGAAGAAGAAAAAGAAAAAGAAAAACCAATCATCACACAGACAATCAGACAAACCAATCATCACACAAACCAATCAGACAAACCAATCATCACACAGACAATCAGACAAACCAATCAGACAGACCAATCATCACACAAACAGTCAAACAAACCAATCATCACACAGACAGTCAGACAGTCCAATCATTATGTATTCCAGTGAGACCACGCCTCCCAGTAAGGGAGCCAACCATATCAGAGCTGGGCAGTGACTCCGTGAGACTACAGTGGAAGCCAGCTGAACTCCCTTACTACTCAAGGCACATAACTCCTATCTCATACACCGTGGACTACCAGGTGGGTGTCCTCATTAACCCCGTTCATCCTCTACATTATCATCAGAACTAACATTATCATCAGAACTAACATTATCATCAGAACTAACATTATCATCAGAACTAACATTATCATCAGAACTAACATTATCATGGCTATTCTCTTTCTTATTTTGTGTTTTGGCTTGTGTAATATCACAGCATTGCTTCTCTGTCTCATGTGCGCTTTTGCTTTCTTGTGTCTGACTGCAGTAGAAATGTGTGCCAGTGATGGTTTTACTCCCAGCTATGGGAAGCCTAGGGTGAGTACTTCCTGGGAGGAGCAAAGAGAAGACTCAATGGATCCTACAGAGCATGTTTGACAAGTATGTTGATTGTAACAGTGATACTAATGGGAACTTGCTTGATGTAGTGTACCCTGAAGGAGGCATCTTTGGACCTGCCATTTAGAACACTTTACTACAAAGAGGCTCTAATGGACCTGACATTGAGAACACTTGACTTGATGCAGGCTACCTGCAAGGGGGCCAGCTGTAGTTGTGTCCATATGATCCTACTGGAGCGAAAGAAAATACAAGTGATGAAAATAATAAGCTACTGTCTTCTTCATGTTATCTTGTTCATGTTATCTTGTTCATGTTATCTTGTTCATGTTATCTTGTTCATGTTATCTTGTTCATGTTATCGTGTTCATGTTATCTTGTTCATGTTATCTTGTTCATGTTATCTTGTTATCTTGTTCATGTTATCTTGTTCATGTTATCTTGTTCATGTTATCTTGTTCATGTTATCTTGTTCATGTTATCTTGTTCATGTTATCTTGTTCATGTTATCTTCTTCATGTTATCTTGTTAATGTTATCTTGTTAATGTTATCTTGTTCATGTTATCTTGTTCATGTTATCTTGTTATCTTGTTCATGTTATCTTGTTCATGTTATCTTGTTCATGTTATCTTGTTCATGTTATCTTCTTCATGTTATCTTGTTATCTTGTTCATGTTATCTTGTTCATGTTATCTTGTTCATGTTATCTTGTTCATGTTATCTTGTTATCTTGTTCATGTTATCTTGTTCATGTTATCTTGTTCATGTTATCTTGTTCATGTTATCTTGTTAATGTTATCTTGTTAATGTTATCTTGTTCATGTTATCTTATTCATGTTATCTTCTTCATGTTATCTTGTTATCTTGTTCATGTTATCTTGTTCATGTTATCTTGTTCATGTTATCTTGTTCATGTTATCTTGTTATCTTGTTCATGTTATCTTGTTCATGTTATCTTGTTCATGTTATCTTGTTAATGTTATCTTGTTCATGTTATCTTGTTAATGTTATCTTGTTAATGTTATCTTGTTAATGTTATCTTGTTCATGTTATCTTGTTCATGTTATCTTGTTCATGTTATCTTGTTAATGTTATCTTGTTCATGTTATCTTGTTCATGTTATCTTGTTCATGTTATCTTCTTCATGTTATCTTATATATTGTTCATGTTATCTTGTTCATGTTATCTTGTTTTTGTTCATGTTATCTTGTTTTTGTTCATGTTATCTTGTTTTTGTTCATGTTATCTTGTTCATGTTATCTTGTTCATGTTATCTTGTTTTTGTTCATGTTATCTTGTTCATGTTATCTTGTTCATGTTATCTTGTTTTTGTTCATGTTATCTTGTTCATGTTGTTGTTCATGTTATCTTGTTTTTGTTCATGTTATCTTGTTTTTGTTCATGTTATCTTGTTCATGTTATCTTGTTTTTGTTCATGTTATCTTGTTCATGTTGTTGTTCATGTTATCTTGTTTTTGTTCATGTTATCTTGTTTTTGTTCATGTTATCTTGTTCATGTTATCTTGTTTTTGTTCATGTTATCTTGTTCATGTTGTTGTTCATGTTATCTTGTTTTTGTTCATGTTATCTTGTTTTTGTTCATGTTATCTTGTTCATGTTATCTTGTTTTTGTTCATGTTATCTTGTTCATGTTATCTTGTTTTTGTTCATGTTATCTTGTTCATGTTATCTTGTTTTTGTTCATGTTATCTTGTTCATGTTATCTTGTTCTTGTTATCTTGTTCATGTTATCTTGTTCTTGTTATCTTGTTAATTTTATCTTGTTCTTGTTAGCTTGTTAATGTTATCTTGTTCATGTTATCTTGTTTTTGTTCATGTTATCTTGTTCATGTTATCTTGTTCTTGTTATCTTGTTCATGTTATCTTGTTCTTGTTATCTTGTTCATGTTATCTTGTTCTTGTTATCTTGTTCATGTTATCTTGTTCTTGTTAGCTTGTTAATGTTATCTTGTTCATGTTATCTTGTTCTTGTTATCTTGTTCATGTTATCTTGTTCTTGTTAGCTTGTTAATGTTATCTTGTTCATGTTATCTTGTTCTTGTTATCTTGTTCATGTTATCTTGTTCTTGTTAGCTTGTTCATGTTATCTTATTCATGTTATCTTGTTCTTGTTATTTATCTGGTATTTTTCATTATTAATTCTTATTTATCAATGTCCTTAAATTGTATGAGTTGTTGTTGTCGTTGTTGTTGTTCTTGTTGTTGTTGCCGCAGCTTCCACTGCTGTTATTGTTGCTGTTGTTGTTGGTTGTGGTTGTTGTTGGTTGTTATTGTTGTTGGTTGTTGTTTGTTGTTGTTGGTTATTGGTTGTTGTTGGTTATTGGTTGTTGTTTGTTGGTGGTTATTGGTTGTTGTTGTTGGTTATTGGTTGTTGTTGGTTGTTGGTTATTGGTTGTTGTTGGTTGTTGTTGGTTGTTGGTTATTGTTTGTTGTTGGTTGTTGGTTATTGGTTGTTGTTTGATGTTGTTGGTTGCTGGTTATTGGTTGTTGTTTGTTGTTGTTGGGGAATATCTAGGTCTGATAAGCTGTTTGCTGTTTCTGCCAAGTTGAAGAATGTGCGGATGTATTGCAGTTGTTGAGTGAAGCCATGTTAGGTGTTAGTGATTGTTGGAGTGGCCCACTTGTCTCTTTCTGTAGCCAACCCTGGGCAAGTGAGCAACACATGTTGGCCTACCTTCTAAGGAGGGGTACAGATGAGCTAGCTAGGTTCGTGTGCAGGGTCCAACTTGTTAAAGTATTTCTTAAGTCTGATGTGTTCTGTTCTAAGTCGGAAGACTTGCATTTGTTCTACGTCTTGCAGTTTCTTCATGCTTTTTTTTTTTTATCGTGTCGGTTCTTTATAACAACAAGTCCAGTAGACCCTTCAGCTTTATACACAAGCCCAGTAGACCCTTCAGCTTTATACACAAGCCCAGTAGACCCTTCAGCTTTATACACAAGCCTAGTAGACCCTTCAGCTTTATACACAAGCCCAGTAGACCCTTCAGCTTTATACACAAGCCTAGTAGACCCTTCAGCTTTATACACAAGCCCAGTAGACCCTTCAGCTTTATACACAAGCCCAGTAGACCCTTCAGCTTTATACACAACAAGTCCAGTAGACCTTTTAGAGCATCTGTTCAGCCATTTCTTAAAAAGTTTTTAGTATTTATTTTGCTGTCTGCATGTTGGCTGGTGTTTTTATTTAAGTAACTTCACTTCGCTGGTTTAGAAGATGCTGTATAGTCTGTATACAACCAGTTTCATTTTCATTTCCTTGCTCTAAAAGCTATGTGCATCAAATCTATTCTTAACTCATTCACTCTCAAATATTAGGACCTCTGGACGTAATTGTTTTCTAATGTAAAACTCCAACACAGCATCACGTGATCTATTTATCTACAGTAAAAGTTCCCTGAAATAACACATAGCCTATTATATACCAAACTGTTCACATTTGCGACCAGAATGCAATGGAATACATATATTTTACAAATGGAGGTGAACATTTGTGTATGAGGGATTATAGTTGCATAATCTTTTTTATTTTTTAAAATTATTTTTTAAATTGTTACCATCATCAACACATTATTCAGCTCTAAACCAAAACACGAATAACGAAATGACTTTCTAGTGACGGTAATCAACAAGGGAAGATGTTCTGAAAGTTACACCTAATTTGCTACAGTTGTTTTCACATTATTCACATGTTAACGAAAGCATGTGAAGTTGAAAACGTGCTCAAAAATAAACGGACGAATCAACACCAGCGTGAGTGTTTACAATTTCCTTTTTTACAGAGTATTTCTGCTGTATTCAGTATATTTGTATACACATTTATATTATATACACTAGCATGGCTGGGGAGGATTTTGAACCTTGACTGAATTTGTGAATTGTTACTACCATTGCTTGAGACAAAAGAGAGCCACCATTTAGTTTCACTTTCAACGCACGACTTAGAACTAAGACTAGATCAAGAAATTGAAATATCGTTATCAGAACGATCAATATCTTCATCCTCACTACCATTAGCATTAATATCATCTAACCATGACCGAGCTTGTATAGTAGAAACTTTATTTGGTCTGAATGAAGGGGCATGGGCTAGATTCTAGGCTCCCCTCTCCAAAAAAAAAGGAATTTGGTTTCCAAGTACGAAAATAAACATTTTTTTCAAGGAAACACGTTAACTCTTCCGGAAATGAAAAGTACAAAATCTGGACTTCTGCCAATAACCAAAATAAAACATTTAGAAGAACTAGGAATGAGAAAATATGTGATTTTGGGAACACAGTCACAAAAGTCGACATATCGGCTCCTGGGTTTTCTGTAAAAATCCGGAAGCTGATGTATTGGCTCGTGGGAGTGAATGAGTTAAATGCATTAATAGTCCCTGCCTCCACTACTTTCTGTGGCAATGCATTCCAAGCATTCACCACTCTCTAACTAAAAAAATATTTCCTAATATCTAATCTGGACCTCTCTTTAGTTAATTTGTAGCTATGCCCTCTTGTTCGTGTAGGTGGTTGTATTTGATCCATGCTTGCTCCTAGTTTTGCAAGTCTGTCTAGCTTCTCTTGATATGTCTATATGTCCTAGAATTGTCTGGAGTGTGACTTTGATGTTGTGTGTGGTTTGAATTCTGTCAATCGTGTCACCCAATGTTTTAACGTCTGTGTTGTGAGTTTGTATGTATATAATCTGTGCTTGTTCAATAAAAATTGTGTGAGAACAATCTCCATTCACAGGAAATCCCTGGACGTGACTGGGTCGTTGCAGCGCGCCGTATCCCTGATACATCATACACAGTGCGAGGGTTGCGAGGAGACAGAGACTATCGCTTTCGTATTTGCCCCGAGACTGAATACGGTCCTGGAGAGTACAGTCTTCCTGTACACATTCATAGACGCACTGGTTGGTAGTCTGCTAGTTCTTAAGCTTGTCTTGTGGTTCACTAGGGTTTCATGTCTGAACTGCAAAGTTCTACACAGCCAAATGCTTTTTATAGCTGCCAAAGAGTCTAGGCCACGATGGCAATATTTTTATCTTTGCCTCACATGCTCTGATATAACCAAAAGGACTGTATGTGGAGCATACCTTCACCAAAAGGACTGTGAGGATACCTTCACCAAAAGAAGGACTGTGAGCATACCTTCACCAAAAATACTGTGAGCATACCTTCACCAAAAATACTGTGAGCATACCTTCACCAAAAATACTGTGAGCATACCTTCACCAAAAATACTGTGAGCATACCTTCACCAAAAGGACTGTGAGCATACCTTCACCAAAAGGAGGACTGTGAGCATACCTTCACCAAAAGGAGGACTGTGAGCATACCTTCACCAAAAATACTGTGAGCATACCTTCACCAAAAGGACTGTGAGCATACTTTCACCAAAAGGACTGGGAGCATACCTTCACCAAAAGGACTGGGAGCATACCTTCACCAAAAGAACTGTGTATTGAGCGTACCTTCACCAAAAGAACTGTGTATTGAGCGTACCTTCACCAAAAGAACTGTGTATTGAGCGTACCTTCACCAAAAGAACTGTGTATTGAGCGTACCTTCACCAAAAGAACTGTGTATTGAGCGTACCTTCACCAAAAGAACTGTGTATTGAGCGTACCTTCACCAAAACAGATTTTAAACAAAACAATAAGAACAAACATTGAGAATGTTGCACAACTGAACTAAAAGTTTTTACAATTTTTTCCCACAAAAATACAAAACTTTCTCCGTAACAAGTTTAATAAATTTATAAATATGCTACTGAAATGACAAAATATTTTTTCTATTTATGTCTCAAAGATATTCTTGCTGGAGATAAATGGTTCTCAGGTATATGTCATTGTGTCAAAAACATAATTACACGGAGTCCCAAAATATTGGGGAGGGAAGAAGTTACAAGTTTTACATAATTTATGTATGAAATGTAGAAAGGATATAGCTGTTTCATAACTAAATAATTTTATGAGAACATTATTCTCAAATGGGATAAGGCCAGGTTAAATTCATTTGCCACCAAAAACAGCTTTTATTTTGCCAAAAGCTTTAAACTGAGCCAGCTTTTTATTCTGAATACAGAAATCACTTCTGCTGCATTTCTCTTCTCTTTTCAGTTCCAAACCTTTCTTCAAGAGAGCCTCTGATCTCCAACATCTCGCCGACCTCTGCTACACTGTCATGGCACCCTGCCACCCTGACTAGTGGTGCCCCTAGCAGACCAATCACATATCGTGTGGAAGGGAGAGAACCACCTAGCTCTAGTTGGTACGATGTGGCTGGGCGACTGTCGTCTACGTCTCACAGCCTCCAGTTCCTGTACCCAGACCAGGATTACATGTTCCGGGTCATTGCTGACTATGATGGGGCTGAAAGTGAGCCAACCATGGCAGTCTATCTGCCGCACAGAGCAGGTCAGTTGCTGTAGTGGTGCGTGACAATGGTGCTAAAGGTCAAGGCAGTCCCATAGCAAACACTGCTGACGAGGATCATGACATGATAAAATATGAACCAATGAATGCAAGCACTAACACACACAACTACATGTACATATATATTGAGAGACACACATATACACACATACCAAAACACACATATATACACATAGTAACACAGACATATATGCACATATGGACTTACGCAAACACCTTAGGATACAGGCGTGGATACATAAACATGATAATAGTAAGAGAGAGATATAAAAGAGAGATATAGATAATAGAGATGGAAGAGACAAGAGGCAAATAGGGAGTGGAAGAGGGGAAATGTGTAGAGGAGTCTATATAAAGATATTGAATGTATTCAGACATCCCATGAGGATAGGAGTGTTTCCCAGCTCTGCCTCCTGTACACCATGCTCATGGCGGCCTCTGAGTTTTGTCAAGCTCTGCCTCCTGTACACCATGCTCATGGCGGCCTCTGAGTTTTGTCCAGCTCTGTCTCCTGTACACCATGCTCGTGGTGCCCTCTGAGTTTTGTCCAGCTCTGTCTCCTGTACACCATGCTCGTGGTGCCCTCTGAGTTTTGTCTAGCTCTGTCTCCTGTACACCATGCTCGTGGCGCCCTCTGAGTTTTGTCCAGCTCTGCCTCATGTACACCATGCTCTTGGTGCCCTCTGAGTTTTGTCCAGCTCTGTCTCCTGTACACCATGCTCGTGGTGCCCTCTGAGTGTTGTCAAGCTCTGTCTCCTGTACACCATGCTCATGGTGCCCTCTGAGTTTTGTCCAGCTCTGCCTCCTGTACACCATGCTCGTGGCGCCCTCTGAGTTTTGTCAAGCTCTGTCTCCTGTACACCATGCTCGTGGTGCCCTCTGAGTTTTGTCCAGCTCTGTCTCCTGTACACCATGCTCGTGGCGCCCTCTGAGTTTTGTCCAGCTCTGTCTCCTGTACACCATGCTCATGGCGCCCTGTCAGTTTTGTCCAGCTCTGTCTCATGTAGACCATGCCCCCTGTCAGTTTTGTCCAGCTCTGTCTCATGTAGACCATGCCCCTGTCAATTTTGTCCAGCTCTGTCTCATGTAGACCACGCCCCTGTCAGTTTTGCCCAGCTCTGTCTCATGTAGACCATGTCCCTGTCAGTTTTGTCCAGCTCTGTCTCATGTAGACCATGCCCCTGTCACCTGTCAGTTTTGTCCAGCTCTGTCTCATGTAGACCATGCCCCTGTCAGTTTTGCCCAGCTCTGTCTCATGTAGACCATGCCCCCTGTCAGTTTTGTCCAGCTCTGTCTCATGTAGACCATGCTCCTGTCAGTTTTGCCCAGCTCTGTCTCATGTAGACCATGCCCCTGTCAGTTTTGCCCAGCTCTGTCTCATGTAGACCATGCCCCTGTCAGTTTTGCCCAGCTCTGTCTCATGTAGACCATGCCCCTGTGAGTTATGTCCAGCTCTGTCTCATGTAGACCATGCCCCTGTGAGTTATGTCCAGCTCTGTCTCATGTAGACCATGCCCCTGTGAGTTATGTCCAGCTCTTGTCTTCTGTATTTTGACACTGTCTGCTATGACTGTAAAGTCCGATCTGCGAATGACAGTCCCTGCCACAGATCGTACAACCCTGCTGAGGAGGTTGACTTGCCAGGATGTTTCTTGATCTCTCCAGTCTTTCTGTTGTCTCTGCAGCCAGAAGACCACTATACCCCTTCCAAATGACTGTCTCCAAACAGCTCGATCCTGAGCAATTGTTTCCCAGCCCTCAGATGGGAGGTCACAGGACTTCATGTCCCTTTTGCATATGTCCTTGAATCGCAGTGTGAGACAGCCGATTCTTCTAGTCCTAATAGCCAGCTGTCCATAAAGAATATCCTTTGTCACCCTCTCATCTTCCACGTGGCAAACATGCCCCAACCATCGAAGACATTGTTGGCTCAACAGCAAGTACATGCTGTAAGTGTTTGCTCGCTGTAAGACCACATTATGTAGAGCTTTCTCGTGCCAATTAATCCCCAATATACGCTGTAGGCACGTCATGTGACAGGTGTTGAGCTTAGTGTAAGAGCTCCAAGTCTCCCTTCAATACATTAGAGTGCCAAGAACGCAGGTCTGATAGACGGTGTGGTGAGACAGCGTATTGTTCTCCCAGACTCTCTTCATAAGGCGTGACATGAAGGTACTCGCCCTGACAAGCCTACTATCTCCATCTCGAACGAGAGTGTTGCCGATGGCAGATCCCAGAAAAGTGAAACTGTTGACAACCTCCAGAGTGACGCTATCAATCTGTATAGAGGGGTAGGGGTAATATCCTTTTGTCTTTTCCAGGCTTATGGTGAGCCCAAACTGCTTGCAGCCCTTGACGAATCTGTTGGTCACTAGAACAGCATCATCCGCAAATAGCATCTCCCTAATGAGCACCGTCCTCACCTTGGTGCACAACTGCTGAATTTATTGGAAGAAGACACAATGCAGGCTGGGACACTTTCAGCAGACGTAAGCAAGTGACTTGCCAGGAAAAACTCAGATGGATCTCACAGAGCAGTTGGAATAGGAGGTTGGCCATAGAGAATTAGAATAACCTGATAGGATCGTTCTGGGATCAAAGTCAGTAGAGATTGGTCAACACAGTCATGTCCGACATACCATTTGTTAATGCACTCTGGTCGGATATTGCTCATTCTGGTTTTTCTGTAACCTTATTTAATGAGTTCTGTTACAAATTTGAGATTATTATGTCTTTGTGTAGGTCCTCCAAAAATGTCCAGGGATCCTCCATTTGTGTCGAGTGTACAGCCCGAGTCAGTCATCCTGGCCTGGAGATCCGTAGAGTTGCCCAGTCGAATAACAGACTACTCACCTGTCACTTACAGGATTGAGGTATCTATCTGTACTTGCTGTTGTTAGTGTGGGCTGTTGTTGTTGTGGGCTGTTGTTAGTGTGGGCTGTTGTTGTGGGCTGTTGTTAGTGTGGGCTGTTGTTAGTGTGGGCTGTTGTTAGTGTGGGATGTTGTTGTTGTGGCTGTTGTTGTTGTGGGCTATTGTTGTTGTTGTATGCTGTTGTTGTTGTGGGCTGTTGTTTTTGTGGGCTGTTGTTAGTGTGGGCTGTTGTTGTTGTGGGCTGTTGTTGTGGCTGTTGTTGTGGGCTGTTGTTGTTGTAGGCTGTTGTTAGTGTGGGCTGTTGTTGTGGGCTGTTGTTGTTGTGGGCTGTTGTTGTTGTGTGCTGTTGTTAGTGTGGGCTGTTGTTGTGGGCTGTTGTTGTTGTGGGCTGTTGTTGTTGTGGGCTGTTGTTAGTGTGGGCTGTTGTTGTGGGCTGTTGTTGTTGTGGGCTGTTATTGTTGTGGGCTGTTGTTAGTGTGGGCTGTTGTTGTGGGCTGTTGTTGTTGTGGGCTGTTATTGTTGTGGGCTGTTGTTAGTGTGGGCTGTTGTTGTGGGCTGTTGTTGTTGTAGGCTGTTGTTAGTGTGGGCTGTTGTTGTGGGCTATTGTTGTAATCTGTTGTTAGTATGGGCTGTTGTAAGTGTGGGCTGTTGTTAGTGTGGCCTGTTGTTGTTGTGGGCTGTTGTTGTTGTGGGCTGTTGCTGTGAGCTGTTGTTAGTGTGGCCTGTTGTTAGTGTGGGCTGTTGTTGTTGGCTGTTGTTGTTGTGGGCTGTTGTTAGTGTGGCCTGTTGTTGTTGTGGGCTGTTGTTGTTGGCTGTTGTTGTTGTGGGCTGTTGAGGTAGACTGTTGTTGTGGGCTGTTGTTGTTGTGGGCTGTTAGTGTGGGCTGTTTTTGTTGGCTGTTGTTGTTGTGAGCTGTTGTTAGTGTGGCCTGTTGTTGTTGTGGGCTGTTGTTGTTGGCTGTTGTTGTGGTGGGCTGTTGTTGTTGTCGGCTCTTGTTAGTGTGGGCTGTTGTTGTGGGTTGTTATTAGTGTGGGCTGTTGTTGTTGTGGGATGTTGTTGTAAGCTGTTGTTAGTGTGGGCTGTTGTTTTTGTGGGCTGTTGTTGTGGTGGGCTGTTGTTAGTGTGGGCTGTTGTTGTAAGCTGTTGTTAGTGTGGGCTATTGTTGTTGTGGGCTGTTGTTGTTGTGGGACGTTGCTGTTGTGGGCTGTTGTTGTTGTATGCTGTTGTTGTTGTGGGCTGTTAGTGTGGGCTGTTGTTAGTGTGGGCTGTTGTTTTTGTGGGCTGTTGTTAGTGTGAGCTGTTGTTGTTGTGGGCTGTTGTTGTGGGCTGTTGTTGTTGTGGGCTGTTCTTGTTGTGGGCTGTTGTTAGTGTGGGCTGTTGTTGTGGGCTGTTGTTGTAATCTATTGTTAGTGTAGGCTGTTGTAAGTGTGGGTTGTTGTAAGTGTGGGCTGTTGTTGTGGGCTGTTGGTTTTGTGGGCTGCTGTTGTGGCTGTTGTTAGTGTGGGCTGTTGTTAGTGTGGGCTGTTATTAGTGTGGGCTGTTGTTAGTGTGGGCTGTTGTTGTTGTGGGCTGTTGTTAGTGTGGGCTGTTATTGTTGTGGGCTGTTATTGTTGTGGGCTGTTGTTAGTGTGGGCTGTTGTTGTTGTTGTCTGTTGTTGTTGTAGGCTGTTGTTGTGGGCTCTTGTTAGTGTGGGCGGTTGTTAGTGTGGGTTGTTGTTGTTATTGTTGGCTGTTATTGTTGTTGGCTTTTGTTACTGTGGGCTGTTATTAGTAGGGGCTGTTGTTAGTGTAGGCTTTTGTTGTTGTGGGATGTTGCTAGTGTGGGCTGTTGTAAGTGTGAGCTGTTGTTGTTGTGGGCTGTTGTTGTGGGCTGTGGTTGTTGTGGGCTGTTGTTGTTGTGGGCTGTTATTGTTGTGGGCTGTTGTTGTGGGCTGTTGTTGGTGTGAACTTGTGTTGTATGTTGTACTGATTACTTTTGGTGGCTTTGATTGCACTAGTTGTTGTTGTGTTGTTGTTCCATTAGCTAGTAATAGTTAGCTCATGTAACACAAGGAAGTGAAGAGACAACGCTGACACGAAACGGAAAACTAAAAACTCAGTAGAGAGTTGCTACTCCAAGATCGCATCAACCTATAGTCAGACATTGGGCTATTCCAAGATCGCATCAACCTATAGTCAGACATTGGGCTATTCCAAGATCGCATCAACCTATAGTCAGACATTGGGCTACACCAAGATCGCATCAACCTATAGTCAGACATTGGGCTATTCCAAGATCGCATCAACCTATAGTCAGACATTGGGCTATTCCAAGATTGCATCAACCTATAGTCAGACATTGGGCTATTCCAAAATCGCATCAACCTATAGTCAGACATTGGGCTATTCCAAGATTGCATCAACCTATAGTCAGACATTGGGCTATTCCAAGATCACATCAACCTATAGTCAGACATTGGGCTATTCCAAGATCGCATCAACCTAAAGTCAGATATTGGGCTATTCCAAGATCGCATCAACCTATAGTCAGACATTGGGCTATTCCAAGATCGCATCAACCTATAGTCAGACATTGGGCTATTCCAAGATCGCATCAACCTATAGTCAGACATTGGGCTATTTCAAGATCGCATCAACCTATAGTCAAACATGACTGAAATGGGCTACTACAAAGAGCAGATGCAGGAGAAGTGGTTGTAGTAGTTGTACTTGTAGTAGTGGTGAAAGAAGTAATAGTAGTAGTAGCAATAACAGTAGTAGTAAAAGTAGTGTTTATAGTGGTAACTGTAGTAGCTTCTCCCATATGAATCCCAAGACTCACTTCGATTGAAAGAGCATGGTGAGTGTGAGTGAACATCTGTGTGTGTTGGGGAGTGAACATCTGTGTGTGTGTTGGGGAGTGAACATCTGTGTGTGTTGGGGAGTGAACATCTGTGTGTGTTGGGGAGTGAACATCTGTGTGTGTTGGGGAGTGAACATCTGTGTGTGTTGGGGAGTGAACATCTGTGTGTGTTGAGGAGTGAACATCTGTGTGTGTTGGGGAGTGAACATCTGTGTGTGTGTTGGGGAATGAACATCTGTGTGTGTTGGGGAGTGAACATCTGTGTGTGTTGGGGAGTGAACATCTGTGTGTGTTGGGGAGTGAACATCTGTGTGTGTGTTGGGGAGTGAACATCTGTGTGTGTTGGAGAGTGAACATCTGTGTGTGTGTTGGGGAGTGAACATCTGTGTGTGTTGGGGAGTGAACATCTGTGTGTGTTGGGGAGTGAACATCTGTGTGTGTGTTGGGGAGTGAACATCTGTGTGTGTTGGGGAGTGAACATCTGTGTGTGTTGGGGAGTGAACATCTGTGTGTGTTGGGGAGTGAACATCTGTGTGTGTTGGGGAGTGAACATCTGTGTGTGTTGGGGAGTGAACATCTGTGTGTGTTGGGGAGTGAACATCTGTGTGTGTTGGGGAGTGAACATCTGTGTGTGTGTTGGGGAGTGAACATCTGTGTGTGTTGGGGAGTGAACATCTGTGTGTGTTGGGGAGTGAACATCTGTGTGTGTTGGGGAGTGAACATCTGTGTGTGTTGGGGAGTGAACATCTGTGTGTGTTGGGGAGTGAACATCTGTGTGTGTTGGGGAGTGAACATCTGTGTGTGTTGGGGAGTGAACATCTGTGTGTGTTGGGGAGTGAACATCTGTGTGTGTGTTGGGGAGTGAACATCTGTGTGTGTTGGGGAGTGAACATCTGTGTGTGTTGGGGAGTGAACATCTGTGCGTGTGTTGGTGAGTGAACATCTGTGTGTGTTGGGGAGTGAACATCTGTGTGTGTTGGGGAGTGAACATCTGTGTGTGTTGGGGAGTGAACATCTGTGTGTGTTGGGGAGTGAACATCTGTGTGTGTGTTGGGGAGTGAACATCTGTGTGTGTTGGGGAGTGAACATCTGTGTGTGTTGGGGAGTGAATGTAATGGTATGTGTTTGTGAAGTGACGAGAATGTTTTTTACATTCTAAGACTTTCTGTTATTTCCAAAGATCCTTGAAGGACCCAGCTCTGATTGGCGCCCACTGGCCAGGCAGATCAACCAGACCCACTTCCATGCCACCAAACTCCGCCCAGACATGGACTACTCTTTCAGAGTCCGGGCAGAGAATGAATTTGGCGTTAGTGACCCGACTGACCCAATTGTGGTTAGAAAGAGATCAGGTGTGTTACACTTCGTTCTATTGCTCTCTCTGAGAATCTTTTCTAATCTTCTTACGTCTGTGTCACTTTGAGTTTGTTCCCTGATCAAAATTTTTTTGTAAGCGTCAATCCTTATTGACTGGTTGGTGTAAGGACGTATCAAACCACTCACAGACACTTGTCACACGCTTGTTTCACGCTTGTTTCACACGTTTGTTTCACACGCTTGTTTCACGTGCTTGTTTCACATGCTTGTATCACACTCTTGTTTCACACGCAAACATGCTGGATATCTAGGCCATTGGATTCCATTCTTCTAGTCAAGGGAACAGGCTTGAACGCCAGTGAGGACCTAGCTATTTTGCGATAAGAAATAAGACCACTGCTCTGTGACTTCTGAGCTAAAGGACCTTTATTCCTCAAGCCTTAGAGAGCTCTCTGGCAAACTTTGCTGGGAAAATGTTAGTGAATGTTAGATTTGAGTTTTCTGATAGTTTTATCAAATACTCGTGTCATAAATGTGTCACAACGATCCATCACAAACATATCGAAACCATCTTTCACAAACATAACACAACCATATGTCACAAACATTTCACAACCATCTGTCATAAACATGTCACAACCATCTGTCACAACCATGTGTCACAAACATGTCACAACCATCTGTCACAAACATGTCACAACCATCTGTCACAACCATGTGTCACAAACATGTCACAACCATCTGTCACAACCATGTGTCACAAACATGTCACAACCATCTGTCACAAACCTATCACACACTTATCTAGTGCTTGTTTGTCCACAGTTGCTCCCTTTATGTCCCAGCATGAACCCCTCATTTCGGATGTGAGGAAAGACTCTCTCCGCCTTACCTGGCAGCCTGCAGAGATGCCTTCCTACCTGACTGACTCAGTACCTGTCACCTACACAGTCTCCATGCAGGTATGTGTACCAGACCTACAGTCTCATGCAGGTATATGTACCAGATCTACTTAGTCTCCATGCAGGTATGTGTACCAGACCTACAGTCTCCATGCAGGTATGTGTACCAGACCTACAGTCTCCATGCAGGTATGTGTACCAGACCTACACAGTCTCCATGCAGGTATGTGTACCAGACCTACAGTCTCCATGCAGGTATGTGTACCAGACCTACACAGTTTCCATGCAGGTATGTGTACCAGACCTACAGTCTCCATGCAGGTATGTGTACCAGACCTACACAGTCTCCATGCAGGTATGTGTACCAGACCTACTTAGTCTCATGCAGGTATGTGTACCAGACCTACTCAGTCTCATGCAGGTATGTGTACCAGACATACAGTCTCCATGCAGGTATGTGTACCAGACATACAGTCTCCATGCAGGTATGTGTACCAGACCTACTCAGTCTCCATGCAGGTATGTGTACCAGACCTACAGTCTCCATGCAGGTATGTGTACCAGACCTAATCAGTCTCCATGCAGGTATGTGTACCAGACCTCCTCAGTCTCCATGCAGGTATGTGTACCAGACCTACTTAGTCTCATGCAGGTATGTGTACCAGACCTACTCAGTCTCATGCAGGTATGTGTACCAGACATACAGTCTCCATGCAGGTATGTGTACCAGACATACAGTCTCCATGCAGGTATGTGTACCAGACCTACTCAGTCTCCATGCAGGTATGTGTACCAGACCTACTCAGTCTCCATGCAGGTATGTGTACCAGACCTACAGTCTCCATGCAGGTATGTGTACCAGACCTAATCAGTCTCCATGCAGGTATGTGTACCAGACCTCCTCAGTCTCCATGCAGGTATGTGTACCAGACCTACTTAGTCTCATGCAGGTATGTGTACCAGACCTACTCAGTCTCATGCAGGTATGTGTACCAGACATACAGTCTCCATGCAGGTATGTGTACCAGACATACAGTCTCCATGCAGGTATGTGTACCAGACCTACTCAGTCTCCATGCAGGTATGTGTACCAGACCTACAGTCTCCATGCAGGTATGTGTACCAGACCTAATCAGTCTCATGCAGGTATGTGTACCAGACCTCCTCAGTCTCCATGCAGGTATGTGTACCAGACCTACAGTCTCCATGCAGGTATGTGTACCAGACCTCCTCAGTCTCCATGCAGGTATGTGTACCAGACCTACTCAGTCTCATGCAGGTATGTGTACCAGACATACAGTCTCCATGCAGGTATGTGTACCAGACATACAGTCTCCATGCAGGTATGTGTACCAGACCTACTCAGTCTCCATGCAGGTATGTGTACCAGACCTACAGTCTCCATGCAGGTATGTGTACCAGACCTAATCAGTCTCCATGCAGGTATGTGTACCAGACCTCCTCAGTCTCCATGCAGGTATGTGTACCAGACCTACTTAGTCTCATGCAGGTATGTGTACCAGACCTACTCAGTCTCATGCAGGTATGTGTACCAGACATACAGTCTCCATGCAGGTATGTGTACCAGACATACAGTCTCCATGCAGGTATGTGTACCAGACCTACTCAGTCTCCATGCAGGTATGTGTACCAGACCTACTCAGTCTCCATGCAGGTATGTGTACCAGACCTACAGTCTCCATGCAGGTATGTGTACCAGACCTAATCAGTCTCCATGCAGGTATGTGTACCAGACCTCCTCAGTCTCCATGCAGGTATGTGTACCAGACCTACTTAGTCTCATGCAGGTATGTGTACCAGACCTACTCAGTCTCATGCAGGTATGTGTACCAGACATACAGTCTCCATGCAGGTATGTGTACCAGACATACAGTCTCCATGCAGGTATGTGTACCAGACCTACTCAGTCTCCATGCAGGTATGTGTACCAGACCTACAGTCTCCATGCAGGTATGTGTACCAGACCTAATCAGTCTCATGCAGGTATGTGTACCAGACCTCCTCAGTCTCCATGCAGGTATGTGTACCAGACCTACAGTCTCCATGCAGGTATGTGTACCAGACCTACAGTCTCCATGCAGGTATGTGTACTAGACCTACTCAGTCTCCATGCAGGTATGTGTACCAGACCTACAGTCTCCATGCAGGTATGTGTACCAGACCTACAGTCTCCATGCAGGTATGTGTACTAGACCTACTCAGTCTCCATGCAGGTATGTGTACTAGACCTACTCTACCTAACTAGCTATCCTGGACACTGTAGTCAATTGTTATTGAGATGTATAGCAGACTTATTTCCCTTAGACCTTTTTCTTCCGCGTTCGTTCTCAATCTCAGCTACCAAGTCCTGAGCAGGGCTTTGCAAGTAGCAGGATGTAGTCCAGAGAACGGAATATGTTGTGTCGCTAATTTACTGCTTGACTGCGATATTTGCACCTTTCAATCCGACACATCCATCTTCGGCAGAACCCTTAGACCTAATTCCCTCTCACATCAAAACACAATCGAAACAAATACGGAAACTTATTCTCTCAGAGAAACGTCTTCCGCTGAAGTTAGCCAATGGGTGCACAGGTCTCAAACAATCTGAATATCAGGAAGTGAGGACTAAAAATAGGAACGTGGAATGTCCGTACACTTCACCAAGTGGGAAAACTGATAATAGAGATCGGGGCTATGGATATATTAATTGGGAGTGGCAGAAACAAGATGGAAAGGCACTGGATACATACAGAAAGATAAATACATTTTCATATTTTCAGGAGGTGAACAGTGTGTAAGAGGAGTTGGTCTGCTGTTAAACCAAAAACTAGAAAAATACACATATAGATACTGGACACGTATGCCTATAGATACTGGACACGTATGCCTATAGATACTGGACACGTATGCCTATAGATACTGGACACGTATGCCTATAGATACTGGACACGTATGCCTATAGATACTGGACACGTATGCCTATAGATACTGGACACGTATGGCTATAGATACTGGACAGATATTTCCTATAGATACTGGACACGTATGGCTATAGATACTGGACACATATTTCCCATAGATACTGGACACGTATGGCTATAGATACTGGACACGTATGCCTATAGATACTGGACACATAATGACAGAATGATGCTGTTGAAAATCAGAGCCAGACCATTTAATATGTCCGTTCTACAAACGTATGCACCAACCTCAGACTACAGTAAAGAGCAAGTAGAGGAGTAAAATGAAGACGTAAGGCAGTTACCCAACACGGTGGCTTCAACCGATGTACTCATTTTTATGGGAGACATGAATGCTAAGGTAGGAAAATTGGAATATAAAAACATTGTGGGAAAATGTGGAATCGGAACAAAGAATGAAATAGGAGAAAGACTGGTACAATTCTACGAGCAAAACAAACTAAGTATTTGCAACACTTTTTTTTAACATGAAAAAGCCGAGGTGATAGAACAAGGAATCAGACCGATGTTATTATGATCAGAAATAGATTTAGAAATAATGTCAAGAATGACAAGACATACCCGGGCGCAGACATCAACTAAACCACAATCCTGTTTGTATAAAAGTGTATATAAAACTGAAAATAACAGAAAGCAAAGAAATAAAGACACTTAATACAGACAGGTTAGTGTGAAAGCAGCCGGATATACAAAAGTACCACGTGGCAGTAAAGAACAGGTATAAAACTTACAATCAGAAGACAAAGAGAAAAACAAGGAAGGAAACAGAAAGGAGAGAATAAACACTAAATGGGAAAAACCAGTATCCAAGTAGTAAATAAATCGTTACCAGATATTAATAATAATAGTTGACCATCACAAGCGATGACGGTCACATCAACAGACGGTTTTGTCTTGTTGATGTAACTTGCGTTGTATTTGGATTTTAGTGAGATAGAAACTGCACTTGTCATCGACCTCACTCTCTGGTCTCAAGCTACCCTGAACCAGTGGCAAGACATTAGTCAAGATGACTGGAGGCAATTCAGGATGCAGGCACTCTGGTCTCATCTCCTGTGAGACCAGGGGTCACTTTGATACTTGTGGGATTCAAAAGTCCACCGCTTCTGCTCATCGCTTTGGGAGGCAAGTGTCCGACCTCTCGACCACAGCAGCCCCAGAAGACTCTGCAGAGTCTTTAAACAACCAGTGTTGTTTTCCAGTCAGGTAGTTTTGGCCCAAAAGGGACCAGCAGACAATTTGAATATTCATGCCCTTCCGAAGTCACCCCCGTGCAGTCAAGCTGGCGCTGTACGGGTCTGGGCTTATTGATCTGGGTTTCTCATTGACCAGCTCTTTCCAGATCAGAGAGCCAGTACTGATCAGGGACGATGATTTCACTAGTTCCGCCCGGCTGCATACCACTTCGTCTGCCTCCACTCCGCCCGGCTGCATACCACTTCGTCTGCCTCCCTCCACTCTGTGTTGTTTCCTTGGAAATTTACTTTTCCTTGAGATGTGTAGTATTGAGGATGCTGAATGATTGTCATAGATTGAATAGATTCTCATAGATTGAATAGATTGTCATAGATTGAATAGATTGTCGTAGATTTAATAGATTTCCCTCATGATATCTGCTTGATTACCGGTTGTGTAGAGAAAATGCTTGTAAAGATGAGGGCAAGATGATAGTTAACTAGGTGTCAATGGCATACAGCAGTCAATGACATAGACCACAAAAACCGACTTGAATGGATGGTGTAGTGGCTTGAGCATGAAGAAAATAAAAGTACGAAGTAAATATCACACTGCATAATGAGAACAGTTGAGGATTCTGATGGTCAAATACATTTCCGATATTGAAATTGATTGACGTTATAACATGCAGTATTGTGCGAACCTGCTCGAGAGTTGAAAACATGATGAAAGAATAATATTGACTTCAATGACCGCAAGGCTGTTATTGATACCATAAGGCAAAATATGTATTGGATTCCAGAGAAGTGAACAACACAGCGCAATCATAAATACGGTGTACAAAACTTAAACGTTACCAGATACAACACAGCGCAATGATAAATATAGTGTACAAAACTTAAACGTTACCAGATACAACACAGCGCAATGATAAATATAGTGTACAAAACTTAAACGTTACCAGATACAACACAGCGCAATGATAAATATAGTGTACAAAACTTAAACGTTACCAGATACAACACAGCGCAATGATAAATATAGTGTACAAAACTTAAACGTTACCAGATACAACACAGCGCAATGATAAATATAGTGTACAAAACTTAAACGTTACCAGATACAACACAGCGCAATGATAAATATAGTTTACAAAACTTAAACGTTACCAGATACAACACAGCACAATGATACATATAGTGTATAAAACTTAAACGTTACCAGATACAACACAGCACAATGATACATATAGTGTACAAAACTTAAACGTTACCAGATACAACACAGCGCAATGATAAATATAGTTTACAAAACTTAAACGTTACCAGATACAACACAGCACAATGATACATATAGTGTATAAAACTTAAACGTTACCAGATAAAGAACTTAGGAAAAACTAAGAATTGATGACACATGGCATCTTAACTAAAATGGCAGATAGAAAGAAGGCTAAAAACACTCATTCATACATATCACTAGACAAAGAGAGATGCACAATGTGCAGGCTAGCAAAAGAACAGTGGTTGAAAGTACATAAATAAGGAGTACTCTGAGTGGTGTGAAGTAAAAAGTGGAGTGCACAGAACTTGGTTTTGGGACCAATTTTGTTCTTGATATATATAAACGATTTGGACATTGATATGGGATCCATGATTGCAAAATTCGTGGATGACACAAAACTATGCAGTAGTGTCTCATCTAAAGCAGAAGTGGATATATTGATGTCGGATTAAGATAAAATTCAAGAATGGTTTGTGAGTTAGCAAATGAAGTTTAATGTAGATAAATGTACAGTCATCCACATGGATAGATCCAATATGGAACATAATTACAGAATAGGAGAAAACAATATTAGAAAGCTAGATAAGGAAAGGGACCTAGGGGTTATAATAGATCATACAGGAAAGGTGAGTGAGCAAGTTAAGGTAGCAGTGAAAAAGGCAAATGCAATGTTAGGTATGATAAAAAGAAATATTAAACATAGGAGCAAGGAAGTGATCGTCAAACTGTATAAAGCTTTAGTTAGACCTAGATTGGAGTACTGTGTACAGGTGTGGAGTCCTTATCATAGAGGGGACATAAACATGCTGGAAAGGATACAAAGAAGAGCGACAAAGCTGATAGTGGGATTCCGGAATTACAGTTATGAGGCAAGATTCAGAAAAACCGGCCTACAGTGTCTAGAAGAGAGGAATTCAAGGTGACTTAATACAGGTTTATAAGATGATCAGAGGAATGGATAAATTAGACTATAACACGTTTTAAAAAAAAATACAATCACCCACAAGAACAAGAGGGCATAGCTACAAGCTGACTAAAGAAAGGTCCAGATTAGATATTTGGAAATATTTTTGTAGTCAGAGAGTGGTGGAATACATTGCCATAGGAAGTAGTGGAGACAAAGACAGTTAATGCATTTAAGAATAGATTGAGTGCGTATAGCTTTTAGAGCAAGGAAATGTAAATCAAACTGGTTGTATACAGACTCTGCTGAGTCTTCTAAACCAGTATAAAGAAGTTAAGTTAAGAAAATTGCAAGTTAATAGAAGAATGGGACTAAAGCACAATACCAGAGAAATGCATATAGATATAGAAAAAAAGAAAACAACAAATAAGACACAAGTGATCCAGAATTGGGGATGCATCCGAGATAAGAATGGAGACATTTTGATGGACGAGAATCACATTTCAAACAGAAGAGCGGAGTACACAAGGGAACTTGTTGAGGGCAGTCGCGGAGCCAAACCATCAATATATGATAATGAAGGACCCAGCATCCTCAGATCAGAGGTGGTAAATGGGATAAAAACTACGAGAAACGGGAAAGCAACAGGGTCCGACTCCATAAACATAGCAATAATAGAGGCCCTAGAGGAGTTTGGTATAGATATACTTACTGATCTGTGTAATAATAGAGGCCCTAGAGGAGTTTGGTATAGATATACTTACTGATCTGTGTAATAATAGAGGAGTTTGGTATAGATATACTTACTGATCTGTGTAATAATAGAGGCCCTAGAGGAGTTTGGTATAGATATACTTACTGATCTGTGTAATAATAGAGGCCCTAGAGGAGTTTGGTATAGATATACTTACTGATCTGTGTAATAATAGAGGCCCTAGAGGAGTTTGGTATAGATATACTTACTGATCTGTGTAATAATAGAGGCCCTAGAGGAGTTTGGTATAGATATACTTACTGATCTGTGTAATAATAGAGGCCCTAGAGGAGTTTGGTATAGATATACTTACTGATCTGTGTAATAATAGAGGCCCTAGAGGAGTTTGGTATAGATATACTTACTGATCTGTGTAATGATAGAGGCCCTAGTGGAGTTTGGTATAGATATACTTACTGATCTGTGTTATGGTAGAGGAGTTTGGTATAGATATACTTACTGATCTGTGTAATGATAGAGGCCCTCGTGGAGTTTGGTATAGATATACTTACTGATCTGTGTTATGGTAGAGGAGTTTGGTATAGATATACTTACTGATCTGTGTTATGGTAGAGAAGTTTGGTATAGATATACTTACTGATCTGTGTTATGGTAGAGAAGTTTGGTATAGATATACTTACTGATCTGTGTTATGGTAGAGAAGTTTGGTATAGATATACTTACTGATCTGTGTTATGGTAGAGAAGTTTGGTATAGATATACTTACTGATCTGTGTTATGGTAGAGAAGTTTGGTATAGATATACTTACTGATCTGTGTTATGGTAGAGAAGTTTGGTATAGATATACTTACTGATCTGTGTTATGGTAGAGGAGTTTGGTATAGATATACTTACTGATCTGTGTAATGATAGAGGCCCTACAGGAGTTTGGTATAGATATACTTACTGATCTGTGTAATGATAGAAGCCCTACAGGAGTTTGGTATAGATATACTTACTGATCTGTGTAATGATAGAAGCCCTACAGGAGTTTGGTATAGATATACTTACGGATCTGTGTTATGACATTTACAATACTGGATGCATCCCAACTGACCTGAAAACATCTACGTATATAACACTTCCGAAAAAACCTCATGCAACAGAATGTTCAGACTTCAGAACAACAAGTCTAATGAGTCACACAATTAAAATACAGCTCAAGATCCTACAAGAGAGAATAAGAGATAAAATAGAGAGAGAAGTTTCAGAAGAACAATTTGGTTTTCGAAAGTTTAATGGAACAAGGGAAACAATTTTCTGTTTGCGAACTTTGACAGAAAAATATAAAGAAACACATAATGACGTTTATATTTGCTTCATAGACTACTAGAAGGCTTTTGACAGAGTCCAACATTTTTAGGTTTTTTTTTAATGCGTTTGCTTTATTTCTTAAATTCCCAAGGCGGTGTGCGTTGCACTGTGGTTTTTATTTTGTGCCTGTCGGCCCAATGCATCCAACTTCAGCATGCATTTTATGTAAGGGTCTGCTTCCTCCTGCATTTTCTAAGGGTTTGCTTCCCCGGGGTAACAGCCGGTGCTGTGATGGGGATCGAACCCAACACCTTCGGATTGTGAGCCGTGCAACTTAACCACTAGGCCACTTCATCCCATAAGTCCAACATGAGAAATTAATAAAAGTATCGCTGAGAAATAGGTTTAGATGGTAAAGACATGAGACTGCTCCGTAATCTGTACTGAGAACAAACTGCTACAGTAAAATCAGGAAAGTTATGCTCTCCAAGTACAGAAGTAAAAAGAGGAGTGAGACGGGGATGTGTATTATCCCCTTTCCTTTTTAATATCTAAACAGAACAAATATTCAAACAGATAGAGTGGATGTCAGGGCTTGTGATTGGAGGAGTGACAATGAACAATCTAAGATATGCGGATGATACAGTTTTGATGGCAAGAAGTGAGCAAGAGTTACAGGAGCTTGTGACAAGAATAAACAAAATAAGTCAAGAGTTTGGGTTAAACATCAAGAAAATAAAGACAATGATAATTGAGAAAAGTGACAAGAAATCATGTATGCAGATAATAATAAAAGATCAACTACTGGAACAGGTACATAGTTTCGCCTATCTAGGTTTTATAATAATGCGAGAAGGCAGCTGTGACACAGAAATCAGAAAGAGAATATGTATCGCCTAGATGGTATTCGATAGCATGCGACACACACCGACATCCAAACAGATAAATAATAAATTGAAAATGAGAATTGTCAGGTGTTATGTATACTTGCCACTACTTTATGGGGCAGAAACATGGACAATGATTAACAAGTTGGAAAAGAGTATTGAAGCCTCCGAGGTGTGGGTATATAGAAGATTGCATAATTTCTTGAAAAGAGAAGAAAACAAATTTAGAGGGATTGGAAAGGTTGGGGGTAAAAGGAGAATTAATGACCGAAATCAGGATTAGACAGTTCCGTTATTTTGGTCTTATAACAAGACATACCTCCATGTTGAAGACCATTCTGGAGGGTAGGGTAGAAGGCAGTCGTTCAAGAGGCACACAACGTTTTAAGTGGGTAGATAATATTAGGAGATGGACTGGAAAAAGCCTCTCAGATTACACCATCACCACAAGAGATAGAGTACCCTGAAGATTCATTGCAGCCAGTCCTTGGATGTGGAGATGGCACCTGAACTGAACTGAAATATATCAAATTAAAATAGCTATCTGTCTTTCATTGACAACTTGTTCACTACCACTGATGTGACAATCAGCTGATGGTGTTACAACCTGTCAGTCTCTTCAAGGCCACTGATGTCACAATCAGCTGATGGTGTTACAACCTGTCAGTCTCTTCAAGGCCACTGATGTCACAATCAGCTGATGGTGTTACAACCTGTCAGTCTCTTCAAGGCCACTGATGTCACAATCAGCTGATGGTGTTACAACCTGTCAGTCTCTTCAAGGCCACTGATGTCACAATCAGCTGATGGTGTTACAACCTGTCAGTCTCTTCAAGGCCACTGATGTCACAATCAGCTGATGGTGTTACAACCTGTCAGTCTCTTCAAGGCCACTGATGTCACAATCAGCTGATGGTGTTACAACCTGTCAGTCTCTTCAAGGCCACTGATGTCACAATCAGCTGATGGTGTTACAACCTGTCAGTCTCTTCAAGGCCACTGATGTCACAATCAGCTGATGGTGTTCGCTGTACCCAAATATTTTTTAACTAATGCCAGTTTGTCAAGTGATCCCATGATTTCGTTTAGGCCAGGATCAGATTTATGACTTGCTCTCTCCTGGCATGCACACGTTCTTCATGTGGCATATAGTTTCTATAGGATGGTATAGCTGGCCTCTTATCACATGCCAAGCAGGCTACAGTCTTACTACTCCTTGCTCCCCATTTAGACCCTGGTAACACCAGATGTATCCTGAAATGTATCTATCATCATCATGTTGCTGGTAACAACTTTTATCAACTTATTTCATCACACTCATCATCATGTTGTTGCTGATAAGAAACTTCTCCACTGATGATGTTACAGGAGGATGGAGACCACTCATGGCAGCCCATAGCGCGACGGGTAGCTGGCACCAGCTACTACGTGACGGGGCTGTCCCCAGACCAAGACTACAGCTTTAGGATTCACGCTGAGAATAATTTTGGTACCAGTCTCCCTAGTTTTCCATCCAGACTACACCGTAAGCTGAAAGGTGAGTATCTCACTACACTGAGAGCTCAAGGGTTGACTTGGTGATGGACGGAGCCGTGCTGGAATGTTTGATACTGTTCTCGTAATTAACATACTGCTCATGATGCCAGATAAGTTGTCATTTTTGATCTGCTTAAACAATGATGTTGTTATGTTGATGTTGTTATGTTGATGTTGTTATGTTGATGATGTTATTATGTTGATGTTGTTGTTATGTTGATGTTGTTGTTATGTTGATGTTGTTGTTATGTTGATGTTGTTATGTTGATGTTGTTGTTATGTTGATGTTGTTATGTTGATGTTATTATGTTGATGTTGTTATGTTGATGTTGTTGTTATGTTGATGTTGTTGTTATGTTGATGTTGTTGTTATGTTGATGTTGTTATGTTGATGTTGTTGTTATGTTGATGTTGTTATGTTGATGTTATTATGTTGATGTTATTATGTTGATGTTGTTATGTTGATGTTGTTATGTTGATGTTATTATGTTGATGTTATTATGTTGATGTTGTTATGTCGATGTTGTTGTTATGTTGATGTTGTTGTTATGTTGATGTTGTTGTTATGTTGATGTTGTTATGTTGATGTTGTTGTTATGTTGATGTTGTTGTTATGTTGATGTTGTTGTTATGTTGATGATGTTGTTATGTTGATGTTGTTGTTATGTTGATGTTGTTGTTATGTTGATGTTGTTGTTATGTTGATGTTGTTGTTATGTTGATGTTGTTATGTTGATGTTGTTGTTATGTTGATGTTGTTGTTATGTTGATGTTATTATGTTGATGATGTTGTTATGTTGATGTTGTTGTTATGTTGATGTTGTTATGTTGATGTTGTTGTTATGTTGATGATGTTATTATGTTGATGATGTTGTTATGTTGATGTTGTTGTTATGTTGATGTTGTTGTTATGTTGATGTTGTTGTTATGTTGATGTTGTTGTTATGTTGATGTTGTTGTTATGTTGATGATGTTATTATGTTGATGATGTTGTTATGTTGATGTTGTTGTTATGTTGATGTTGTTGTTATGTTGATGTTGTTGTTATGTTGATGTTGTTATGTTGATGATGTTATTATGTTGATGTTGTTGTTATGTTGATGTTGTTGTTATGTTGATGATGTTATTATGTTGATGTTGTTGTTATGTTGATGTTGTTGTTATGTTGATGTTGTTGTTATGTTGATGTTGTTGTTATGTTGATGTTGTTATGTTGATGTTGTTGTTATGTTGATGATGTTATTATGTTGATGATGTTGTTATGTTGATGTTGTTGTTATGTTGATGTTGTTGTTATGTTGATGTTGTTGTTATGTTGATGTTGTTGTTATGTTGATGTTGTTGTTATGTTGATGTTGTTGTTATGTTGATGTTGTTGTTATGTTGATGTTGTTGTTATGTTGATGTTGTTGTTATGTTGATGTTGTTGTTATGTTGATGTTGTTGTTATGTTGATGTTGTTATGTTGATGATGTTATTTTGATGTTATTATGTTGATGTTGTTGTTATGTTGATGTTGTTATTATGTTGATGTTGTTGTTATGTTGATGTTGTTGTTATGTTGATGTTGTTATGTTGATGTTGTTATGTTGATGATGTTATTATGTTGATGTTGTTGTTATGTTGATGATGTTGTTATGTTGATGTTGTTGTTATGTTGATGTTGTTATGTTGATGATGTTATTTTGATGTTATTATGTTGATGGTGTTATTATGTTGATGTTATTACATTGATGTCATGATGTTATTACATTGATGCTATGTTAGTGTTATGTTGATGTTATTACATTGATGCTATGTTGTTGTTATGTTGATGTTATTACATTGTTGTTATGTTGATGTTATTACATTGATGTCATGATGTTATTACATTGATGCTATGTTAGTGTTATGTTGATGTTATTACATTGTTGTTATGTTGATGTTATTACATTGATGTCATGATGTTATTACATTGATGCTATGTTAGTGTTATGTTGATGTTGTTATTATGTTGATGTTGTTATTATATTGATGTTATTACATTGATGCTATGTTAGTGTTATGTTGATGTTATTACATTGATGTCATGATGTTATTACATTGATGCTATGTTAGTGTTATGTTGATGTTATTACATTGATGTCATGATGTTATTACATTGATGCTATGTTGTTGTTATGTTGATGCTAGGTTGATGTTGTTCTTCTAGCAAATGGTTTAACCTCCCTGTACACTTTCACTTCCTCTAGGTCCTATCTACTCTCCTATAATTGAAGATGTTGAGACCAACTCATTCCGCCTCTCATGGAAGCAGCCAGCTCTATCCAAGCCTACCACATATTCTATTGAAACACTTGAACCTTCAACATGGAAGTGGCGCCCTCTTGTGTCTCGCTTGCCCCATCCAAGTTTTCGGGTAACTGGGATCCAGCCTACCACAGATTATGCCTTCAGAGTCCGAGCTGAAGTGGATTCGGTTGTCAGCGACCCATCATTGCCCATCTCTTTCTCTAGACGACGAGGTAAACATTCTTTTCAACATCGTTATGTCATAGATTGTAAAACTGCATTTTTGTAACAGACGTGTCAATGTTTTAACATTTTTCTGCTGATGTCGTCATCATAACTTTATTGTCAGCATAGCCAGACTTTATTGTCATAATAGTCAGACATTATAACAGCCTCTCAGTCTGCTTGTGCACATTCTCTACTTGCCTTTGCCCAAGGATATCAGGATTATTCATTTAAAATAAGATAGAAGTAGTGCCATCAGATAGCAGATGTAGCTGTCAAAGATAAAAGATAAAGTGTTCGAAACTTCAGACAAAAAAGTCTCAGCTTTGTGCGGACTAGTTTCCTTCTCACATCTTGTGTTCCGTGAATGTAAGTCTGGTACTTGTTTTCAGCTGGGTAAACTTCAGCATGATATGACCAGGTAGCTAATCTTCCCATTAGAGGCAAGAGGCACAAGCGTTCTAACTGATCTGCCCTTCAGTATCTGTGATAGGGAATCTATCAGGACAGTTATCTTGTCTCTGTATCTTTTCTTGGTGTTGCATGACACAAAAACAGTTGTTCACAGGGCCTTGGCCTCGGCTCTGATGCTGGTTCTCAGGGCCTTGGCCTCGGCTCTGATGCTGGTTCTCAGGGCCTTGGCCTCGGCTCTGATGCTGGTTCTCAGGGCCTTGGCCTCGGCTCTGATGCTGGTTCTCAGGGCCTTGGCCTCGGCTCTGATGCTGGTTCTCAGGGCCTTGGCCTCGGCTCTGATGCTGGTTCTCAGGGCCTTGGCCTCGGCTCTGATGCTGGTTCTCAGGGCCTTGGCCTCGGCTCTGATGCTGGTTCTCAGGGCCTTGGCCTCGGCTCTGATGCTGTCTGAGAATTGTATGCTAGAAAATTAAATATATCAGTGAAACTTAGTGTTTTGAATTTGGTTAATAGAATTGACCAATCAATTACCTGTTTACTTAAAACTTGACTTCCTAATACTGGTTTAGATGCTCTGCAGAGTCTGTATACTGGTTTAGATGCTCTGCAGAGTCTGTATACTGGTTTAGATTCTCTGCAGAGTCTGTATACTGGTTTAGATGCTCTGCAGAGTCTGTATACTGGCTTAGAAGGCTCTGCAGAGTCTGTATACTGGTTTAGATGCTCTGCAGAGTCTGTATACTGGTTTAGAAGGCTCTGCAGAGTCTGTATACAACCAGTTTCTTCTACCCAATGTGAACTAAAAGCTGTGCCCATCCAATCTATTTTTTCATGCTTTAACTCACCCTGCCTCACTATTTCCTGTGGCAACGCATTCCAAGCATTCACCACTCTCTGACTAAAAAAATATTTCTTAATACCTAATCTGGACCTTTATCTAATAAATTGTAGCTGTGCTCACTTGTTTTGTAGCCAGATGTAAAACATTGTTATAATCTAATTTATCATTTCCTTTGATTATCTTATAAACCTACATTTTTCAGAGACTTTTGTCATAACTATAATTCAGAAATCAGTTTTGTAGCTCTTCTTTGTATCCTTCCCAGCATGTTTATATCCCCTCTAAGATAAGGACTCCACACCTGTACACAGTACTCCAATCTAGGTCTAACCAATGCATTATACAATTTGACTATCACTTCCTTGCTCCATGTTTAACCCTTTGAACCCTGGTCACCTGGCCCGTAAAACCCCACTCCCCTGGGCTCCTGAAGAAAAAAAGCCAAAAATGGACACCTGAACAAAACTAGTTACAAGGACAAAATTAAGTGACCTGTTTCAATTATTTTATCTCAAATAGACTGACCTGATCATCTCCAATATTCCAGCTTATTTTGCCAGTCCTCCCAGCATGTAGACTTTAGGCACAGATAAGTTTCACAATGTTTACACCAAAATTTTGTCTTCACTTGTTTGAATGGTCTGTCTTTGTAGGCCATGTTTGGGAAGTCCTTGACATGCTTGTTAAATTTAAATGAGCATACTACACAAATGTTATTTCCTGTAGCTTTTGGAGACATTTGTGGATGATGGGAACCAACATTTTGCAGTCTCTGTCGTGCCTCGACACGGTTGTGAAGTTTTGCAGTAGCTGTTCTATAATCCCCAATAAGGGATAAACAAACTTCGTTCATGAACATCCCAAATGTCCCGTAGCGTCTTCCTGTTGTATTGTGGAGACTATAATGATCCATAACTATGTAGGCATTATTACATGCCCACATAAAGAATTTCACAATTAGCCTCCTAGGCCAGTGATAATGCCGTCGTGTCTTGTTGATACGACAAATTTGGTCGTTGACATCTGTGCCCCCCATGAAAGCATTTTAGTCAATACAAAGTTGAGGAGTTGGAACATCTACAGCTGTTCCATCCTTTTTTCTTCTTCTAACAGTTCCAATTTCTGTTGGGTTGTGGTAGTTGGATATAAAATTTACAGGTTTTTGGTCCATCCACACAAGGCATACAATGTTGTTATGGCAAATAAATTCTGAATGGTCCCTGTCCATTTTCTTCTTTCCTGTCAGTACTTTAGGATAAAATTTCCTATTTGTCATTGCTGTACCTACAGAAAGTGTACCATAATCAGTGTACAACTTGTCAAAGAGAGTTACACTGTTGTAGAATCTGTCCATAACAACAATATGGTTTTTGTTGACCAAATTCCCAGAAGTTAAAATTCTGATAATGACGCTACCAACAACACCAAGATCTGGAATAATATTGTCTGCTTTTCCAGTGTAGATTTCCAGATTCAGAATATATCCAGAGCCTGCTTCACAAGCCATGTAAGCCTTTATTACCCACTTTATGGGCTTTGAAGGCAAGTCTGCTCTTTGAGGGGATCAGACCTTTGTCTAAGCTCACGTGTTGTGAAGGCGAATAATAGTGCCAAAATTTTGGTAGCAACACATCCAACATAGGCCTTACTTTGTAAAGTTTATCTGCTTTGTCCAAAGCCGGGTCCTCCTCATCAACAAGATGGAGAAAAGTCCAGAGAGCAAAGAAGCGATCACGGTCCATCACAGTGCGGAAACCAGGAGTATGAGACACGAAGTTAGCAGACGAGCTAGACCAGTACTCCTCGTAACGTAGTTTACTCACACTGTGTTCCATTTGAAGACGCAGTCCAAAGAATGCTTCCATCTCTGGCACTACTACACTTTAAACATTTTTGGCATAGTAGCTGGTTGGTTTTTTGCTTCTCACCTGCTCAGGGTTGTCTGCTCACACAAATTGTGCCAGAAATCATTATGCAGGAAAAGTTCCAAAAATTCACTGGCTTTACTTTCTGGATTAATAGTTTCTGGAATGTTCTTAGGGCCTATCTGCTCCATAAATGTTGTGTCTACTGCAGACACAGGTCTGAATATATTTATTGGAGACCAACCTGCATCAAATTTACTAGAGACACTACCTGGATGCCCCCTTCCACGCCCCTGTAAAACAGCCTGATCGCCAGAAAAATCAGGAACAGGGTAAGATGTAGCTTCATCAGAGTCTAATGAACACATGTAATCACTTAAATGATCATCTGATTCAACTTCTATATCAGTTTCAGAATAGTTGTTATCTAAATCTAATTCATCGTCCTCTGAATCATTGAGAACAATCTCGACAGCTTGTTCCATTGTTAGCCTTTTAGAATGGTCATTTACTGGTTTTTCTGCATGTCTTTTCATTGTGAAAATATTGTAAAAATTTGTAGCAATCTGATCAGTTCATGGGCGCCACCATTTTGAAGTAACATTCCGGAAGTAGAATGCAAATTCTGCCGTGTCTATCCATACTATGCCCGTTCTTATAAGATATGTGTGCTCTACTGCCACACTGGTGACTCGGGACGCGGGTTATATACACACACACCGGATCACAGGTTCAAAGGTTAACATTTCTTTTTATCATACCTAACATTGCATTTGCCTTTTTTACTGCTACCTGAACTTGCTCACTCACCTTACCTGTATGATCTGTTATAACCCCTAGGTCCCTTTCCTTATCTATCTTTCTAATATTGTTCTCTCCCATTATGTAATTATGTTCCAAATTGGATCTACCCATGTGGATGACTGTACATTTATCTACATTAAACTCCATTTGTCAGCTTACAGACCATTCTTGAATTTGATCTAAATCTAACCTCAATATATCCACTTCCGCTTTAGATGAGACACTACCGCATAGTTTTGTGTCATCAGTGAATATTACAATCATTGATCCTACATCAATGTTCAAATCATTTATAAATATCAAGAACAAAATTGGTCCCAAAACCGAGCCCTGTGGCATACCACTTTTCACTTCACTCCACTCAGAGTACTCCTTATTTATGCCCACCCTCTGCCTTCTTCCCGTTAACCAATTTTCAATCCATTTGGCAACTTCCCCATCTATTTCATGTGATTTTAACTGTTTATATAATCTTTGACGAGGTACTCTATCAAAAGCCTTTGCAAAATCTAGATAAATAATAACCACTGGTTCCCCCTTATCCATCATTTTAGTAACCTCCTCCATGAATTCTAATAGATTTGTTAAGCATGATCTCCCTCTGGTAAACCCATGCTGACTATTTCTAATTAGATTAAATTTGTCTAAATGCATTACAAAGTTTTCTTTGATTATTGACTCTAACAATTTACAGACTATGCTCGTTAAACTCACCGGTCTATAATTTGCTGGATCTGATTTTTTTGCCCTTTTTGAATAAGGAGATCACTCCTGCATGTTTCCAATCCCGTGGAACAATCCCCTTTGCAAGTGATTGAGAACATAATATAGCCAATGGTTTTGCTAGTTGGTCTCTAATTTCAAACAGCAATTTTGGATGAATACCATCTTGACCTGGACATTTATCCACTTTCTACCTCTCCAAATTTTTTATAAATCATTTCCTACATAATGGGTATTTGTCTTTATCCCTCTATACATGTCTCTTTGGAAAATATCTATAGGCTCTGGGACCTTGGAGCAGTCCTCTTTTGTGTAGACTCTACCAAAGTACTGATTGAGTAGATTAGCTGCCTCGATATTCTCACTTATTATTTTTCCTATTATTTTTGAGACAGCCTACTTCGATTTTTTGTTCTCTGTTTATTTTTAACATAAGAGAAAAAGCTTTTACCATCAGTTTTGATCATTGTAGCAGTTTTTTTTTTCAAAGTATATTTGCTGCTTTATTCATTTTCTGAGCTATGTTTTGCTTGTCCAAATATTTTAATTTTTCTCTTTGATTTCCCTGCCTCTATATATCTGTATGGTTTTCAACTCTCGTGATGTTTTCCAGTCTTGTAACTATTTCATGGAAACCTAAAGTATATTTATCTCCTTTTTTTCTGAATATTGTAGAATTTGAGTTGCAATGTTGGTCCACATTGTTAGTGTGTATTTTATCATGACTTTTGGCAGTTTAATAGGGAGTGATTGCTGCCTACATCTGTGACTGTACAACTAGGGAGTGATTGCTGCCTACATCTGTGACTGTACAACTAGGGAGTGATTGCTGCCTACATCTGTGACTGTACAACTAGGGAGTGATTGCTGCCTACATCTGTGACTCTACAACTAGGGAGTGATTGTTGCTAGATCTATGTCTCACAACTGGGTGGGGTCTGCTCCCTACATCTAACCCTCTACAACTAGGTGGGGTCTGCTCCCTACATCTAACCCTCTACAACTAGGTGGGGTCTGCTCCCTACATCTAACCCTCTACAACTAGGTGGGGTCTGCTCCCTACATGCTTCTACTTTTAGCTCTTGTAAAGAATGTCTCTGTGTTCATCCTTTAATGATCTGGTTCCTCTCATGGCAATTTGATGAGTCCCATGTTGATTCCTGGATGTCCTCATATGAGAAGAGTGTACCTCCAACATAGGTTTGTGGCTGTCCTAGTATGAGAAGAGTGTTCCTCCAACATTTGTGGCTGTCCTAGTATGAGAAGAGTGTTCCTCCAACATTTGTGGCTGTCCTAGTATGAGAAGAGTGTTCCTCCAACATTTGTGGCTGTCCTAGTATGAGAAGAATGTTCATTCAACATTTGTGGCTGTCCTAGTATGAGAAGAGTGTTCCTCCAATAATATTTTTATTTAAAGTCCAGAAGTTGTTTAGTTATCCTCTATATGCAACTGTCCTATCTCAATTACTCTTTTGCTGCACGAATTGTCCATTTTTGATATAATGAAACTGCTCTTTTCTTATTTCTCTCCTTGCACAAAGTTCTAACAACCAAACTTTAATTCCGCAGCAAGATGTAATGTACCGTGACATCAGCACACATATTCAGACAGAAATGCTGGAAAAGGCTTGACTTTGTTCTGTTGTTATGTTTAGTCCATGTTTTAACTGCCAGATATATTTTGATTTCAGCTGGGGAAAGAGCTATGTCCGAACAGCCTCCATCCAGAATGGGTACTCACATTTATCATTGTTTCTGAATGTTTCATTATTTTGTTTTGGCATTAACTGTATTTTTAACCTTGCACATGTTTTCTTGAGTTTTTATTGTTGTTGTTCAAAGTAATATGTCTGTTCTGATTTACTAACAGCTAAGCGTATACAATGTTTACGTATGAGGTGCCCCAGAATCACACAGCTGTTAGTGTGCTCATGTCTGTGCCAGTATGTCTTGTATTGGCTATTAAGTTCAGTGGCAACTTTTGTTATTGTATGCCTGCAACACCTGGACACAACGTTGTACTGGAGTCACACACATTCAATGTCTCCAACACCTGGACACAACTAGAGTCACGCACATTCAATGTCTCCAACACCTGGACACAACTAGAGTCACACACATTCAATGTCTCCAACACCTGAACACAACTGGAGTCACACACATTCAATGTCTCCAACACCTGGACACAATTTTGTACTGGAGTCACACACATTCAATGTCTCCAACACCTGGACACAACTTTGTACTGGAGTCACACACATTCAATGTCTCCAACACCTGGACACAACTTTGTACTGGAGTCACACACATTCAATGTCTCCAACACCTGGACACAACTGGAGTCACACACATTCAATGTCTCCAACACCTGGACACAACTAGAGTCACACACATTCAATGTCTCCAACACCTGGACACAACCGGAGTCACACACATTCAATGTCTCCAACACCTGGACACAACTATAGGCACACACATTCAAACAGAGAAGACCAGATGGTCAACTCAAACACAAGCGAAGCTACCATGGCTCATGTTACAGGTGTGAGGCAAGCTGAGTTATAACCTGGCTGTTACACAGGTTGGAATGGATACTGCCACTGTGACTTTCCAAATACCTTGTATGAGGTCATTTATTTCTTTGTCTTCTTCTGCGTTTGTTCTCAATCTCCCGCTACTAAGCCCTGAACGTCCTAAATCTCCCGCTACCAAGCCCTGAACGTTCTCAATCTCCCGCTACCAAGCCCTGCACGTCCTAAATCTCCCGCTACCAAGCCCTGAACGTTCTCAATCTCCCGCTACCAAGCCCTGAACGTTCTCAATCTCCCGCTACGAAGCCCTGAACGTTCTCAATCTCCTGCTACCAAGCCCTGAACGTTCTCAATCTCCCGCTACCAAGCCCTGAACGTTCTCAATCTCCCGCTACCAAGCCCTGAACGTTCTCAATCTCCCGCTACCAAGCCCTGAACGTTTTCAATCTCCCTCTACCAAGCCCTGAACATCCTCAATCTCCCGTGATCAAGCCCTGCAAGTTGCAGGATGAAATCAAGAGAACAGAATGCGTTGTGTCCCTAGCTTAGATCTTGACTGCTGTATTTGCACATTTTGGTCTGACACATCAGTCTTAGGCAGCACAAAGTAACTAAAGATGGTTGTCCATAGGGCTAGCAGTCTCACTACATAAAACATTGCTAAGAAACCACCACTGAAAATAGTAAAATACAGACGTCCTGTAAAGAGGCCAGCTTTAATGGAGACTATTCTCCATTTAGAGTAAGAAGGCCAATCAGTCAATGTAAGTTTTTGAGAACTCTTAAAGGCCATATCAACGCTGTCAGTGTTCTTCCTGGTGTCCGCTTGATGTCTAAAAAACACTCATATCGTTAACAGCACATTGAAAGAAATTTGTTTCATTTTATTCAGTGTTTCTTGATTTTAATTAACATTACATAGAAAGGGAAGTAACTCTTATATTTGCGTTTGTATTGCAAAAGCTGCGACGTGCGTTGTGAGGAAATTCAAAGTTGGAAAACATTTCTCATCTTTCAAGTCAGTTTATCACAAAAATGTGTAGCAAACATATCACTTCAAGATTGTCTAATAGTAGGTTGTTTTTATCTGTAGAAAAGGCTAGGGAATTGTGTACTCTAGATGAATTTATTGATGAGGATTCACATTTTTCTGATGTTGAATCGGAGTTAGACATAGAATATAATATTATTCAACTTACTCAGCCTACTGAATCTGATGCTGAAGATGAGAGGGGGCGTTGTCACAGCCAGGACCTAGTGCTGCTAAAAGGCCCAAACGTTTGACTGCACCATCAACAGAAACACGAAGATGCAATATTTATAAAGCAAATTCTAGAGATCATGATAGCGAATGGGTTTCAATAACAAATTCCATCACCACTGACTGACTGAGACACTCATTGAGATTGCTGCCAAAACGTGGTCGACCACGGGGAGTGAATGGAAACCTGCAACTCACTGACACATAAACTCCATTTGACTGCTATAAAAACATATTTTCGTGTAGATATTATTCATATGTGGATTATTGTTATTTTGAAGTACACTAGAGTGACAGACCAATCTGCATTACGTTCCAGTGGTTATTCATGGATTAGTGACATTTTTGTGTGTGAAAAATAGTTTTTATTACAAAAAATGACAATATAATTATTAACAATTACTTATAATAATTTATGAAATTCGACAAGACTTTCATATTCTTACTGCATATTCATTTTCCTATAATTTGAGATATTACATGTTTGTCTTCCTTGTGAAATAATTAATAAAATTCAAGTTTTATGAAGAGACTGCTTTTATAGAAAATATTATTCTGACAAAACTAGTTTCAAAATTATGGCCTTTAAGAGTTAATCCCCATACACTTTTGTGGGACACATGAGTATGGCATATCAGATAAGATCAGTTACCATCTCTAAATTGAAGGCTGACTGCGATAGATCTCCAGCTGTCATGGTAGAGCTGTCTTGATTCTGGAGATACGGTTGTGATCAGGATGAAACGTAGATAAACTGTATGGGTTTGGGTGTTTGCCATTTTGATTGTAGACTTTAGGTCATGTGAGGAAGATGTGGATAAATATGTACACATTCTGAAGGTTTTGAATGAAGTCTTAAGTGTGTCGTTAAAGAACTTCTCGGTGACCACAATGGAAACATTTACCATTATTCCTTTTCCCATAAAAGAGTGTTTGTAGTAGCCAATGGTCTGACAAGTGGCCTACCTGGCCTATCTTATACAAACCCGGGCTGACATGATGGCTCCCTGGGCACACATGTTGTAGGTCAGTCTCTTTCCGCAGATGGCGAAGGGTATGATGTTGGTGATTCTGGAGCTTGCTGACTGTACACACTTACAGGTTGTTGTTTATGTAGGTTTGGCATGTCTTATGATCACATAAACGTAACGTATTATTGGATGCTTGTCGGTGACATTTTGTTGGATTCTGCTCAAAGCACTTGATTTCAGTGCACTTTTATGTTGACCTGCAGCACACAAAACAGTTTAACCTTGAGCACTTTACATGTTGAATATTTCAAAGATGCCCCCCCCCCTCCCCCCACATCTTTGATTTATCTGCACTGTAACATACCTGATCTATAACAAGTGCACTGCACAAACCAATTTAATAAGTGCACTTTACATACCACTTTAACAAGTGCACGGTAAGCTGCAATATATCCAATGCATAGCAAGTACATAGCACATACGTCATTAACAAGTGCATTATAAGTACCAGGTTTAACAAGTGCACTATAAACTGTAATACATTAGTTGGATAGTAAGTTCACCAAAACACACCAATTTAACAAGTGCACCAAACACACCAATGTAACAAGTACACCAAACACGCCAACAATTTTTTACAAGTGCACCATGCACATCCATTTGATGAGTGCACCGAACACACCACTAAGAAGGCTTTAGATATCATGGATTGAGAATCTAAAGAATAATGCCCTGGATGACCTAGACAAGCTGATTGGTCAGGTGGCCACAGTTGAGACTATGAGCAAACGGAGGGAATGGATCCACTGAGTCATCATAATCCGTGGCAGGGAATGGATCCACTGAGTCATCACCATCCGTGGCAGGGAATGGATTCATTGAGTCATCACCATTCATGGCAAGGAATGGATCCACTCAGTCATCACCATCTGTGGCAGGGAATGGATTCACTGAGTTATCACCATCCATGGCAGGGAATGGATCCACTCAGTCATCATAATCCGTGGCAGGGAATGGATCCACTCAGTCATCATAATTCGTGGCAGGGAATGGATCCACTCAGTCATCACCATCTGTGGCAGGGAATGGATTCACTGAGTTATCACCATCCATAGCAGGGAATGGATCCACTGAGTCATAATCAACTGTGGCAGGGAATGGATCCATTTAGTCATCATCATCCGTGGCAGGGAATGGATCCACTCAGTCATCATAATCCGTGGCAGGGAATGGCTCCACTGAGTAATAATCAACCGTGGCAGGGAATGGATCCACTGAGTCATCACCATCCGTAGCAGGGAATGGATCCACTCAGTCATAATAATCCGTAGCAGGGAATATAAAAGGGGTATTTTGGAAAACAGTTTTTAATTGTAAATAGCTAATAAGTGATAATATTCATGATAATAATGATGCTGCATATACAGATAGATCGGTCCTGCACTGGGTGTCATAGGTTGGGGGTTCTCTGCTAGAGTGGCTGGTAAGGTCATTGGTGGGTTTGACATTCTCAAGTTGATGAAGTGGCCACCACTTTGATTGGAGATGTGGTCCCACCTGGGAAGAGGGTCATCTGACATGGTCCCACCTGGGGAGAGGGTCATCTGACATGGTCCCACCTGGGGAAAGGGTCATATGACATGGTCCCACCTGGGGAAAGGGTCATATGACATGGTCCCACCTGGGGAAAGGGTCATCTGACGTGGTCCCACCTGGGGAGAGGGTCATCTGACATGGTCCCACCTGGGGAAAGGGTCATATGACATGGTCCCACCTGGGGAGAGGGTCATCTGACATAGACCCACCTGGGGAGAGGGTTATATGATGTGGACGCACCTGGGGAGAAGGTCATATGATATAGACCCACCTGGGGAGAGTGTCATCTGATGTGGACACACCTGGGGAGAGGGTCATCTGACGTGGTTCCGCCTGGCGAGAGGGTCATCTGATGTGGTCCCACCTGGGGAGAGGGTCATCTGAAATAGACCCACCTGGGGAGAGGGTCATCTGACATAGACCCACCTGGGGAGAGGGTCATCTGACGTGGTCCCACCTGGGGAGAGGGTCATCTGTAAAGACAGAGCAGTAGTGTGTACAATTAGGGAGCTATAATAACATGGACAATAGGACAGTCAGGGAATATTTAGCTCTCATATATGGGGAGTGGGACAATTAAGGGATTGTTAGTTCTCACACAGGTGGGGGGGGGGGGGGGGTGCCACAATTAAGGGATTGTTAGCTCTCACACAGGTGGGGGGGGGGGGGTGCCACAATTAAGGGATTGTTAGCTCTCACACACAGCTCCAGAAGATCAGTCTCCATTTTCTTGTATCCTCAGCGTTGCCCACTGTCCCCATAGAACGGCCGACCTTGTCTGAGGTGTACGAAGACTCTGTCCGCATCAACTGGCATCCAACATTTTACCATGGCTCATCACGAAAACATCTGCCGGAGGCCTACAGGCTTGAGGTCAGGCTTCTCTCATCTCTTACTCTTATCATTTAAATTCTCGTACATCTTTCTCATAACCCAGGAGAAGGGTTGGGCAACACCTCTCAGTGTATCATTGGAGTCTGTGTGTATCATTGGAGTCTGTGTGTATCATTGGAGTTTGTGTGTATCATTGGAGTTTGTGTGTATCATTGGAGTTTGTGTGTATCATTGGAGTTTGTGTGTATCATTGGAGTTTGTGTGTATCATTGGAGTTTGTGTGTATCATTGGAGTTTGTGTGTATCATTGGAGTTTGTGTGTATCATTGGAGTTTGTGTGTATCATTTGAGTTTGTGTGTATCATTGGAGTGTGTGTGTATCATTGGAGTTTGTGTGTATCATTGGAGATTGTGTGTATCATTTGAGTTTGTGTGTATCATTGGAGTTTGTGTGTATTGTTGGAGTTTGTGTGTATCATTGGAGTTTGTGTGTATTGTTGGAGTTTGTGTGTATCATTGGAGTTTGTGTGTATCATTGGCGTTTGTGTGTATCATTGGAATGTGTGTGTATCATTAGAGTGTGTGTGTATCATTGAAGTTTGTGTGTATCATTGGAGTTTGTGTGTATCATTGGAGTATGTGTGTATCATTGGAGTTTGTGTGTATTGTTGGAGTTTGTGTGTATCATTGGAGTTTGTGTGTATCATTGGAGTTTGTGTGTATTGTTGGAGTTTGTGTGTATCATTGGAGTTTGTGTGTATTGTTGGAGTTTGTGTGTATCATTGGAGTTTGTGTGTATTGTTGGAGTTTGTGTGTATCATTGGAGTTTGTGTGTATTGTTGGAGTTTGTGTGTATTGTTGGAGTTTGTGTGTATTGTTGGAGTTTGTGTGTATTGTTGGAGTTTGTGTGTATTGTTGGAGTTTGTGTGTATTGTTGGAGTTTGTGTGTATTGTTGGAGTTTGTGTGTATTGTTGGAGTTTGTGTGTATTGTTGGAGTTTGTGTGTATTGTTGGAGTTTGTGTGTATTGTTGGAGTTTGTGTGTATCATTGGAGTTTGTGTGTATTGTTGGAGTTTGTGTGTATCATTGGAGTTTGTGTGTATTGTTGGAGTTTGTGTGTATTGTTGGAGTTTGTGTGTATTGTTGGAGTTTGTGTATTTTGTGAGCTCTCAGTCCTTTTGAAGGTGGTCCAGTATTGTGTCATATTAAATTGTCATGTGTTTTGTTTTGTTGTGTTGTGTTTTGTTGTATTTTCTTGTGTTGTGCTTTGTTTTATTGTGTTGTGTTTTGTGTTGTAATTTATTGTGTTGTGTTATGTTGTACTATGTTATAGTATATGTTTAAATGTTATCATTTAATGTTATTCCAAGGAACTGTCTCATAAATCTCATTGCCATTGCTTGGATACTTAATTCCAATTTAGAATAAAATGTCCATGTTTCACATCCATATATGGGTATAGATTTAGTTTGATCTTACACATTGATAGACTGTATTACTTGCCAACTTTCCTATCATCTAGCATAGAGCACAGAGAAGGGTCAGCCACGTCGTTACTGTTGAAGCATGTAACTTAATTTCAGGTACGAGAGCCACCAGACACCAACTGGCATACACTGGTGCCCCGTACTGACGCATGGAGCTATGAGGTCACTGATCTGAAGCCAAACCAGGACTATGCCTTCAGGGTTCGAACCGTCAGTGATATGGGAATGTCTGAGCCGTCCTTGCCCATCTCTCTGTATCGCCAAGCTGGTAAGTGCCATGTGTCCTTGTGTAAGCTACCCTTTGAGTGTTTGTTCCACAGAAACAGAAAGATATATTGGTCTCTATTCGTGATTTGAGTGTTTGTTCCACAGAAACAGAAAGATATATTGGTCTCTATTCGTGATTTGAGTGTTTGTTCCACAGAAACAGAAAGATATATTGGTCTCTATTCGTGATTTGAGTGTTTGTTCCACAGAAACAGAAAGATATATTGGTCTCTATTCGTGATTTGAGTGTTTGTTCCACAGAAACAGAAAGATATATTGGTCTCTATTCGTGATTTGAGTGTTTGTTCCACAGAAACAGAAAGATATATTGGTCTCTATTCGTGATTTGAGTGTTTGTTCCACAGAAACAGAAAGATATATTGGTCTCTATTCGTGATTTGCTTCAACTTTTAAGTTGATGTTCCTTACGTTGAGTTCATTGTTTTTATTTGTATTGTTTTCTTTGGTCCAGGTCTTGGTAAAGATCTGTTTAACTCGCTGCTGTCCCATTCGATGGAGATCAATTTCAAGTAAAACAGCAGAGAACGTCTGAGTCAACTAAATCAGCATTTAACACACAGTCTACACAAATGGAGACTGCTCCAAGATCCCAGAACCCATAGAAAAAAGGTCCAAAGAATCATGGATACAGAGTGATTAAGATAAATCTATATTACAGAGGAAATGGTTTTTAAAAAAATGGAGGGGTTGAAAGTTCAAGATGGCATTCATCCAAAATTGCTGTTTGAAATTAGAGACCAACTAGCAAAACCATTGGCTATATTATGTTCTCAATCACTTACAAAAGGGATTGTTCCACGGGATTGGAAAGATGCGGGAGTGATTCCCTTATTAAAAAAGGGCAAAAAATCAGATCCAGCAAATTATAGACCGGTGAGTTTAACGAGCATAGTCTGTAAATTGTTCGAGTCAATAATCAAAGAAAACTTTGTAATGCATTTAGACAAATTTAATCTAATTAGAAATAGTCAGCATGGGTTTACTAGATAGAGATCGTGCTTAACAAATCTATTAGAATTCATGGGGGAGGTTACTAAAATCATAGATAAAGGGGAGCCAGTGGACGTTATTTATCTAGATTTTGCAAAGGCCTTTGATAGAGTACCTCATCAAAGATTATTTAGAAAGTTAAAATCACATGGAATATGTGGGGAAGTTGCCAAATGGATTGAAAACTGTTTAACAGGAAGAAGGCAGAGGGTGGGCATAAATAAGGAGTACTCTGAGTGGTGTGAAGTGAAAAGTGGTGTGCCACAGGGCTCGGTTTTGGGACCAATTTTGTTCTTGATATATATCAAAACAATTTGGACATTGATATGGGATCAATGATTTCAAAATTTGCTGATAACACAAAACTATGCAGTAGTGTCTCATCTAAAGCAGACGTGGATATATTGAGGTCGGATTTAGATAAAATTCGAGAATGGTCTGTAAGCTGGCAAATGGAGTTTAATGTAGATAAATGTACTGTCATCCACTTGGGTAGATCCAATATAATAATAATGTTTGCTTAGGCGTCTGAGGCCCGTTGCGTCAGTCGGCCACATCCATAACCCGCAGCTGTGACGTGGTTCCAGGCCTCGTCCAGGGCGGAGGAGGAGGTTGTTACTTGCTGGAGCCATACTGTTCGGGGACGGCCTCTTCTGCGCCTCCACCTGGTTGGGGGAAGACTTTAGGCGCTGACGAAGGATATGTGTAGTATCTTGTGGGCAGGGGTTTCCTGGTCCAGCCGTACAACATAACCGAACAAAGAAACTCGGCAACGGTCGAGTGTTTTTGAGATTGGATGGAGACCTGTGTTATCAGAGACCACCACAATGCGGATGTAGTCATGCCTCCGGATGCCCAGGATACTCCGCTGGTTGGGGATGTAGTCATGCCTCCGGATGCCCAGGATACTCCGCTGGTTGGGAATGTAGTCATGCCTCCGGATGCCCAGGATATGCCGCTGGTTGCGGATGTAGTCATGCCTCCGGATGCCCAGGATACTCCGCTGGTTGGGGATGACGTCATGCCTCCGGATGCTCAGGATATGCTGCTGGTTGCGGATGTAGTCATGCCTCCGGATGCCCAGGATACTCCGCTGGTTGGGGATGTAGTCATGCCTCCGGATGCCCAGGATACTCCGCTGGTTGCACATGTGAAAGGCTTCCAGTCTCGACATGTTTCAGCAATGTCCATGTTTTGGAGCTGTAAAGTAGGACTGGGACCATGAAGGACTGGGACCATGAAGGACTGGGACCATGAAGGACTGGGACCATGAAGGACTGGGACCATGAAGGACTGGGACCATGAAGGACTGGGACCATGAAGGACTGGTAGATGCAGATTTTTGTCCCAAGGGAGATCTTGCCATTACTCCACACAGGTCAGAGGTCGTGCATAAGGGACGCAGCTAGTCCGATCCACCTTGACATATTGGAACCGCTGCGCCCATCGGATAATATCATGCTACCGAGATAGATGAATTCGTTTGTATCCTTCGCAGTGTGACCTTGAGTCTCAATACCCTGTGGTGCTGTGTCGGAAATGAGGTTCTGAACTTTGGTCTTAGCCCAGGATATAGACAGGCCTAGGGATGGTGTTCCAGAAAGTGCTGCAGCATTGATCTATCTGTGCCGAACAGGACAATCTCGTCCGCGTAAACGAGATCAGTGAAGAATGACTGATCAATAGCGATACCCTCCTGATGGGCGCTGAGGTAGTCAAGAAGCCAATTGACTGCCAGGCAGAATAGGTCGGAGACAAGAGCACATCCATGTCTGACACCAGAAGTAGTGGGGAATCTGTCAGAGAGAGTGTCAGCCAATCAAATTCTGGTGTTGGTGTCCTTGTGTAGCTCCTTGATCAGGTTCAACAGGGAGGGTGGGAGGGTGGGGTGGGTGCAGGGTGCCTATTCCCTGCAGGGCTGTCTATAAATCGGCTGATCAACCGAGTTGAAGGCAGACTTCAAGTCCATGTATGCAGCGTACAAGGGGTGCATAAAGGCCCGGTACAGGTCGGCGAGGAGGTGCAGAGCAAGGATAGCGTCGGTTGTAGAAGGACCCTGGGGGAAGCCAGACTGTTCTGGGCGACGTTTTGTGCTCAAGAGAGGCGTCTAGCCAGTAGCATGTGGGTAAACACCTTCCCCGGTCCCGAGAGTGGTATTATAGGCCTGTCATTACTGCAGTCCTTGCTACGACGCTTGCCTTTGTACAGGGAGACGACGATTCCATCATGCCAGTCAGCTGGAGCATGTCTCATCCTTCATACTTGCAGGAATGATGGAAGGCAGAGCTGATCAGGTTGATGGCATATTTCAACAACTCCGGTGGAATTTGATCTGGGCCTGCCGCTCGTCCATCTCTGAGATTCCAAAAAGCAGCAAGGTTGATGTTGGTTTCCGTATCTTTGGGAGCATCTTGCTAAGATCCAATATGAAACATGAGAACAATATTAGAATGATAGAAGAGAAAAGAGACCTAGGGGTCATAATAGATCATATAGGCAAAGTGATTGAGCAAGTCCAGGTAGGAGTGAAAAAAGGCAAATGCAATGTTAGGTATGATTACTGGGTGACCCGTTCTTCAGCGGTGGTTACAACGTTGCGTGTTCCAACTTCTCTTCCAACGGTCTCGGTCTTGGGTCACGGTGGACCAATGGAGAATGAGTCGTCCATCTGTGGCATCGTAAATGTTGTTGGGGGATGCAAGGGAGTCGGACCAACGTGTTGGTAGTCGTCACCGTGGTCGTTTCTTATCTCTAGGGTACCATATTGGTGTCGCTGTGCTCCAACGATCGCCCGTTCTTCCCAGTAAGTGAAAGCGATGTTTCATCTTGTCTGCATAAACAACTGCATCTTTCACTAGGGACAACTGACGTATGTCCGAGATGGGAAGACTTTTTAAGCGCTGGCTATGAAGCGTAAGGCTGACCATACGTCTCTCGAGGGAGGCCTGGGTCACTCTGACTTTGGACTCCGTCTCTTTCATGAGTGACCATATTTCTGCCATATAGCATATTGCTGGTAGTACTGTTGAGTTGAACAGGGAGGTGCGTAGGCTCTGGTCGTGGGTGTTGTCCAGGACTGGCTTTATCGAATAAAAAGCCCCCCTACCCACGCGACCCCGTCTTGTTAACTCTGGGCTCAAGTCATTCTGCGTGTTGAGCAGGCGCCCGAGGGGGATGTCCTCGTCCTTGTCACTGAGTTTCTCTCCATCCAGGAAGACTGGGTCGCAGGAAGCGAATCGATTGCGCATGACTTTCATCTCGGACGTGTTCACTTACAGTCCCGCTTTCTGTCCCTCTTGGTGGAACACTGCTAGCATTTCATTGGCGTCTGTGGCTGCCTCAGTGATAAGTACTAGATCATCTGTCTGTGGCTACCTCAGTGATAAGTACTAGATCATCTGTCTGTGGCTGCCTCAGTGATAAGTACTAGATCATCTGTCTGTGGCTGCCTCAGTGATGAATAATACTAGATCATCTGTCTGTGGCTGCCTCAGTGATAAGTACTAGATCATCTGTCTGTGGCTACCTCAGTGATGAATAATACTAGATCATCTGTCTGTGGCTACCTCAGTGATAAGTACTAGATCATCTGTGTGTGGCTGCCTCAGTGATGAATAATACTAGATCATCTGTCTGTGGCTACCTCAGTGATGAATAATACTAGATCATCTGTCTGTGGCTACCTCAGTGATAAGTACTAGATCATCTGTGTGTGGCTGCCTCAGTGATGAATAATACTAGATCATCTGTCTGTGGCTACCTCAGTGATAAGTACTAGATCATCTGTCTGTGGCTACCTCAGTGAAAAGTACTAGATCATCTGTCTGTGGCTACCTCAGTGATAAGTACTAGATCATCTGTCTGTGGCTACCTCAGTGATAAGTACTAGATCATCTGTCTGTGGCTGCCTCAGTGATGAATACTAGATCATCTGTCTGTGGCTACCTCAGTGATGAATACTAGATCATCTGTCTGTGGCTGCCTCAGTGATGAATACTAGATCCTCTGTCTGTGGCTACCTCAGTGATGAATACTAGATCATCTGTCTGTGGCTGCCTCAGTGATGAATAATACTAGATCATCTGTCTGTGGCTGCCTCAGTGATAAGTACTAAATCATCTGTAAAGCGAAGGTGAGTTAACAGCCTGCCATTTATGTTTATGCCAAAGGTATCCCAGTTCCGGCTCATGATGTATTCCAGGCATGAGGAAAAAAAGGCTTGGTGAGATGGGGGTTCTTTGATGAACTCCTCTTTGTATGGGTGCCTTGATGAACTCCTCTTTGTATGGGTGCTACTACCGATCTTTGGAAGGTAGTTGTGCAATTGGTGTAGCAGTCAGCAAGGATTCTTGTGTATCACGGGCCGATGCCTTGATCTTTTAGAGATTGCTAGACAAATTTTGGTTCTACCGAGTCAAACGCTTTCTTGTAGTCAATGAAGGTATAAATTAGTGGGGTCTGGTACTCTCGGGCTGGGTCTGAAGAAGACACTTCAGAAGACACATCGTTCACTCGGTGTCCTGACATACATTCAGATCTCTTTTAGTCACAGGGTGTCCAACACACACACTTATAGAGCGGCTGGCCGAAACTCAAAGATGTATGCTGGTTCAGTTGCCCTGCAAACTTATTCTATCTCTCACACACTCCTAGTCTGCCTGATAGCTACTAGCAGTCTATCACTTGCTCCCCTAGTCAGTCTGCTAGCTAGTCTCTCTCAGTCTCTCTCTCTCTCCAGGCCAGTCTCTTGAGTTCATCTTTGCAGAGTATTTTATAGTCTCAAGCAACTCCAAAAGACTGTTGGTTGTCTGACTTAGCCATCACTCTAATTTGGATCTACCTCCAACTAGTTGTTATTGGATAAATAACTCAGGATTCCTGTCACTCTAAATGTCGTAGCATGCCATAGCTGCCTCTGACTGTCACCAACCCCCCACTTCGCTAAAACGGAACACCAGAGTGGTCAGCTCCGAACCCCCACCTGTACTAGACACATTCTCCCCCCTAACCCCTTGTTTCCTTTGTCAACTTGGTGTGGAGACGGTGAGTGACCTTGGCACACATTCAGGTAACCTTTGTTCCAAGAGTTGCCGACCCCATCATCCCTGCCCCTGCCCTTAGTGCTCATGCTCCAGCTGGAACTGTTACACTGACACAATACTTTCTAGAGACACTTTATTTTCACACAAACACCAGAATTGTCCACATAATTCTGTACTTCTCACAGACACTTTCACAGTGTCTCACACTGACGTTGTACTTTCATACCAGTAACAGGGGACGGACGGCCTGGCCTAGTGGTCAAGTGGCATGGCTCACAATCCGAAGGTGCTAGGTTCGATCCCCATCACAGCACCAGCCGTTACCCCGGGGAAGCAAAACCTTAGAAAATGCAGGAGGAAGCAGACCCTTACATAAAATGCATGCCGAAGTCGGATGCACTGGGCCGACAGGCGCAAAATAAAAACCACAGTGCAACGCACACCGCCTTGGGGATTAGAGAAAATAAGGCGAACGCCAAAAAAAAAAAAAAAAAAAAAATATTAGTAACAGACCGAGTATTGAGTTTCTGTGGTATTTCTTCATTCATGACCTGCACTCAGTTATGTGTGTCGTGTGCTGGGTGGGGTATACTTGATGTAGTATACTTGGTGTGGAATACTTGGTGTGGAATACTTGGTGTGGCATACTTGGTGTGGTATACCTGGTTTGATGTACCTGGTGTGATATACCTGGTGTGATGTACCTGGTGTGATATACCTGGTGTGGTATACCTGGTGTGGTATACCTGGTGTGGAATATCATATGTCTGTCTGTCATACGACATTTCTCCCATTGCTGGGGTAGTCAAGGGGTTTTGAAGGCTGAGGACTACAGGCCGCTACGCCACTGCTGTCGCCACGTCGTGTGCTGGCTATGTTTGTTTATTTCACCCCCAACAGAAAAACAACATATGCCATACCGGGGATTCGAACCGCTGCCCTTCTTTTCGGCAGGCAGGTTTCGAAACCATTCGGCCATATATGAACATATATGAACATTAAACTGAAAATATTTATGTGATAACTGTTTTCTCCCCAAACATTCCAGCGACACCGAGGGTGCCCCTCCCATCACCTGAAATTTCGGACATTGGTGATGACTACATTGGCCTGCGGTGGAAGCTGGTGGACATCCCTGCCTTTGACATGGATGAGACTCCACTGTCGTTTATGGTAGAAGCCCAAACAGTACCAGACTACAACTGGAGGCCAGTGGCTCGAGGAGTCACAGGCTCCTCGCATAAGGTCAGGGATCATAGCCAGGACAATCTCACACATGACAGCCATTTCATGTCTTATCCTCATTGTCCTATCTTATCCTCATTGTCCTATCTTATCCTCATTGTCCTATCTTATCCTCATTGTCCTATCTTATCCTCATTGTCCTATCTTATCCTCATTGTCCTATCTTATCCTCATTGTCCTATCTTATCCTCATTGTCCTATCTTATCCTCATTGTCCTATCTTATCCTCATTGTCCTATCTTATCCTCATTGTCCTATCTTATCCTCATTGTCCTATCTTATCCTCATTGTCCTATCTTATCCTCATTGTCCTATCTTATCCTCATTGTCCTATCTTATCCTCATTGTCCTATCTTATCCTCATTGTCCTATCTTATCCTCATTGTCCTATCTTATCCTCATTGTCCTTTCTCATCCTCATTGTCCTGTCTCATCCTGATTGTCTCCTGTCTCATCCGTTTGCTATCTTATCCGGTACTATTACCTATTGTTGCTAGCTAACATCTGAAAGTCAGGTCAAACCTGCCCAGACTGAACATATCCTGCCCAAAGGAAAGGCAGCTTAATGCAGGTTTATAAGATGGTCGGAGGAACGGATCAATTAGACTATAACAAGTTTTTGTCAAAATACAACCACCTACAAGAACAAGAAGGCATAGCTACAAATTAAATAAAGAAAGTCCAGATTAGATATTAGGAAATATTTTATTAGTCAGAGAGTGGTGAATGCTTGGAATGCATTTCCATGGGAAGTAGTACAGGCACAAATAATGAATGCATTTAAGAATAGATTGAAGGACATGTAAAAGAAACTGGTTGTATACAGGCTCTTCAGTGTCTTCTAGACCAGTATAAAGAAGTTAAGTTAAGTTGAGTTGAGTTGTGACTTTGAAATTATACAGTCGACGGTGTTATCTTTCTACCATTTGATAGGCTCAGGAATACCTCTCCCCCTTCATTTTCTGTTGCGTTAGTTGCAGAACCGTCAGTGTATGCATGGGTCCAGTCTGTGCTTGGGTAGTTTTTCTCTATGTACTTCAGGGTTATGTCTCTTCTTTCCTTTTCAGTCTGGCAGTTCTTGTTTCCAATACCTGGTATATTTTCTACCACCTCTGGAAAGATCTACTGCTTGCAGATGGGTTTGCGTACAGTGGGGATGGGCTTTGGTGTTGATATGGCGTTCATAGGGTCTTCGCTCATCTTTGTTTTGGCTATTTCTACAAAGTTGCTCCGCTTTAATCTCCCATTTCCAAATGTATTTAGTCTCTGATGCATTGGATGGTCTGTCAGTCTTCTGAGTTTCTCTGCTTACTGCTGGGCTCTGCAGTCTCTTCTGTCGGTCATGGATTGCAGATTTGTAATCTTTTCAAGTTCTACAATTGGCGTTGACTTCATGCCTCCTGTTATAACTCTCATGGCTTGGTTTGTTGATTTTATCAAAGTTTACCTTTGCTGCTGTTGTCCATGCCGCAATGCCATACTCGAGAACTGGTCTCACTCTTCCAGTGTACAGTTTCTTTAGTATACTTTCGTCTGCTCCCCAGCTTGTGCCAGCAAGTTTCCTCATGATTGCCATTCTTTCTCTGGCTCTCATTCGGTTTCTCTTGATCTGACTTTTCCATGTCATGCGCCGATCAAATGTGATGCCCAAGTAGTTTGGGTTGTCGTTCAACAGCAGATATTTGCCATTAAGACTTATTTTGGTGTTCTGGGGTTTATTTGAAAGGGAGAATATCATAAATGTTGTTTTTTCTTAATTTATTTTGACCAGTCATGAGTTCGCCCACTCCTCTATCGATGTTGGGGCCTGCTGCATCCGATTGTTTGCTACGGTGAGATTTGTTTCAGAGGTCCACATAGCCAGATCTTCTGCAAACATGGAGCTTTTGACTCGTCTTGGTATATTCTCTTTAATGTTGTTTATATACACCAGAAAAAGTGTGGGTGACAGTACTCCCCCTTGGGGTACTCCCTGCTCCAGTGTCACCTTTTTGCTCATCTGCCCTTGTACTTGAACTCTGGCTGTTCTGTTTGCGAGGTAGTGGCTGATCTTATTGTACATTTTCCCACAAACTTCTCTTCTTCGTAGCTTGACTTTAAGTCCTTCTTTCCACACCTTGTCAAATGCCTTCTCTAGATCCACCCAAACCGCTACTGTGTGCTTTTTCTCTTGGTAAGGATGACTTTTAATTGGACCTGCCAATTACATTTACAATTTTAGTCCAAATAGACAATTGCTACAGAGATTCCATAGAAGGATTTAGTAAATGTGCAGTAATGTGTCCCCAGTGACAGTAAGCATATCTGGTACAGATACAGCTTTCACTAGTACACACACATTGACAAACATACAGTATGTATCCATTCATGTGACTTCATTGTGGGAAAACTATTTTGTTTAATGTTCAACATTTCGGGTCTGTCAAAGTTGACAACGTGGCCACCAACATTTAAAGGTTGGACAGACACCCCTACCCGGGGTCTGTCAAAGTTGACAACGTGGCCACCAACATTTAAAGGTTGGACAGACACCCCTACCTGGGGTCTGTCAAAGTTGACAACGTGGCCACCAACATTTAAAGGTTGGACAGACACCCCTACCTGGGGTCTGTCAAAGTTGACAACGTGGCCACCATCTTTTAAAGGTTGTTCAGTTTTCACAAACTTATTGGTGATTACTCATGATGTTTGTTGTCTGTCTGCTCAGGTGACTGGACTTGAGCCTAGCCATGATTACAGATTTAGGCTACGAGGTGAAACGTCTGCAGGACTGACTCAGCCCTCTGTAACTCTACCTGTCTACAGAAAACCAGGTGGGTGCCTCACAGACATGTGAGGAAAATTAGTTACACTGATACACAAGACAGACATGTGAGGAAAATTAGTTACTCTGACACACCAGACATACATGTGAGGAAAGTGAGTTACTCTGACAGAAAGTACACACCAGACAGACATGTGAGGACAGTGAGTTACTCTGACAGAAAGTACACACCAGACAGACATGTGAGGAAAGTGAGTTACTCTGACATACCAGACATACATGTGAGGAAAGTGAGTTACTCTGACATACCAGACAGACATGTGAGGAAAAGGAAAGTGAGTTACTCTGACACACCAGACAGACATGTGAGGAAAGTGAGTTACTCTGACAGAAAGTACACACCAGACAGACATGTGAGGAAAGTGAGTTACTCTGACACACCAGACATACATGTGATGAAAGTGAGTTACTCTGACACACCAGACAGACATGTGAGGAAAGTGAGTTACTCTGACACACCAGACAGACATGTGAGGAAAGTGAGTTACTCTGACACACCAGACAGACATGTGAGGAAAGTGAGTTACTCTGACACACCAGACAGACGTGAGGAAAGTGAGTTACTCTGACACACCAGACAGACATGTGAGGAAAGTGAGTTACTCTGACACACCAGACAGACATGTGAGGAAAGTGAGCTACTCTGACACACCAGACAGACATGTGAGGAAAGTGAGTTACTCTGACACACCAGACAGACATGTGAGGAAAGTGAGTTACTCTGACACACCATACAGACATGTGAGGAAAGTGAGTTACTCTGACACACCAGACAGACATGTGAGGAAAAGGAAAGTGAGTTACTCTGACACACCAGACAGACGTGAGGAAAGTGAGTTACTCTGACACACCAGACAGACATGTGAGGAAAGTGAGTAACTCTGACATACCAGACAGACATGTGAGGAAAGTGAGTTACTCTGACATACCAGACATACATGTGAGGAAAGTGAGTTACTCTGACATACCAGACAGACATGTGAGGAAAGTGAGTTACTCTGACATACCAGACAGACATGTGAGGAAAGTGAGTTACTCTGACATACCAGACAGACATGTGAAAAAAGTGAGTTACTCTGACACACCAGACAGACATGTGAGGAAAGTGAGTTACTCTGACACACCCACATGCTCTATTTTATTTATTCTATCTCAAATTGACAGACCTGATCATCTCCACTGTTGCTGTTTGTTTTGCCAGTAAATTGTGGAATATATTTGTGAAAGACCATCCTGCATGAGATTTACTTGATACATTACGAGGAATAGCCCTCACAGGCAGCAGCCTGGCCACATTTAGTTTGACCATGATTCACACATATCCTCATTCAAATTATTTTCAGATTCCAATTGTCCTGCTAATCACCGTCAATCTAGTTTATCAGCCTCCAAATTCTTGAAAATACTTTAGGACAGCCTGTTCTGTTGTTAGTCGGCCAGAACAACCATGTCCCAAATTATTTTAATGTCTTTTCTCATGAAGAGCAATGAAAACTTTGTAGAATGTGTTTTGATGTCTGCGTCACCATTTTTTATAACACCGGAACTATGTGTACTGTCTGACGTCATTATATTATGGTCAGGGAACAGCATAGACTAGTGGTTAAGTGGCATGGCTTATAACCTGAAGGTGCTGGGTTCGATCCCCAACACAGCACTGACCGTTACCCCGGGGAATGAAACTCTTAAAAAATGCAGGAGGAAGCAGACCCTTTACATAAAATGCATGCTGAAGTCGGATACACTGGACTGACAGGCGCAAAATAAAAATCACAGTGCAACCACAGGGCGAATGCAAAAAAAAAGAAAATAAATAAATATGGCCACAATCCAAGCAGTAAAACCCAAAATACAATCCATGGCTTGACATCTGTGAAATTGAAAGGGCTACTTAGGGTCAGTGAGCCTAACAGCACAGTGGTTAGCTAGCTGGCTTCACATCTGAGTGGTCTTGAGTTCATTCCCCAGCTGAGGCGGACATTTTTTTCTTGAATCTACAATGGTAGTAATGCTAGGGTTACTTTACTTTTTAGTTAGAGTTAGTGTTAGGGATAGGGTTAGGGTTTGTGTTAGGGATAGGGTTAGTGTTAGTGTTAGGGATAGGGTTAGTGTTAGGGATAGGGTTAGGGATAGGGATAGTGTTAGTGTTAGGGATAGGGTTAGGGTTAGTGTTAGGGATAGGGTTAGGGATAGGGTTAGTGTTAGGGTTAGGGATATGGTTAGTGTTAGGGATAGTGTTAGTGTTAGGGATAGGGTTAGTGTTAGGGTTAGGGTTAATGTTAGGGATATGGTTAGGGTTAGGGTTAGTGTTAGGGTTAGGGATAGGGTTAGTGTTAGGGTTAGGGTTAGTGTTAGGGATAGGGTTAGTGTTATTGTTAGGGTTAGGGTTAGGGTTAGTGTTAGGGTTAGGGATAGGGTTAGTGCTATTGTTAGGGATAGGGTTAGTGTTAGTGTTAGGGTTAGGGATAGGGTTAGTGTTATGGTTAGGGATAGGGTTAGTGTTAGGGATAGGGTTAGTGTTAGGGATAGGGTTAGTGTTAGGGATAGGGTTAGTGTTAGGGTTAGGGATAGGGTTAGTGTTAGGGATAGGGTTAGTGTTAGGGTTAGGGATAGGGTTAGTGTTAGGGATATGGTTAGTGTTAGGGTTAGTGTTAGTGTTAGGGATAGGGTTAAGGTTAGTGTTAGGGATAGGGTTAGGATTAGTGTCAGTGAAAGTTTTGGTATGTGCAGTTTGTAAAAGTGAGCATGTTACCATTTGATGAAGCCTAGAAATGTGCAGCATGTTTAATTATGACACCTTGTTTGTTGTTGCCAGTTAGCACAGGTGTCCCCATCACAAACCTGAGAATAGACTCTGACAGCAATCAGCCCTACTCAGCTAGACTCAACTGGAACCCTGTCTACATGCCACCGTACAGCTCCAATGTGAACCTGTCCTACACCGTGGAAGTAAGCAATAGGGGAGAGGGGGATATTTGGGGTGGTGAAGGGGATTTACAGAATTTAAGGGGATATGGTTATCCGAGCTGCTTGGATGTCAGTCCTTGACCACGAGGGCATGTTTTCAAATGCTCGGTAAGGAATATGTTTTGTTTTGTATTGAAAATCAAATAAAAACTTAGTCTGTACAGTGCACGCTGACTGCAGGGACAAGCGACCTTGATTCCATAAATCCTCCCGGTGATCTCAATCTGTAGTTGATTTTAAAAATTAAAAAAATGCTTGTTTGTATGTTAGTAATACAGTGCTAACGTTTACAGGATTCTCACATGTGAGTTCCAAGGTTAGACACTAATCATGACCCACATGCTCCTCCTCGCTCATCCTACCTGAAAACAAGCAATCTTCTAGTACTCGACTAGCCAAGACAACTCATACTACCTGAAAACAGGCAATCTTTTAGTACTAGACTAGCTAAGACATCTCATCCTACCTGTTAACAGGCAATTTTCTAGTACTAGACTAGCCAAGACATCTCATCCTACTTGAAAATAGGCGATCTTCTAGTACAAGATATCAGGACATACATCTCATACCATGTGAAAACAAGCAATCTTCTAGTACTAGACTAGTCAAAACCTACATCACATCCTACTTGAAAACAGGCAAGCTTCTAGTACTAAACTAGCCAAGAAATCTCATCCTATCTGAAAACAGGCAATTTTCTAGTACTAAACTAGCCAAGAAATCTCATCCTACCTGAAAACAGGCAATTTTCTAGTACTAAACTAGCCAAGAAATCTCATCCTACGTGAAAACAGGCAATTTTCTAGTAATAAACTAGCCAAGAAATCTCATCCTATCTGAAAACAGGCAATTTTCTAGTACTAAACTAGCCAAGAAATCTCATCCTATCTGAAAACAAGCAATTTTCTAGTACTAAACTAGCCAAGAAATCTCATCCTATCTGAAAACAGGCAATTTTCTAGTACTAAACTAGCCAAGAAATCTCATCCTATCTGAAAACAGGCAATTTTCTAGTACTAGACTAGCCAAGAAATCTCTTTTGTGCGTGCTGAAAAGGATGTTAAGTGGTGGATTACAGTAGAATTGCTCACATCCTGAGCATGCTGATGAAGGTGAACCCAGGTCCTCAAGGCAGTTGTACTATGCTTGGCTTCATCTGCGTGCCACTCACTACTACAGGGATCACGTTGATCTCTCACCACTTTAGCCAGACTGCCATGGAAATGGGGTGAGGGTCTTGTCCAGTATGTTTTACGTGACCAGACATAGTCTTCCTCCTCATTTATGGGAAGAGTAATGAAGCCAATCATGGAGAATCAGTAAACAAAGATTACTGCACACTACATAGATTTTCTCTGAGAGAAGAGTGTTAACTCATTCACTCTGAAATTTATAGGACAAAAGGACACTTTATTTTTTCTGTTGTATCAGACTTCTCATTGTCTTGTTGTCCCAGACTTCTCATTGTCCTGTTGTCCCAGACTTCTCATTGTCCTGTTGTCCCAGACTTCTCATTGTCCTGTTGTCCCAGACTTCTCATTGTCTTGTTGTCCCAGACTTCTCATTGTCCTGTTGTCCCAGACTTCTCATTGTCTTGTTGTCCCAGAAGTCTCATTGTCCTGTTGTCCCAGCCTTGGGGTCTGACTGTGGACATGGGATTAGCCCTGGTATGGGCTGACAGTGGGCCAGGAGTTAGCCCTACTCTAGGCTGACAGCTGGTCATTGATTAGCCATACTCTGAGCTGACAGCTGGTCATTGATTAGCTCTTGTCTGGGCTGACAGCTGGTCATTGATTAGCTCTTGTCTGGGCTGACAGCTGGTCATTGATTAGCTCTTGTCTGGGCTGACAGTTGGTCATTGATTAGCTCTTGTCTGGGCTGACCATTGGTCATTGATTAGCTCTACTCTGGGCTGACAGTTGGTCATTGATTAGCCCTACTCTGGGCTGACAGCTGGTCATTGATTAGCTCTTGTCTGGGCTGACATTTGGTCATTGCTTAGCTCTTGTCTGGGCTGACAGTTGGTCATTGATTAGCCCTACTCTGGGTTGACAGTTGATCATTGATTAGCTCTTGTCTGGGCTGACAGTTGATCATTGATTAGCCCTAATCTTGGCTGACAGTTGGTCATTGATTAGGTCTTTTCTGGGCTGACAGTTGGTCATTGATTATCTCTTGTCTGGGCTGACAGTTGATCATTGATTAGCCCTAATCTGGGCTGACAGTTGGTCATTGATTAGCCCTACTCTGGGCTGACAGTTGGTCATTGATTAGCTCTTGTCTGGGTTGACAGTTGGTCATTGATTAGCTCTTGTCTGGGCTGACAGTTGGTCATTGATTAGCTCTTGTCTGGGCTGACAGCTGGTCATTGATTAGCTCTTGTCTGGGCTGACAGTTGGTCATTGATAAGCCCAACTATGGGCTGACAGTTGGTCATTGATTAGCTCTTGTCTGGGCTGACAGTTGGTCATTGATTAGCTCTTGTCTGGGCTGGCAGTTGGTCATTGATTAGCTCTTATCTGGGCTGACAGTTGGTCATTAATTAGCACTTGTCTGACTGGTAGTGGGTCTGGAATTAGCCCTGGCCTGCGATGAAAGTGGGCCTGGGGTTAGCCCTAATCTGGGCTGATAGTTGGTCATTGATTAGCCCTTGTCTGCGCTGACAGTGGGCCTGGGTTCAGCTCTGATCTGGACTGATCTATCTTGTGTTATATTGTACCTGTGAGAGCTTTAGTGTTTGTTCAGACACATTAACCATTATTAAACAAATGTCAAATAAATTATATACAGAACCATATGACACAACAGATGACACAACAGATGACACAGCAGATGACACAACAGATGAGAAATGTTCTCAGTTGATAACATGACCAGAATGAATGTTGACATAGCTCTTAGAGTGGATGGTTGAAATGCCCTGTAGCAAGACCTCACACATTGACCAGTTACCAGCACAGGAAAGGGGGAGTTCAGATCTTATACTGCTGGGTAAGCTCAGTGCCAGCAGGCAAACTCCTGGAGGATGGACAGAGCTACACCTGAAGGATGGACAGAGCTACACCTGGAGGATGGACACCCTAGAGCTACACCTGGAGGCTGGACAGAGCTACACCTGGAGGCTGGACAGAGCTACACCTGGAGGCTGGACAGAGCTACACCTAGAGGCTGGACACCCTATAACTACACCTGGAGGCTGGACAACCTAGAGCTACACCTGAAGGCTGGACAGAGCTACATCTGGAGGCTGGACAGAGCTACACCTGGAGGATGGATACCCTAGAGCTATACCTGGAGACTGGACAGAGCTACACCTGGAGGCTGGACAGAGCTACACCTGGAGGCTGGACAGAGCTACACTTGGAGGCTGGACAGAGCTACACCTGGAGGATGGACACCCTAGAGCTACACCTGGAGAATGGACACCCTAGAGCTACACCTGGAAGCTGGACAGAGCTGCATCTGGAGGATGGACACCCTAGAGCTACACCTGGAGACTGGACAGAGCTGCACCTGGAGGCTGGACACCCTAGAGCTATACCTGGAGGCTGGACAGAGCTACACCTGGAGGCTGGACATAGCTACACCTGGAGGCTGGACATCATAGAGCTACACCTGGAGGCTGGACAGAGCTACACCTGGAGGATGGACACCCTAGAGCTACACCTGGAGGATGGACACCCTAGAGCTACACCTGGAGGCTGGACAGAGCTGCATCTGGAGGATGGACACCCTAGAGCTACACCTGGAGGCTGGACAGAGCTGCACCTGGAGGCTGGACACCTAAGAGCTACACCTGGAGGCTGGACAGAGCTGCATCTGGAGGATGGACACCCTAGAGCTACACCTGGAGGCTGGACAGAGCTACACCTGGATGCTGGACAGAGCTACACCTGGAGGCTGGACAGAGCTACACCTGGAGGCTGGACACCATAGAGGTACACCTGGAGGATGGACAGAGCTGTACCTGGAGGATGGACACCCTAGAGCTACACCTGGAGGCTGGACACCCTAGAGCTACACCTGGAGGCTGGACAGAGCTACACCTGGAGGATGGATAGAGCATCACCTGGAGGCTCGACAGGGCTAAATCCGGAGGATGGACAGAGCTACACCTGGAGGCTGGACACCATAGAGCTACACCTGGAGGCTGGACACCCTAGAGCTACACCTGGAGGCTGGACACCCTAGAGCTACACCTGGAGGCTGGATACAGCTACACCTGGAGGCTGGACAGAGCTACACCTGGAGGCTGGACAGAGCTACACCTGGAGGATGGACGGAGCTAAACTTGGAGGCTGGACACCCTAGAGCTACACCTAAAGGATGGACTGAGCTACACCTGGAGGCTGGACACCCTAGAGCTACACCTGGAGGATGGACAGAGCTACATCTGGAGGCTGGACAGAGCTGCACCTGGAGGCTGAACAGAGCTACACCTGAAGGATGGACATCCTAGAGCTACACCTGGAGGCTGGACAGAGCTACACCTGGAGGCTGGACAGAGCTACACCTAGAGGCTGGACAGAGCTACACCTGGAGGATGGATACCCTAGAGCTACACCTGGAGAATGGACACCCTAGAGCTACACCTGGAAGCTGGACAGAGCTGCAGCTGGAGGATGGACACCCTAGAGCTACACCTGGAGGCTGGACAGAGCTGCACCTGGAGGCTGGACACCCTAGAGCTACACCTGGAGGCTGGACAGAGCTACACCTGGAGGCTGGACAGAGCTACACCTGGAGGCTGGACATCATAGAGCTACACCTGGAGGCTGGACAGAGCTACACCTGGAGGATGGACACCCTAGAGCTACACCTGGAGGATGGACACCCTAGAGCTACACCTGGAGGCTGGACAGAGCTGCACCTGGAGGCTGGACACCCAAGAGCTACACCTGGAGGCTGGACAGAGCTGCATCTGGAGGATGGACACCCTAGAGCTACACCTGGAGGCTGGACAGAGCTATACTTGGATGCTGGACAGAGCTACACCTGGAGGCTGGACAGAGCTACACCTGGAAGCTGGACACCATAGAGCTACACCTGGAGGCTGGACAGAGCTGTACCTGGAGGATGGACACCCTAGAGCTACACCTGGAGGCTGGACAGAGCTACACCTGGAGGATGGACGGAGCTAAACTTGGAGGCTGGACACCCTAGAGCTACACCTAAAGGATGGACTGAGCTACACCTGGAGGCTGGACACCCTAGAGCTACACCTGGAGGATGGACAGAGCTACATCTGGAGGCTGGACAGAGCTGCACCTGGAGGCTGAACAGAGCTACACCTGAAGGATGGACATCCTAGAGCTACACCTGGAGGCTGGACAGAGCTACACCTGGAGGCTGGACAGAGCTACACCTAGAGGCTGGACAGAGCTACACCTGGAGGATGGACACCCTAGAGCTACACCTGGAGAATGGACACCCTAGAGCTACACCTGGAAGCTGGACAGAGCTGCAGCTGGAGGATGGACACCCTAGAGCTACACCTGGAGGCTGGACAGAGCTGCACCTGGAGGCTGGACACCCTAGAGCTACACCTGGAGGCTGGACAGAGCTACACCTGGAGGCTGGACAGAGCTACACCTGGAGGCTGGACATCATAGAGCTACACCTGGAGGCTGGACAGAGCTACACCTGGAGGATGGACACCCTAGAGCTACACCTGGAGGATGGACACCCTAGAGCTACACCTGGAGGCTTGACAGAGCTGCATCTGGAGAATGGACACCCTAGAGCTACACCTGGAGGCTGGACAGAGCTGCACCTGGAGGCTGGACACCCAAGAGCTACACCTGGAGGCTGGACAGAGCTGCATCTGGAGGATGGACACCCTAGAGCTACACCTGGAGGCTGGACAGAGCTATACCTGGATGCTGGACAGAGCTACACCTGGAGGCTGGACAGAGCTACACCTGGAAGCTGGACACCATAGAGCTACACCTGGAGGCTGGACAGAGCTGTACCTGGAGGATGGACACCCTAGAGCTACACCTGGAGGCTGGACAGCGCTACACCTGGAGGATGGACAGAGCATCACCTGGAGGCTGGACAGAGCTACACCTGGAGGATGGACAGAGCTGCATCTGGAGGATGGACACCCTAGAGCTACACCTGGAGGCTGGACAGAGCTGCACCTGGAGGCTGGACACCCAAGAGCTACACCTGGAGGCTGGACAGAGCTGCATCTGGAGGATGGACACCCTAGAGCTACACCTGGAGGCTAGACAGAGCTACACCTGGATGCTGGACAGAGCTACACCTGGAGGCTGGACAGAGCTACACCTGGAGGCTGGACACCATAGAGCTACACCTGGAGGCTGGACAGAGCTGTACCTGGAGGATGGACACCCTAGAGCTACACCTGGAGGCTGGACAGCGCTACACCTGGAGGATGGATAGAGCATCACCTGGAGGCTGGACAGAGCTACACCTGGAGGATGGACAGAGCTACACCTGGAGGCTGGACACCATAGAGCTACACCTGGAGGCTGGACACCCTAGAGCTACACCTGGAGGCTGGACACCCTAGAGCTACACCTGGAGGCTGGACACAGCTACACCTGGAGGCTGGACAGAGCTACACCTGGAGGCTGGACAGAGCTACACCTGGAGGATGGACGGAGCTACACCTGGAGGCTGGACACAGCTACACCTGGAGGCTGGACAGAGCTACACCTGGAGGCTGGACAGAGCTACAGCTGGAGACTGGACAGAGCTACACCTGGAGGCTAGACACTCTAGAGCTACACTTTCCCAGGTCTAGCAAGCTGTAGGAAGGAAACCAGCCACAGACTTAAGTTAACGTCTTTATACTGGTTTAGATGACTGCAGAGTCTGTATACAACCAGTTTCATTGACATCACTTTACTCTAAAATCTATGCGCACCTAATCTATTCTTAAATGCATTATTTGTCCGTGCCTCCACTACTTCCTGTGACAATGCATTCCACGTGTTCACCACTCTCTGAATAAAAAAATATTTCCTAATATCTAATCTGGACCTTTCTTTAGTTAATTTGTAGCTATGCCCTCTTGTTCTTGTAGGTGGTTGTATTTTTAAAAAAAACTTGTTATAGTCTAATTTATCGATTCCTCTGATTATCTTATAAACCTGCATTAAGTCATCACGAATTCTTCTCTCTTCTAGACACTGTAGGCCGGTTTTTCTGAGTCTTTCCTCATAACTGTAATTCTGGAATCCCACTATCAGCTTTGTCGCTCTTTTTTGTATCCTTTCCAGCATATTTATATGCCCTCTCTGATAAGGACTCCACACCTGTACACAGTACTCCAATCTAGGTCTAACTAAAGCTTTATACAGTTTGACGATCACTTATTTCATATTATAGTATCATATTATAGTATCATATTATAGTATCACTTACTACCAATAGTCGAATTTGAGGGGATATAAACATGCTGCAAAGAATACAGAAAAGATCGACAAAGATGATAGTGGGATTCCAGAATTACAGTTATGAGGAAAGACTCAGAAAAACCGGCCTACAGTGTCTAGAAGAGAGAAGAATTCGTGGTGACTTAATACAGGTTTATAAGATGATCAGAGGAATGGATAAATTAGACTATAACAAGTTTTTTAAAATACAACCACCTACAATAACACGAGGGCATAGCTACAAGCTGACTAAAGAGAGGTCCAGGTTAGATATTAGGAAATATTTTTTTAGTCAGAGAGTGGTGTCTGCTTGGAATGCATTGCCAGGGGAGGTAGTGGAGGCAGGGACAGTTAATGCATTTAAGAATAAACTGGATGCGCATAGCTTTTAGAGCAAGGTGATGTAAATGTAACTGGTTGTATACAGACTCTGCAGGGTCTTCTAAACCAGTATAAAGACGTTAAGTTAAGTTAAGTTAAGTGAGTCTAAAAGGCAGACCAGAGAAGACCTGGGATAGCACATTCTAAAGGCAGACAAGGTGGATGTTCTGCAGAACAAAAGGATAGCCTTCTGCTGCCTGGCATCAGGAACTCATCTGTCTGATTGAGTGCAAGGATTCCAGTTTTCCATTTCTATAACATACCACAAAATGTGAACTTCATTTGTGGTAATGCATGTAGTGAACTTCATTTGTGGTAATGCATGTAGTGAACTTCATTTGTGGTAATGCATGTAGTGAACTTCATTTGTGGTAATGCATGTAGTGAACTTCATTTGCTTGCAGGCACAAGAGCCTCCAAGGTCAGAGTGGTACCCACTGGCCAGAGACATATTGGCTACCAGCTACACTGCCTCAGACTTAAGTCCCCTGAAGGATTACCTGTTTCGTGTCAAGGCCAGACCCATTGGTGGGGAGTACAGTGCACCCACCCAGCCTGTACCGTACTATAGGTCTCCAGGTGAGTTGACTTTGTTAAAGAAATGAACACCTGCACAGAGTGATACAAACCAAACACCAAACTGTAAGTACGGCAGCAGATACTTGGAGGAAGCAGAGAAACGTCACCTTCTGGAAAACTCATCATTGTCAGAACTTAAGAAGCAGCTACCACTTCCAGCCCGCAGCATCACCAACATCCTGTCTGTACATTACACTACCTGGTACTAGGAAGACAAACACCATGATTACCAATAAGTACATTACACTACCTGGTACTGGGAAAACAAACAACATCATTATCAACAGGTACATTACACTACCTGGTACTAGGAAGACAAACAACATCCTCCATTACCAACAGGTACATTACACTACCTGGTACTGGTAAGATAAACAGCATTATTACTAACACTCTGTTGTGCACAGATGTTAAGGTCAGACCTCACCTGTATCTATCACCTGTGTCTAACATATTGTCTGTCTTTGTGTATGCACAGTTTCGTCATCCTGGGAGAGAACCCATCCACCCCATACAACTCAGTCTGACGAGTACGCTCCCATAGCTAGGCCTTACATCGAGGGACTCATTCTTAAAGGTGAGTGCACAAGTTGGCACAGATTACAGTGTGGGGGAGATGTGGCGGGGGAGACGGGCATGTGTGGGGGAGAGATGTGTTGGGAAGAGATGTGTGGGGGAAATGTGTGGGGGAGAGATGTGTGTGGAAAGAGATGTGTGGGGGAGAGATGTGTGGGGGAGAGATGTGTGGGGGAGAGATGTGTGGGGGAGAGATGTGTTGGGAAGAGATGTGTGGGGGAAATGTGTGGGGGAGAGATGTGTTGGGAAGAGATGTGTGGGGGAGAGATGTGTTGGGAAGAGATGTGTGTGGAAAGAGATGTGTGGGGGAGAGATGTGTGGGGGAGAGATGTGTGGGGGAGAGATGTGTGGGGGAGAGGTGTGTGGGGGAGAGATGTGTTGGGAAGAGATGTGTGTGGAAAGAGATGTGTGGGGGAGAGATGTGTGGGGGAGAGATGTGTGGGGGAGAGATGTGTGGGGGAGAGATGTGTTGGGAAGAGATGTGTGGAAGAAATGTGTGGGGGAGAGATGTGTTGGGAAGAGATGTGTGGGGGAGAGATGTGTTGGGAAGAGATGTGTGTGGAAAGAGATGTGTGGGGGAGAGATGTGTGGGGGAGAGATGTGTGGGGGAGAGATGTGTGGGGGAGATGTGTGTATGAAATGTGTGGGGGAGAGATGTGTTGGGAAGAGATGTGTGGGGGAGAGATGTGTGGGGGAGAGATGTGTGGGGAAGAAATGTGTGGGGAAGAGATGTGTGTATGAAATGTGTGGGGGAGAGATGTGTTGGGAAGAGATGTGTGGAGGAGATGTGTTGGGAAGAGATGTGGGGGGGGGGGGGTGGAGATATGTTGGGAAGAGATGTGTGGGGGATAGATGTGTTGGGAAGAGATGTGTGGGGGAGAGATGTGTGAGGGAGATGCATGGGTTAGTGTGGTGGAGATGTGTGGGTTAGTATGGGGGGAGATGTGTGGGGGAGAGATGTGTGAGGGAGATGCATGGGGGAGATGTGTGGAGGAGATGTGTGGGTTAGTGTGGGGGGAGATGTGTGTGGGGGAGAGATGTGTGAGGGAGATGCATGGGTTAGTGTGGGGGAGATGTGTGGGGGAGATGTGTGGATCAGATGTGTGGGAGAGATGTATGTGGGAAATGTGTGGATTAATGTGGGGGAGATTTGTGGAATAGTATGTGGGAGATGTGTGGAATAGTATGGGGGAGATGTGTGGAATAGTATGTGGGAGATGTGTGGAATAGTATGTGGGAAATGTGTGGAATAGTATGTGGGAGATGTGTGGTGTGGAGGAGATGTGCATATAGATATATATTAAATAAAAGTCAAATATATAGGTCAAACAGGTCCGTAAAACTAGGCGGACGGAGCTTGAGTTTTCACAGTCAGAGAACTACAGTTAACATCAGTATCTATAGACTGCCATTTGCTGAGAGAAAGAGAGAAAGAGAGAGAGAGAGAGAGAGAGAGAGAGAGAGACCAAGCACCTATTGATCTGTCCATAGTACAGTGATATTGATTTTTGTCTAAAGTAACCTATGTCCTGTTGTTTTGATTGTCAATTCAGTTCCACCTCGTATGTCCATCGAGAAGCCAGACATGATGGTCATCAGTCCTGAGTGTGTTAGCTTGACATGGAAGGCAGCCCGTGTGCCATCGGCCACATCAAGTCTCTCCCCAACAACGTACAGAGTGGAGGTCAGTCACCAGGGGGACAACTCTTGCCATTCTTCTGATCACTGGGATAATGAGTGATTCTCTTTCTTGTATTCGTATGTCATAGATTGGGGGGGGGGGGGAGTGTCTATATACTTGTTCCTCGAGCCAATTACCAGAATTGATTCCCGAAATCAACCTGCTCCAGTTAACCTAGCTGTAAATGGATATTTGGTCTCATGTTAAGGAAGGAAAAACAGCAAGGAAAAAATCTGACTTTCCTACCTTTTATAAAAAACTGTGACCCAGTTGAAGGAACACTTCATCCTCAACCACAGTGTCAGCTATGGGATGACCTTGACCCTTATTTATATGGTATTGTTTCTAGAGCTATACTTCAAATCGAGAAGTTTAATCGTTTATATCTGTCATACTGTTCATATCTGTCATAATGTTTATATCTGTCATAATGTTTACATCTGTTATGTTTATATCTTTCATGATTATATATGTCATGATGTGTGTATATGTCATGTTTACATCTGTCCTGTTTATATCTGTCATGTTTATATATATGTCACGTTTATATTTGTCATGTTTATATCTGCCATAATGTGTATGCCTGTCATAATATTTATATCTGTCATATTGTTCATATCTGTCATGTTTATATATGTCATACTGTTTATACTTAATACTTAACGTCTTTATACTGGTTTAGAAGACCCTGCAGAGTCTGTATACAACCAGTTACATTTACATCACCTTGCTCTAAAAGCTATGCGCATCCAGTTTATTCTTAAATGCATTAACTGTCCCTGCCTCCACTACCTCCCATGGCAATGCATTCCAAGCAGACACCAATCTCTGACTAAAAAAATATTTCCTAATATCTAACCTGGACCTCTCTTTAATCAGCTTGTAGCTATGCCCTCGTGTTATTGTAGGTGGCTGTATTTTAAAAAACTTGTTATAGTCTAATTTATCCATTCCTCTGATCATCTTATAAACCTGTATTAAGTCACCACGAATTCTTCTCTCTTCGAGACACTGTAGGCCGGTTTTTCTGAGTTGTTCCTCATAACTGTAATTCTGGAATCCCACTATCATCTTTGTCGCTCTTTATTGTATCCTTTCTAGCATGTTTATGTCCCCTCTACAATAAGGACTCCACACCTGTACACAGTACTCCAATCTAGGTCTAACTAATGCTTTATACAGTTTGACGATCACTTTCTTGCTCCTATGTTTAATATTTCTTTTTATCATACCTAACATTTGCCTTTTTCACTGCTACCTTAACTTGCTCACTCACCTTTCCTGTATGATCTTTTATAACCCCTAGGTCCCTTTCCTTATCTATCTTTCTAATATTGTTCTCTCCCATTCTGTAATTATGTTCCATATTGGATCTACCCATGTGGATGACTGTACATTTATCTACATTAAACTCCATTTGCCAGCTTACAGACCATTCTCGAATTTTATCTAAATCCGATCTCAATATATCCACTTCTGCTTTAGATGAGACACTACTGCATAGTTTTGTGTCATCAGCAAATTTTGCAATCATGGATCCCATATCAATGTCCAAATCATTTATATATATCAAGAACAAAATTGGTCCCAAAACCGATCCCTGTGGCACACCACTCAGAGTACTCGTTATTTATGCCCACCCTCTGCCTTCTTCCCGTTAACCAATTTTCAATCCATTTTTCAACTTCCCCACCTATTCCATGTGATTTTAACTTTCAAAATAATCTTTGATGAGGTACTAAATCAAAGGCCTTTGCAAAGTCTAGATAAATAACATCCACTGGCTCCCCTTTATCTATGATTTTAGTAACCTCCTCCATGAATTCTAATAGATTTGTTAAGCATGATCTCCCTCTAGTAAACCCATGCTGACTATTTCTAATTAGATTAAATTTGTCTAAATGCATTACTGTGTTTTTTTTTTATTATTGACTCTAACAATTTACAGACTATGCTCGTTAAACTCACCGGTCTATAATTTGCTGGATCTGATTTTTTGCCTTTTTTGAATAAGGGGATCACTCCTGCATCTTTCCAATCCCGTGGAACAATCCCTTTTGCAAGTGATTGAGAACATAATATAGCCAATGGTTTTGCTAGTTGGTCTCTAATTTCAAACAGCAATTCTGGATGAATACCATCTTGACCTGGACATTTATCCACTTTCAACCCCTCCAATTTTTTAAAAACAATTTCCTCTGTAATACAGATTGATCTTAATCCCGCTGTATCCATTCTCTTTGAAAAATATCTATAGACTCTGGGATCTTGGAGCAGTCCTCTTTTGTGTAGACTGTGCCAAAGTACTGATTGAGCAGATTAGCAGCCCCCCTATTCTCACTTATTATTTTCCCTGTACTGTCTATGAGAGGGCCTACTTTGTCTTTCGTTCTTTGTTTATTTCTAACATAAGAAAAGAAGCTTTTACTGTCAGTCTTGATCCTCTGAGCAAGTTTTTTTTCGGTCTATTTTTGCTGTTTTATTCACTTTCTGAGATATGTTCTGCTTGTCCAAATATTTTACATATGTTTCTTTTGATTTACCTGACTCTATATATTTTTCGCTCTTCTACATTTCACTACAAATCTAGTTATCCATTTTTTACGCTAGGGGTTTACCTCCCTACATGGAACACATTCCTCTTTTAGCGTTTCTAGAACTGTTTTAAAACTCTCCCACTCCTGTTCAACATCTGTTCCTACGACAATATCTTTCCAGATTAGGTGGTTCGCTGCCTCTTTCATCCTCTTAACATCTGCCTTAGAGTAGTCGTATGTTCGCGTGTTTATGTTTACTTCTTTCCCTGCAATAAGATCCCAACGGATGATTTGATGGTCACTTGAGCCAAACAGTTCCCCAACGGTAACGTTTTCAATCATATTTTCCTCTATGTCTGTTATAATGTTTATATCTGTCATAATGTTTATATCTGTCAAGTTTATATCTGTCATCTTTCAAACAAACCCCAAAACACCAAAATAAGTCTTAACGGCAAATACCTGCGGCCAAATGACAACCCAAACTACCTGGGAGTCACATTTGATCGGCGCATGACATGGAAAAGTCAGATCGAGAGAAACCGAATGAGAGCCAGAGAAAGAATGGCAATCATGAGGAAACTTGCTGGCACAAGCTGGGGAGCAGACGAAAGTATACTAAAGAAACTGTACACTGGAAGAGTGAGACCAGTTCTCGAGTACGGCATTGCGGCATGGACAACAGCAGCAAAGGCGAACTTCGATAAAATTAGCAAAATTCAAAACCAAGCCATGAGAGTTATAACAGGAGGCATGAAGTCAACGCCAATTGTAGAACTTGAAAAGATGACAAAACTGCAATCCATGACGGACAGAAGAGACTGCAGAGCCCAGCAGCAAGCAGAGAAACTCAGAAGACTGACTGATTATCCAATGCATTAGAGACTAAAAAATTTTGGAAATTGGAAACTAAAGCGAAGAAACTTTGCAGAAATAGCCAAAGCAAAGATGAACGAAGACCCTATGAACGCACTAACAACACCAAAGCCCATCTCTACTGTACGGAAACCATGGTGGCAACTGGAAAATACACAAGCAATTTTAGAGCAGAGGCACTAAGGGCTGCAGTAGAAGAAATGGTGACAGGTAAAAGGAATGAAAGCCATACAGTCCTGCTTACAGATGCCCTGGCCGTAGTCACAGCACTAAAAAGCCAGAAAAATACTGAACTTAATGATTTAAGAGCAGTACTCTGTCAACTATGCCAGCAGTTCGCTCCAAAAAGAGTATTGGTACAGTGGGTTCCATCCCACTGTAACATCCAAGGCAATGATGAGGCAGACAGACTGGCAAAAGAAGGTGCAAGACTACCACAACCAGATTCTAGTGTGACCTACGAAGAGTCAAAAAGGCTTATAAGAGCCAGATACATGACCAAATGGGAAATAGAACATACTGGTTACACCAAAAACGATGCCTATTACCAGTTGAACAGAAGAGAGCAGGTCGTGGTCTTCAGACTTCGCACTGGCCACAAGAGACTGAGGTACCACCTATTCAACAAATTGAAGATAGGTGGCACTGACGAATGCTCGTGTGGTACCGGGAAAATGACCGCTGAACATTTGCTGCAAAACTGCCCGACATACGAGGATCAGAGAAAGCAGATGTGGCCATCACCAGTGCCAACACAAGACAAGCACTATGGCAGTGTCGACAGCCTCAGGATGACCGTTGCTTTTTTCGAAAAAATACAGATTGACGTCTGACAGCGTACGACAAAGAAGACGAAGAAGAAGAAGATATCTGTCATAATGTATATATATACCTGTAATGTTTATATGTGTCATGTTTATTGTGACAGAGTTGGATTCGCTGAGTAGTTAGCTATTTAGAATGTTACGACATAGATCCACATCACGACATGAAACACAATACATCCAATAACACAGTTAAAGTAAAGGAAAATATCCCATAGCATTACTGCCGTAGGGGTGTGAGGTGTTAGCGATCTCACATTTCAAAGGCTCGGCTATATAAGGACGGTAGCCATCTCCTCTCCCTCGCCACTTTTACTTCCCGGACTGAACCGGTACCCATTTAAGGCTGGGTCGACCCTGGAGCCATTGCGGTCTGAAAAATACATTACCGCCTCAACTGGGGAATGAACCCAGGACCACTCAGATGCGAAGCCAGCGCGCTAACCACTGCGCTACGCGGCTCCACTAATAACACAGTAATGGCAGGTAAAAAATTTCTAAATTAATCTAGACAAAACCAACATTTTGGCTTCATAGCAATCATAACAACAGTATACTTATTATATATATTAATTACCGCGGTGGTTGTAAGCACAAGCTTTTGAATATTTCCTCCAACTAATACTTCTTCTTCGTTCGTTCTCAATCTCCCGCTACCAAACCCTGAAAGGGCTTTAGTAGCAGAATGTAGTTCAGAGAACAGAATGCGTTGTGTCGTAGTTTACAGCTTGGCTGCGATATTTGCACCTTTCGGTCCAACACATCCGACTTCAGCAAGCATTTTTTGAGTACCGGGTTAGCTATCCATCTTTGATCCCTTCTCCTTAGCCAGTCTGCCCTGATGCAGCCTGTTATCCAGGATCACCGCATGGAGGTGTAGAAGGGTCTTGGCAGCTATGGTTCGCTGGCCCTGACGCTAGCAGTCAGCTATGGGTCTCTGACCACTGCAGCTCATGTGCTGCTCAGCATCTTGATCAACTAAAACAACCCAGTTCTAGCCGCTACGCTCCCCTCCTCTTATCTGCACACTCAACACACTATCACATCTCACTTTCAATGTTATATATTCTGTCATTCTGTACATTCACCCGCACTCAGATCCTTTCAGGCAGGTGATCTTTACATTGCACATTCAATCTGTTCAACGTATACTCATGATCTGCGTATACATATACTCCGGAACAGACATCGTTCCTTTGGTGTCCTGCACACACCACACACGCATTCAGATCTCTTCTAGTCACGAGGTGCCCAACACACACCTGGCCAAGACTCAAAGGCGTATGCTGGTTCAGTCACCCTTCAACTCATTCTATCTCTCACAAACACGTAAACAGCCTGCTAACTAGTAGCAGCCTAACGATCACTCTTCTAGTAAGTCGATGAGCTAAACTCTCATACCTTTCCAGCCAGTCTCCTAGCTAAACTCTCAGTCCCTCTCTCTCCATGGCCAGTCTGCTTGAGTTAATCCTTGCCTAGTATTATATAGTCTCAAGCAGTTTCAGGGATGTCCAATGGTCTTCTGTGGGTTGTCTGACTCAGCCATCACTCTAATTTGGATCTATCTCCAACTAGTTGTTATTGGAACAAATCACTCCGAATTCCTGTCACCCTAAAATGTCACAGCAAGACCTGGTGGCCTCTGTCTATCACTAAACCCCCCCCCCCCCACTACCCATATCAGAACGCCAGAGGGGTTAGCTGCTAACCCCTATCTCTACCAGACACATTCTTCCCCTGCCCCCCCCCCCATTTTCCTTTGTCGACTTAGTGGTGAGATGGTGAGTGACCTTGGCATACATTCAGGTACCTTTGTTCCCAGAGCTGCCAGCCTCATCACCCATGCTCCAGCTCGAACTGTTACATTATATCTGTCATGCTATTCATATCTGTCATGTTCACATCTGTTATGTTCATATCTGTCACATTTATATCTGTCATAATATTAATATCTGTATATGGAAGTGTATATCTATTTTTATCTCCAGGTTCGACATGAAGATTCGTTTGAGTGGATCGAAAAGGCAACAGGTATCAAAGGTTTAAACACAGAAATCAGGGGACTGAACCCATACATTGACTATGCTTTCCGAGTCAGAGCAGTGAATGATTTTGGATGGAGTGAGTCCACACTTCCAGCTTTCCTGCACAGACCTCAGGGTAAGGTTTTACCTACATGGACATACCACTATTTTTGACTGTTCATTTACCAATGCTTCAAACATATGACAATTTTCAGTAATAACTTTACCCTAGCCCTAACACTGCAGTGTCGACACAATATGCAGATCAAAAGTTAAACTGGGATGTTGGAATGTTCGTACCATGCTGACTGGACTGTCAGATAACATGCATGATATAACATGCTGCCGGAAAGACAAGAGTAATTAATGACGAACTAAAAAGACTGGATGTGGACATTGTAGCACTCCAAGAAACTCGGTTAGTGGACTCGGAGACAATAAGGGAGAAAGACTACGTATTCTATTGGCAAGGGAAGAGCCAAGCAAATGGAGAAGCAGTGACCTCAGCCCTGAAATGGATATCTGAGACTTCTATAACAAAGGCAGTCATTGTGACAGACGTGCAAGCCATATTTCAGAAGGTACAGAAGGGATGGCTTAGGTACGAATGGATAACAGCTGTGGAGGCCTCAAACCTCCAGGGGTTGACATGGATCTACTGTCCTGCTCATGTCGGGGCAATGAAAGAGCTGACATCATGGCTTCACAGGCTCCCATCATGGGCACATTAGTGATGGATAGAAGTGACATTTTGAGATCAATCAATGACCGCCTGCTAGATGAGGACACCGCAATAGATGAAGCAGCAATCCACAGACTGCAAATCTTTGACATTAGACGAGGTTCGAGCGGAGTATGGAGCATGAGAGGACAGAGCAGGAGAGTGTACAACCAGCGAGCTACAGCGACCATCAGCATCCATACCCTACCATATCACACCATATCATTTGCTGAGAGAGAGACTGAGCACCTATGGGTATGCCCAGAGTGCAGTGACATCGATTCTAAGAAACATAAACAGATTGATCTAAAATTAACTATGCTCATCAATGCAGCTTTGAGTGAATTAATTGACCCTGTCTCCAGTAGTTCCTGTGGCAATGCATTCCGAAGCATTCACCTCTCCCTGACTAACAAAATATTTCCTCATATCTGTTATGGACCTTTCTTTAATAAATTTGTAGCTATGCCTTCGTGTTCTTGTAGTCTGTTATATTTGGAACATTTTTTAGTCTAATTTATCCTTATCTTTGATTATCTTATAAACCTGTATTGTCACCTCGAATTCTTCTCTTTTCTAGACCTGTTTTCTGTCTTTTCTCATAACTGTAATTCTGGAATCCCACTATCAGTTTTCTCGCTCTTCTTTGTATCCTGTCCATCATGTTTATATCTTCTCTTGTGTCCTCAGTTTGTATCCTGTCCAGCATGTTTATATCTCCTCTTGTGTCCTCAGTTTGTATCCTGTCCAGCATGTTTATATCTCCTCTTGTGTCCTCAGTTTGTATCCTGTCCATCATGTTTATATCTCCTCTTGTGTCCTCAGTTTGTATCCTGTCCATCATGTTTATATCTCCTCTTGTGTCCTCAGTTGGTATTCTGTCCATAATGTTTATATCTTCTCTTGTGTTCTCAGTTTGTATCCTGTCCAGCATGTTTATATCTCCTCTTGTGTCCTCAGTTTGTATCCTTTCCAGCATGTTTATATCTCCTCTTGTGTCCTCAGTTTGTATCCTGTCCAGCATGTTTATATCTCCTCTTGTGTCCTCAGTTTGTATCCTGTCCATCATGTTTATATCTCCTCTTGTGTCCTCAGTTTGTATCCTGTCCATCATGTTTATATCTCCTCTTGTGTCCTCAGTTGGTATTCTGTCCATAATGTTTATATCTTCTCTTGTGTTCTCAGTTTGTATCCTGTCCAGCATGTTTATATCTCCTCTTGTGTCCTCAGTTTGTATCCTTTCCAGCATGTTTATATCTCCTCTTGTGTCCTCAGACCTGAGAGATGCTGGTGCGGCAATGGAGTTTGAGCAGTTTGAGACTTACGGATCTATGCTCAGTGACATCTGTGAGTTGGCACTGATGTGTGTGTTATCTGTGTGACATTCTGTTGGTTTTTGTTGTTCTCATTGTTTGTTTGGTCTTGTGATTGAAGTATGATTGTCACTTTGTCTCTGGAATCTGTGGACATAACAGTGTCACATATACATTAGAGTATTGTATTCTGAGATCTGGACATAACTGTCTGACACAGAGATAGAATATAAACTTACAGTGAGAGAAAGATCATTAATCTGAGTCTGAGGAGTTATTTAACAGAGAGACTCAGAATAAAGCCACTGTAATCTTCTGAGCAAAAATATCATGTAAAACCAATGCTATTGAAACAACCACTGCATATGTATGGAGACAGTCTTCCTGTAAGGGGGCCAGGTTACTGTAAGAGGGCCAGCTATACTAGTGGTCCTATGCTTCATCTGGAGCCAAAAGGTTGTTGTTTGCCATTGCTCACAATGAGTAGTTTATTCTTTTGTGCGCCCTGAAAAGGACGTTAAGTAGAGGGTTGCAGTAGCTTTCCTCACATCCAAAGTGTGCTGATGAAGGTGGACCGGGTCCTCCAGGTGGTTGTGCTATGCTTGACCTCATCTGCGTGTCACTCACTACTACGGGGATCACGTTGATCTCTCACCTTGTTAGCCAGGCTGCCATGAAAACAGCCAGTTTCCAGGGCAGTCTACTAGGAAGCTAAGGTGAGGGTCTTGGCCAACCTGACCCTGACTAAAATGTCTGATCAGTATATTTTGCCTGACCAGACATTAGTCTTCCTCTCCAGCCAAAAAGTGAAAGCGAATGAATGAATGAATGAATGAACGAATGAATATTTGTATTGTAAGCTTGCTTGACAAGTGTCACAGATCAGGTTTTGAAACACCAGGGATATACCTCCCTAACTTCTTCTCTGTCTTGATTTGATTCTCAGCTGTTCCCAGAATGCCCATGGACACACCAAGGATGGGTCTGATACAAGACCGCAGCATGAGCCTGTCCTGGACCCCTGCACGTATTCCAGCCTATGCTCGTAAGACACCCATCACGTACATTGTGGAGAAGAAGGAGCCAGCAGACCGAGACTGGATGCCGCTGGTCAGCAGGATTCCCGACACTAGCTACACCATCAGAAGCATTGAGCCAAAACAAGATTATCTGTTCAGGATCCGGGCGGAGAACGAGCATGGTCTAAGTGAGGCTACTCTTCCTGCTGTTCTAACCAGGTCTAAAGGTATTTTCCTATTTTGTTTGTCTCCCCTGTGTTCCTCTTTCTGGGTCTGAGATATAAATCAGTATAAGTCTGTCGTGGGGACTGGTCAGTATAAGTCTGTCGTGGGGACTGGTCAGTATAAGTCTGTCGTGGGGACTGGTCAGTATAAGTCTGTCGTGGGGACTGGTCAGTATAAGTCTGTCGTGGGGACTGGTCAGTATAAGTCTGTCGTGGGGACTGGTCAGTATAAGTCTGTCGTGGGGACTGGTCAGTATAAGTCTGTCGTGGGGACTGGTCAGTATAAGTCTGTCGTGGGGACTGGTCAGTATAAGTCTGTCGTGGGGACTGGTCAGTATAAGTCTGTCGTGGGGACTGGTCAGTATAAGTCTGTCGTGGGGACTGGTCAGTATAAGTCTGTCGTGGGGACTGGTCAGTATAAGTCTGTCGTGGGGACTGGTCAGTATAAGTCTGTCGTGGGGACTGGTCAGTATAAGTCTGTCGTGGGGACTGGTCAGTATAAGTCTGTCGTGGGGACTGGTCAGTATAAGTCTGTCGTGGGGACTGGTCAGTATAAGTCTGTCGTGGGGACTGGTCAGTATAAGTCTGTCGTGGGGACTGGTCAGTATAAGTCTGAGTAATGGAGAAAGGTCAGTTTAAGTCTGGAGAGGGATAGAGAAAGGTCAGTCTAAGTCTGGGGAGGGATAGAGAAAGGTCAGTCTAAGTCTGGGGAGGGATAGAGAAAGGTCAGTCTAAGTCTGGGGGGGAGATGAAGAAAGGTCAGTTTAAGTCTGGGGAAAGATGGAAAAAGGTCAGTTTAAGTCTGGGGAGGGATGGAAAAAGGTCAGTTTAAGTCTGGGGAGGGATAGAGAAAGGTCAGTCTAAGTCTGGGGAGGGATAGAGAAAGGTCAGTCTAAGTCTGGGGAGGGATAGAGAAAGGTCAGTCTAAGTCTGGGGGGGAGATGAAGAAAGGTCAGTTTAAGTCTGGGGAAAGATGGAAAAAGGTCAGTTTAAGTCTGGGGAGGGATGGAAAAAGGTCAGTTTAAGTCTGGGGAGGGATAGAGAAAGGTCAGTCTAAGTCTGGGGAGGGATAGAGAAAGGTCAGTCTAAGTCTGGGGGGGAGATGAAGAAAGGTCAGTTTAAGTCTGGGGAAAGATGGAAAAAGGTCAGTTTAAGTCTGGGGAGGGATGGAAAAAGGTCAGTTTAAGTCTGGGGAGGGATAGAGAAAGGCCAGTTTAAGTCTGGGGAGGGATAGAGAAAGGTCAGTCTAAGTCTGGGGGGGGAGATGGAGAAAGGTCAGTTTAAGTCTGGGGAGGGATAGAGAAAGGTCAGTCTAAGTCTGGGGGGGAGATGGAGAAAGGTCAGTTTAAGTCTGGGGAAAGATGGAAAAAGGTCAGTTTAAGTCTGGGGAGGGATGGAAAAAGGTCAGTTTAAGTCTGGGGAGGGATGGAAAAAGGTCAGTTTAAGTCTGGGGAGGGATGGAGAAAGGTCAGTTTAAGTCTGGGGAGGGATGGAAAAAGGTCAGTTTAAGTCTGGGGAGGGATGGAGAAAGGTCAGTTTAAGTCTGGGGAGGGATGGAGAAAGGTCAGTTTAAGTCTGAGTGATGGAGAAAGGTCAGTATGAGTCTGGGAGGGATTGAGAAAGATCAGTACAGGTCTGGGGAGGGATGGAGAAAGGTCAATTTAAGTCTGAGTGACGGAGAAAGGTCCGCTGATATCCATCAATGCTTTGCTTGTTACAAAATAAAAGTTAAGAGTTGACATGTCCAACTTGTTATTTGTGAGTAAAAGATGTGAAACTCTGTTTTGATACTTGGGAAGTGATCGGAATAATAATTGAATAAATGAAATGATGGCTTGTGACACTAGATCAATGTTTGCAGACGACAAATGTATGTGTTCGTTTCACAGCTCCTCAGTTTATCCGGAGCAGCTCTTCCAGAGAGAGAGAATTAGATAGTTCCAGTCGTCGTTCTTCATACAGCTACATCGATTCTATTTCTGCTGGAGGTGGGTAGTTGGCATGGCACAGAGAGACTGTCTTGTGGTGTGTTGTGGGTGTGGCACAGAGAGACTGTCTTGTGGTGTGTTGTGGGTGTGGCACAGAGAGACTGTCTTGTGGTGTGTTGTGGGTGTGGCATGGAGAGACTGTCTTGTGTGGTGTGTTGTGGGCATGGCACGGAAAGACTGTCTTGTGTGGTGAGTTGTGGGTGTGACACGGAAAGACTATCTTGTGGTGTGTTGTGGGTGTGCCACGGAAAGACTGTCTTGTGTGGTGAGTTGTTAGTGTGGCATGGAGAGACTGTCTTGTGGTGTGTTGTGGGTGTGCCACGGAAAGACTGTCTTGTGTGGTGAGTTGTGGGTGTGGCATGGAGAGACTGTCTTGTGTGGTGAGTTGTGGGTGTGGCATGGAGAGACTGTCTTGTGTGGTGTGTTGTTTTTTTTGGTCTTGTGTGGTGTGTTGTGGGTGTGGCATGGAGAGACTGTCTTGTGTGGTGTGTTGTGGGTGTGGCATGGAGAGACTGTCTTGTGTGGTGTGTTGTGGGTGTGGCATGGAGAGACTGTCTTGTGTGGTGTGTTGTGGGTGTGGCATGGAGAGACTGTCTTGTGTGGTGTGTTGTTTTTTTTGGTCTTGTGTGGTGTGTTGTGGGTGTGGCATGGAGAGACTGTCTTGTGTGGTGTGTTGTGGGTGTGGCATGGAGAGACTGTCTTGTGTGGTGTGTTGTGGGTGTGGCATGGAGAGACTGTCTTGTGTGGTGAGTTGTGGGTGTGGCATGGAGAGACTGTCTTGTGTGGTGTGTTGTTTTTTTTGGTCTTGTGTGGTGTGTTGTGGGTGTGGCATGGAGAGACTGTCTTGTGTGGTGTGTTGTGGGTGTGGCATGGAGAGACTGTCTTGTGTGGTGTGTTGTGGGTGTGGCATGGAGAGACTGTCTTGTGTGGTGTGTTGTGGGTGTGGCATGGAGAGACTGTCTTGTGGTGTGTTGTGGGTGTGCCACGGAAAGACTGTCTTGTGTGGTGAGTTGTGGGTGTGGCATGGAGAGACTGTCTTGTGTGGTGAGTTGTGGGTGTGGCATGGAGAGACTGTCTTGTGTGGTGTGTTTTTTTTTTGGTCTTGTGTGGTGTGTTGTGGGTGTGGCATGGAGAGACTGTCTTGTGTGGTGTGTTGTGGGTGTGGCATGGAGAGACTGTCTTGTGTGGTGTGTTGTGGGTGTGGCATGGAGAGACTGTCTTGTGTGGTGTGTTGTGGGTGTGGCATGGAGAGACTGTCTTGTGTGGTGTGTTGTTTTTTTTGGTCTTGTGTGGTGTGTTGTGGGTGTGGCATGGAGAGACTGTCTTGTGTGGTGTGTTGTGGGTGTGGCATGGAGAGACTGTCTTGTGTGGTGTGTTGTGGGTGTGGCATGGAGAGACTGTCTTGTGTGGTGAGTTGTGGGTGTGGCATGGAGAGACTGTCTTGTGTGGTGTGTTGTTTTTTTTGGTCTTGTGTGGTGTGTTGTGGGTGTGGCATGGAGAGACTGTCTTGTCTGGTGTGTTGTGGGTGTGGCATGGAGAGACTGTCTTGTATGGTGAAATGTGGGTGTGGCATGGAGAGACTGTCTTGTGGTGAGTTGTGGGTGTGGCATGGAGAGACTGTCTTGTGGTGAGTTGTGGGTGTGGCATGGAGAGACTGTCTTGTGGTGAGTTGTGGGTGTGGCATGGAGAGACTGTCTTGTGGTGAGTTGTGGGTGTGGCATGGAGAGACTGTCTTGTGGTGAGTTGTGGGTGTGGCATGGAGAGACTGTCTTGTGTGTTGTGGGTGTGGCATGGAGAGACTGCCTCGTGTGTTGTGGGTGTGGCATGGAGAGACTGTCTTGTGTGTTGTGGGTGTGGCATGGAGAGACTGTCTTGTGTGTTGTGGGTGTGACATGGAGAGACTGTCTTGTGTGTTGTGGGTGTGGCATGGAGAGACTGTCTTGTGTGTTGTGGGTGTGGCATGGAGAGACTGTCTTGTGTGTTGTGGGTGTGGCATGGAGAGACTGTCTTGTGGTGAGTGTGGCATGGAGAGACTGTCTTGTGGTGTGTTGTGGGTGTAGCATGGAGAGACTGTCTTGTGTGTTGTGGGTGTGGCATGGAGAGACTGTCTTGTGTGTTGTGGGTGTGGCATGGAGAGACTGTCTTGTGGTGGGTGTGGCATGGAGAGACTGTCTTGTGTGTTGTGGGTGTGGCATGGAGAGACTGTCTTGTGTGTTGTGGGTGTGGCATGGAGAGACTGTCTTGTGGTGGGTGTGGCATGGAGAGACTGTCTTGTGTGTTGTGGGTGTGGCATGGAGAGACTGTCTTGTGGTGTGTTGTGGGTGTGGTATGGAGAGACTGTTTTGTGGTGTGTTGTGGGTGTGGTATGGAGAGACTGTTTTGTGTGGTGACCAAACTGCAACAAGTGAACATACGTAAGATGCTTGATGATGTCACTTCTGGTGTAAACGGCACATACCAACCGTCAAGTTTGCAAAATTTCATTATCCTCCTATTCATAGTTTTCTCAGAAGACCAGGTACCATGACTTAACATAAAGACCTTTTATCATGACTTAACATAAAGACCTTGTACCATGACTGAACATAAAGACCTTGTACCATGACTGAACATAAAGACCAGGTACCATGACTGAACATAAAGACCAGGTACCATGACTGAACATAAAGACCAGGTACCATGACTGAACATAAAGACCAGGTACCATGACTGAACATAAAGACCTTGTACCATGACTGAACATAAAGACCTTGTACCATGACTGAACATAAAGACCTTGTACCATGACTGAACATAAAGACCAGGTACCATGACTGAACATAAAGACCAGGTACCATGACTGAACATAAAGACCTTGTACCATGACTGAACATAAAGACCAGGTACCATGACTGAACATAAAGACCTTGTACCATGACTTAACATAAAGACCTTGTACCATGAATTGACATAAAGACCTTGTACCATGACTGAACATAAAGACCTTGTACCATGACTTAACATAAAGACCTTGTACCATGACTTAACATAAAGACCTTTTACCATGACTTAACATAAAGACCTTTTACCATGACTTAACATATAAGACCTTGTACCATGACTTAACATAAAGACCTTTTATCATGACTTAACATAAAGACCTTGTACCATGACTTAACATAAAGACCTTTCACCATGACTTAACATAAAGACCTTTTACCATGACTTAACATAAAGACCTTTTACCATGACTTAACATATAAGACCTTGTACCATGACTTAACATATAAGACCTTGTATCATGACTTAACATAAAGACCTTGTACCATGACTTAACATAAAGACCTTGTACCATGACTTAACATAAAGACCTTTTACCATGACTTAACATAAAGACCTTTTACCATGACTTAACATATAAGACCTTTTACCATGACATAAGACCAGACATCATCACTATAGCAATCAGCAAAGTACCGACGACCATGACAAACACAAAATCGATACAAGAAACAAGAGAATGGAATGTAAAGAAATGGACACTCTGGTACTTGACTTCCATTTCTGTTGTGTGGTTGATGTCCGTCTGCTCTTGTGTTATGGGCCGTAAGGTTACGCTATAACTCGTCTGGCATGACATACAAGATGGCCAATGAGGGTTGGAAATGTTGACTGGCTGGAGAATCTGTAAACCACACAAAACATTAAAGGAAGCCTCCACACATGAGGATAGAAGAGGAGGAGACCTCTACACATGAGGATAGAAGAGGAGGAGACCTCTACACATGAGGGTAGAAGAGGAGGAGACTTCTACACATGAGGGTAGAAGAGGAGGAGACCTCTACACATGAGGATAGAAGAGGAGACCTCTACACATGAGGGTAGAAGAGGAGGAGACCTCTACACATGAGGGTAGAAGAGGAGGAGACCTCTACACATGAGGGTAGAAGAGGAGAGGACCTCTACACATGAGGATAGAAGAGGAGACCTCTACACATGAGGGTAGAAGAGGAGGAGACCTCTACACATGAGGGTAGAAGAGGAGGAGACCTCTACACATGAGGGTAGAAGAGGAGGAGACCTCTACACATGAGGGTAGAAGAGGAGGAGACCTCTACACATGAGGGTAGAAGAGGAGGAGACCTCTACACATGAGGGTAGAAGAGGAGGAGACCTCTACACATGAGGGTAGAAGAGGAGGAGACCTCTACACATCAGGACAGTAGAGGAGGGGACCTCTACACATGAGGGTAGAAGAGGAGAGGACCTCTACACATGAGGGTAGAAGAGGAGGAGACATCTACACATGAGGGTAGAAGAGGAGGAGACCTCTACACATGAGGGTAGAAGAGGAGGAGACCTCTATACATGAGGGTAGAAGAGGAGGAGACCTCTACACATGAGGGTAGAAGAGGAGACCTCTACACATGAGGGTAGAAGAGGAGGAGACCTCTACACATGAGGGTAGAAGAGGAGGAGACCTCTACACATGAGGGTAGAAGAGGAGGAGACCTCTACACATCAGGACAGTAGAGGAGGGGACCTCTACACATTAGGGTAGAAGAGGAGAGGACCTCTACACATGAGGGTAGAAGAGGAGGAGACCTCTACACATGAGGGTAGAAGAGGAGGAGACCTCTACACATGAGGGTAGAAGAGGGGGAGACCTCTACACATGAGGGTAGAAGAGGAGGAGACCTCTACACATCAGGACAGTAGAGGACAGACAAAATCAATGAGTAGTTATATATCTAACATGAACTGAATTTATTTAGTCTTTATGATCATTGGTGCTACTATTTATTCAAATGTCCCATCATCATAGTTTCCCTGTATGTCCCTACTGCACATTCTACAAATGTCCCATCATCAGAGTTTCCCTGTATGTCCCTACTGCACATTCTACAAATGTCCCATCATCAGAGTTTCCCTGTATGTCCCTACTGCACATTCTACAAATGTCCCATCACCTGAGGTTCCCTGTTGTGATTTGTGCATGTGGAGAAGTGATTCTGTGTTGTGTACATTCTACAGTGCCCCCAAGAGTGCCAGCTGGACGGCCTTCGATCTCAGACATCTCCGACACGGCCTTGACACTGTCATGGCAGCCTGGCCGAATGCCCTCATACATCAAGGGACCTGTAAGTTTATCATGTCTTTGAGACCCTATAAACAGGCCCCGGTTAACATAAATATGACCAGTTTAATGTAATCTTATTCATGAAAGTCAGCATGAATCTATGAAAACTGAGACTCTAACCCATGAAAACTGAAACTCTAATCCATGAAAATTGAGACTCTAACCCATGATAACTGACTAACCAATGAAAACTGAGACTCTAACCCATGAAAACTGAGACTGTAACCCATGAAAACTGAGACTAACCCATGAAAACTGAGACTAACCCATGAAAGCTGAGACTCTAACCCATGAAAACTGAGATTCTAAGCCATGAAAACTGAGACTGTAACCCATGAAAACTGAGACTAACCCATGAAAACTGAGACTAACCCATGAAAGCTGAGACTCTAACCCATGAAAACTGAGATTAACCCATGAAAGCTGAGATTCTAACCCATGAAAACTGAGATTCTAACCCATGAAAACTGAGACTCTAACCTATAAAAAAGACTAACCCATGATAGCTGAGACTCTAACCCATGAAAACAGAGACTCTAACCTATAAAAAGACTAACCCATGAAAACTGAGACTCTAACCCATGAAAACAGAGACTCTAACCTATAAAAAGACTAACCCATGAAAACTGAGACTCTAACCTATAAAAAGCCTAATCCATGAAAACTGAGACTCTTACCTATAAAAAGTCTAACCCATGAAAACTGAGACTATAACCTTTAAAAGGACTAACCCATGAAAACTGAGACTCTAACTCATGAAAACTGAGACTCTAACCCATGAAATCTGAGACTCTAACCTATAAAAAGACTAACCCATGAAAACTGAGACTCTAACCCATGAAATCTGAGACTCTAACCTATAAAAAGACTAACCGATGAAAACTGAGACTGTAACCCATGAAAACTGAGACTCTAATCCATGAAAACTGAGACTCTAACCCATGAAATCTGAGACTCTAACCTATAAAAAGACTAACCCATAAAAACTGAGACTCTAATCCATGAAAAGACTCTAACCCATGAAAACTGAGACTGAAGTCCATATAGAGGCTCACACGCCAGTCTGACATATTATGAATATGGTGGTAGGCCCATAATTTTCTTAACCTTCGACACACTTGAGGGGATGCGGTCAGCATCACGCTGGCCAATTTGACTTTCCTAGATTATTCTGGTACCAAATTTTGGAGGCAGGGTCCACCTCAGGATCCATTTTCCGATAGAAAAATCTTGCATCACCTGGGGACCAAACCCCAATCGCTCGGCTGGGAATACATTGTACTAACCACTGCACCACCTTGACTTCCTGGCTCTGTAGCCTATTCCCTCAGTGCACTAACCCCTCCCCCACCTTGGCTCTCTGATACTATAGCCTGTTCCCTCAGTGCACTAACTCCTACCCCACCTTGACTCCTACCTCTGTAGCCTATTCCCTCAGTGCACTAACTCCTACCCCACCTTGGCTCTCTGATACTGTAGCCTGTTTCCTCAGTGCACTAACTCCTACCCCACCTTGACTCCTGCCTCTGTAGCCTGTTCCCTCAGTGCACTAATTCCAACCCCACCTTGACTCCTGCCTCTGTAGCCTGTTCCCTCAGTGCACTAACTCCTACTCCACCTTGACTACTCCTACTCCACCTTGACTCCTGCCTCTGTAGCCTGTTCCCTCAGTGCACTAATTCCAACCCCACCTTGACTCCTGCCTCTGTAGCCTGTTCCCTCAGTGCACTAACTCCTACCCCACCTTGACTCTTGCCTCTGTAGCCTGTTCCCTCAGTGCACTAACTCCTACTCCACCTTGACTTTTGCCTCTGTAGCCTGTTCCCTCAGTGCAGTAACTCCTACCCCACCTTGACTCCTGCCTCTGTAGCCTGTTCCCTCAGTACACTAACTCCTACCCCACCTTGACTCCTGGCTCTGTAGCCTGTTCCCTCAGTGAACTAACTCCTATCCCACCTTGGCTCTCTGATACTGTAGCCTGTTCCCTCAGTGCACTAACTCCTACCCCACCTTGACTCCTGCCTCTGTAGCCTGTTCCCTCAGTGCACTAACTCCTACCCCACCTTGACTCCCATGCTCTCCAGCCTGTTCCCTCAGTGCACTAACTCCTACCCCATCTTGGCTCTCTGATACTGTAGCCTGTTCCCTCAGTGCACTAACTCCTACCCCACCTTGACTCCTGCCTCTGTAGCCTGTTCCCTCAGTGCACTAACTCCTACCCCACCTTGAATCCTGCCTCTGTAGCCTGTTCCCTCAGTGCACTAACTCCTACCCCACCTTGGCTCTCTGATACTGTAGCCTGTTCCCTCAGTGCACTAACTCCTACCCCACCTTGACTCCTGCCTCTGTAGCCTGTTCCCTCAGTGCACTAACTCCTACCCCACCTTGACTCCTGCCTCTGTAGCCTGTTCCCTCAGTGCACTAACTCCTACCCCACCTTGGCTCTCTGATACTGTAGCCTGTTCCCTCAGTGCACTAACTCCTACCCCACCTTGACTCCTGCCTCTGTAGCCTGTTCCCTCAGTGCACTAACTCCTACCCCACCTTGACTCCTGCCTCTGTAGCCTGTTCCCTCAGTGCACTAACTCCTACCCCACCTTGACTCCTGCCTCTGTAGCCTGTTCCCTCAGTGCACTAACTCCTACCCCACCTTGACTCCTGCCTTTGTAGCCTGTTCCCTCAGTGCACTAACTCCTACTCCACCTTGGCTCTCTGATACTGTAGCCTGTTCCCTCAGTGCACTAACTTCTACCCCACCTTGACTCCTGCCTCTGTAGCCTGTTCCCTCAGTGCACTAACTCCTACCCCACCTTGACTCCTGCCTGTGTAGCCTGTTCCCTCAGTGCACTAACTCCTACCCCACCTTGACTCCTGCCTCTGTAGCCTGTTCCCTCAGTGCACTAACTCCTACCCCACCTTGACTCCTGCCTCTGTAGCCTGTTCCCTCAGTGCACTAACTCCTACCCCACCTTGACTCCTGCCTCTGTAGCCTGTTCCCTCAGTGCACTAACTCCTACCCCACCTTGGCTCTCTGATACTGTAGCCTGTTCCCTCAGTGCACTAACACCTACCCCACCTTGGCTCTCTGATACTGTAGCCTGTTCCCTCAGTGCACTAACTCCTACCCCACCTTGTCTCCTGCATCTGTAGCCTGTTCCCTCAGTGCACTAACTCCTACTCCACCTTGGCTCTCTGATACTGTAGCCTGTTCCCTCAGTGCACTAACACCTACCCCACCTTGACTCCTGCCTCTGTAGCCTGTTCCCTCAGTGCACTAACTCCTACCCCACCTTGGCTCTCTGATACTGTAGCCTGTTCCCTCAGTGCACTAACTTCTACCCCACCTTGACTCCTACCTCTGTAGCCTGTTCCCTCAGTGCACTAACTCCTACCCCCCCCCCCCTTGACTCCTGCCTCTGTAGCCTGTTCCCTCAGTGCACTAACTCCTACCCCACCTTGACTCCTGCCTCTTTAGCCTGTTCCCTCAGTGCACTAACTCCTACCCCACCTTGACTCACATGCTCTCCAGCCTGTTCCCTCAGTGCACTAACTCCTACCCCACCTTGACTCACATGCTCTCCAGCCTGTTCCCTCAGTGCACTAACTCCTACCCCACCTTGACTCCTGCCTCTCCAGCCTGTTCCCTCGTTGCTCGGTGGTGAGGCAGACCAAGTCTGTACATTGAGTAGATAAAGGGACAAGACATTCACAAGATGACTGGGTGTAGACAAGTTAAACAAGAAACAAGACTGACGATGATATTGTTGTTGTGACTGAAGAGTTTTGTTGTTACCTGGCAGGTGAAAATCAGCTACATCATCGAGTCTCGCCAGCCACCCAATCATATGTGGTCCAAGGTCTGCGAGTCAGTGCCAGGAACAAGCTACAAGCTTACCGGTTTGAGACTTGATCAGGATTATATGTTCAGGTGGTTTCTTGGCAGTGTGTACAAGTCTGTGTGTACATGTCTGTTTGTAGAAGTCTGTTTGTACGTGTCTGTTTGTAGAAGTCTGTTTGTACGTGTCTGTTTGTAGAAGTCTGTTTGTACGTGTCTGTTGGTAATTGTCGGTTTGTGCATGTCTGTTTGTACATGTCAATTTGTACATATCTGTACATGTCTGTAAGTATTGCTGTTGCCAGTCTGTGTATGTGGCTAGGATGTTTGTACATGTCTGTGATGACAAACACAGCCAAAAACTGACAGCTGGAGGACACAGATCTGTGATGACAAACACAGCCAACAACTGACAGCTGGAGGACACAGATCTGTGATGACAAACCCAGCCAACAACTAACAGCTGGAGGACACAGATCTGTGATGACAAACACAGCCAACAACTGACAGCTGGAGGACACAGATCTGTGATGACAAACACAGCCAACAACTAACAGCTGGAGGACGCAGATGATGACAACCACAGCCAACAACTGACAGCTGGAGGACACAGAAGGAACATCAGCAGGTGTGGCAGAATTGAGCAAAGCTATTGCTATGAAGCAAGCATGCACCGGGTTTGTTAGAAAAAGTCTCCTTAGGCATTCAGACATGCATTCCACTGCCTGGGTAAACGTCGGATGCTCATTCAATAATTTGGTCACCAATTTGGCTACCACGTCTGCGTCGGAATTGAATCATTAGAGATTTTTGTAAGAGTTCAAACAAATGAAAGTCACAAGGTGACAGATTAGGACTTTAGACTGGGTATGGCAGAACTTCCCACCTTTTCCATGTGACGTCAACATCATCATCATCAGACAATTTAGTCCAGAAGACACTGGTCAACAAGTTCATGGGTTTCGTCCTTCCATTTCTGTGAATATTGTTGTAATTTTCTGTAACCTTTTAATATTCATAACAGACCCTAAATAGGACCATGGCACAAGGATTGCACACCACTGTCTATAGAGCCAGGGTTCGATTCCAGGCTGCACATTGTTTCTATTTGCTGCTGTTAAGTGCATTCATTTTCTGTGAAGAGAAGATGTCAGCTGCTGTTATTTCTTTGTCTACAGCTGACAAACCTCAGAGTTTCTCTTTGTTTCCTGCTTCCCTTTCTGTGGTCAAATCAAAGAGAGGATGTCACAGGACTGGTTTGGTTGAGTGTAGGAATGTTATGAGAGTTTGGTAAACCTTGGCTTTAGAATGTAGGGGCTAACTCAATACAGAAAATAGGACTTAAATACATGCAAATATGACTTAAATACATGCAAATATGACTTGAATACATGCAAATATGACTTGAATACATGCAAATATGACTTAAATTCATGTAAATATGACTTGAATACATATAAATATGACTTAAATTCATGCAAATATGACTTGAATACATGCAAATATGACTTTAATACATGCAAATATGACTTGAATACATATAAATATGACTTGAATACATACAAATATGACTTGAATACATACACATATGACTTGCATACATACAAATATGACTTGAATACATACACATATGACTTGCATACATACAAATATGACTTGTTGACTACATACAAATATGACTTGAATACAAACAAATATGACTTGAATACAAACAAATATGACTTGAATACATACAAATATGACTTGAATACATACACATATCATAACTTACAGTGGATACCTGAAAATATCAAAAATGCAATGACATATCGTGAATACTTGGAAATATAATGATGATTTATCTTCAACTCATGCACGCAGAGTCCGAGCTTACAACGACTCAGGTATGAGTGAACCAACACTTCCTGTGACCTTGACACATGCGAAAACCCAAGCAGGCGAGCCAAGGACCCTGAGAAAGAGAAGTTCTGTAGAGAGGTTCAGCTCAACAGAGAGATATGCATCTAAGGAGAGATCAATGTCTCTCGATCGAGGCTCTTCTCTTCCCAGAATTTACTCCCGAGACACGACCAGAAGAGAAGAGGAAGAAATTCTTGTTGGAAAAACTCCAGATACAACATGTGAGTGTTGGACCCCTCCTCTTGTGAGTGTTGGACCCCTCCTCTTGTGAGTGTTGGACCCCTCGTCTTGCGAGTGTTGGACCCCTCCTCTTGTGAGTGTTGGACCCCTCGTCTTGTGAGTGTTGGACCCCTCCTCTTGTGAGTGTTGGACCCCTCGTCTTGTGAATGTTGGACCCCTCCTCTTGTGAGTGTTGGACCCCTCGTCTTGTGAGTGTTGGACCCCTCCTCTTGTGAGTGTTGGACCCCTCCTCTTGTGAGTGTTGGACCCCTCCTCTTGTGAGTATTGGACCACTCCTCTTGTGAGTGTTGGACCACTCTTCTTGTGAGTGTTGGACCCCTCGTCTTGTGAATGTTGGACCCCTCCTCTTGTGAATGTTGGACCCCTCCTCTTGGGAGTATTGGACCCCTCCTCTTGTAAATGTTGGACCCCTCCTCTTGTGTTGGACCACTCCTCTTGTGAGTGTTGGACCCCTCGTCTTGTAAATGTTGGACCCCTCCTCTTGTGTTGGACCCCTCCTCTTGTGAATGTTGGACTCCTCCTCTTGTGAATGTTGGACCCCTCCTCTTGTGAATGTTGGACCCCTCCTCTTGGGAGTATTGGACCACTCCTCTTGTGAGTGTTGGACCCCTCGTCTTGTAAATGTTGGACCCCTCCTCTTGTGTTGGACCCCTCCTCTTGTGAATGTTGGACTCCTCCTCTTGTGAATGTTGGACCCCTCCTCTTGTGTTGGGCCCCTCGTCTTGTGAGTGTTGGACCCCTCCTCTTGTGTTGGACCCCTCCTCTTGTGAGTGCTGGACCCCTCCTCTTGTGTTGGACCCCTCCTCTTGTGTTGGACCCCTCCTCTTGTCAAACTGTTTCTTTTCTGCCTGATTACACTTTCATCCATCAACATGAATGTATCCACACTTTCATCCATCAACTTGAATGTATCCACACTTTAATCCATCAACCTGAATGTATCCAGACTTTCATCCATCAACTTGAATGTATCCACACTTTCATCCATCAACCTGAATGTATCCAGACTTTCATCCATCAACTTGAATGTATCCACACTTTCATCCATCAACCTGAATGTATCCACACTTTAATCCATCAAGCTGAATGTATCCACACTTTAATCCATCAACCTGAATGTATCCACACTTTAATCCATCAACCTGAATCTATCCAGACTTTCATCCATCAACTTGAATGTATCCACACTTTCACACTGATTACACTTGTTAGTCAAGGTCAGACAAAAAATACGGGCCAGAACCCACACCTCAACTTTCTCGCAGCTCTCCCTTGGAAATTGGCTGTCTTTCTTGGTAGCCTGGCCAACAAGGTAGAGGATCGACGTGATCATTGTAGTAGTGAGCAACCAATAAGCAAAGCACAACTGACGCTGCTTAAATTTTAACCTGATAAAATTCTATCTAATTACTCACAAATGAATACTTTACTTCTGCAAACTAGAACTCCGTCAATGTGATGTTCACTCTTCTCTGACTGAATCCACTCTTAAAGTGAGTCCCTCTCTGGATTGTCTGTCTGGAAATGCTCCTCTTCAAATGTGTCAGCTCTGAAATGATGTCTCTCTCTGTGTCTCTCAGAAAAATATCTTGTTCAATCTGTCGAGCTCTGAATTGCTCTGTAAATCTCCTTCAATCTGTTGACTCTGGTAAAATATCTCTTCTGAATCTCGCTGAAAAGTGTTCCCAGCTCCCGGTCCACCACAGCTTTTATAGTCCTCCGGACTATTTTCTTGGCCGGTCCTATATTCAAAATGGCATCCTGGGCGGCGATATTAATCCGCGACACTGTCGTAGTTTTACTGACGTGAGTTGTCAAGTCTGGTGAAAAGTTCACCTCTAAATTAATATAATTATGTAATTACACTTGTGCGTAATTCTAGACAAAATAATCTGTCAATAGGGAGACAGGATTTGTCTGCCAAGACTAAATCTGTCACACACTTCCCATAGCCAGAGAAAATAAAGGGTTTGGAAACTCCTTTATTTTCCCAACATCCATAACTTGCCTTAAACTGCCTTATCTCCCATTCACACCATGCTCACAAAATAATCTTTGGCAAACCATAATAGCCTTTGCATAATAGCATACAAGAAATACGGGTAACTGTTCTGCACAACCATGTGAGCTTCTAGTGGTTGTCATGACTATCGTTCTGTCCAGGGACGGAACTCTGGGGACTATAGCGCTTTATATGCCATAGTCGTCACTTTAGTCGCCTTGTACGACTTGCACTAAGTGTAGCAGTGGCCATATTCTTTGGACCTGTACAAGACAGTGTCCCCCCCCCCCCCCTCCTCCTCCCCCCATGAACCATGCAAGTCTGCATATTAACCTGCGACAACAATACTAATGCTTGTATCTTCCTATACATCACAAGATTAACACAACATAACAAGAGTAACAATGCCTGTATGTATATTCCTTCCAAATTGTCCCTTTAATACCTACTCATTCTTCATCTCTTCCTACTTGTAGACGGGGTATCTCCCCGCTCACCCCAGTTCATTATAACACGGTAAGAAAAATTGACTTGCATAAATCCCGCAATAAATCTATTGACCTGCTTATAATACATCGTCCACAACTACAAATTCTCCCTAACTCACAACCGACGGAGAGCCAAAGAAACTACAGGGCTGCTGCTGTTGTGGAGAACATTTTCTCCATGGAGTTCAGGAACCCCATCATTACATCCATTTTCATTCCAGCTGTCTGGGGAGGTTTTAAAGCAACCTCCTTATGCTCGCAAAAGTTCACACTCTTCCCCCCACCAATCCTTACAACCCCCCCCCCCCCCCCCCCCCCCCCGACCCAATGTTCTGATAATAAATGGTTGCTACTACACATGAGCTGTTATCTGGGTCAACTCTTCTTTCAGCTGCAACCCCAGAGTTTGTGCCGTCTGGGTCTCCAGGCGTCCAGTATGCTATTGGTGATCAGCCGGCCAGGATTTCCTTGCAGATCCGCGGATTCCCTCTGCCTACAGTGGACTGGTATTTCAAGGGCAAGAAACTACCATATGGTGACAAATATGATGGATACATTACTCTGGATGGTAAGTGGATACACTATCATTGACTGTTCTAGGGCTGATGGACTGAAAACATACAAATGTCTGATCCACTAGTGCAACAATTTTCATCATTATTGTAATCACCATCAACATCACCATCATCAAGGAAGGCAGCCACCAACAACAACATCAACCGCCAACAGCAGCACCAACATTGTCTTGGTCATTTACTGTCACCACCACCAACCATTTACCATCACCATCACCAACCAGACTACCCATTTACCACCACCATCACCAACCAGACTACCCATTTACCACCACCATCACCAACCAGACTACCCATTTACCACCACCACCACCAAACAGACCACCCATTTACCACCACCACCACCAAACAGACCACCCAGTTACCACCACCACCACCAAACAGACTACCCATTTACCACCACCATCACTAACCAGACTACCCATTTACCACCACCACCAGCCAGACCACCCATTTACCACCACCATCACTAGCCAGACCACCCATTTACCACCACCATCACTAGCCAGACCACCCATTTACCACCACCACCACCAAACAGACCACCCATTTACCACCACCACCACCAAACAGACCACCCATTTACCACCACCACCACCAAACAGACCACCCATTTACCACCACCACCACCAAACAGACCACCCATTTACCACCACCACCACCAAACAGACCACCAATTTACCACCACCACCACCAACCAGACCACCCATTTACCACCACCACCACCAAACAGACCACCCATTTACCACCACCACCACCAACCAGACCACCCATTTACCACCACCACCAACCAGACCACCCATTTACCACCACCACCACCAACCAGACCACCCATTTACCACCACCACCACCAAACAGACCACCAATTTACCACCACCACCAGCCAGACCACCCATTTACCACCACCACCACCAAACAGACCACCCATTTACCACCACCACCACCAAACAGACCACCAATTTACCACCACCACCACCAACCAGACCACCCATTTACCACCACCACCAAACAGACCACCCATTTACCACCACCACCACCAACCAGACCACCCATTTACCACCACCACCACCAACCAGACCACCCATTTACCACCACCACCAAACAGACCACCAATTTACCACCACCACCACCAACCAGACCACCCATTTACCACCACCACCAAACAGACCACCCATTTACCACCACCACCACCAAACAGACCACCCATTTACCACCACCACCACCAAACAGACCACCCATTTACCACCACCACCAGCCAGACCACCCATTTACCACCACCACCACCAAACAGACCACCCATTTACCACCACCACCACCAAACAGACCACCAATTTACCACCACCACCACCAAACAGACCACCCATTTACCACCACCACCACCAAACAGACCACCCATTTACCACCACCACCACCAACCAGACCACCCATTTACCACCACCACCAGCCAGACCACCCATTTACCACCACCACCACCAAACAGACCACCCATTTACCACCACCACCACCAAACAGACCACCCATTTACCACCACCACCACCAAACAGACCACCCATTTACCACCACCACCACCAAACAGACCACCCATTTACCACCACCACCACCAAACAGACCACCCATTTACCACCACCACCACCAAACAGACCACCAATTTACCACCACCACCAAACAGACCACCCATTTACCACCACCACCACCAACCAGACCACCCATTTACCACCACCACCACCAAACAGACCACCCATTTACCACCACCACCACCAAACAGACCACCCATTTACCACCACCACCAAACAGACCACCCATTTACCACCACAACCACCAACCAGACCACCCATTTACCACCACCACCACCAAACAGACCACCCATTTACCACCACCACCACCAAACAGACCACCAATTTACCACCACCACCAAACAGACCACCCATTTACCACCACCACCACCAACCAGACCACCCATTTACCACCACCACCACCAACCAGACCACCCATTTACCACCACCACCACCAACCAGACCACCCATTTACCACCACCACCAAACAGACCACCCATTTACCACCACCACCACCAACCAGACCACCCATTTACCACCACCACCAGCCAGACCACCCATTTACCACCACCACCACCAACCAGACCACCCATTTACCACCACCACCACCAAACAGACCACCCATTTACCACCACCACCACCAACCAGACCACCCATTTACCACCACCACCAGCCAGACCACCCATTTACCACCACCACCAAACAGACCACCCATTTACCACCACCACCACCAAACAGACCACCAATTTACCACCACCACCACCAAACAGACCACCCATTTACCACCACCACCACCAAACAGACCACCCATTTACCACCACCACCACCAGCCAGACCACCCATTTACCACCACCACCACCAAACAGACCACCCATTTACCACCACCACCACCAAACAGACCACCAATTTACCACCACCATCACCAACCAGACTACCCATTTACCACCACCACCAAACAGACCACCCATTTACCACCACCACCACCAACCAGACCACCCATTTACCACCACCACCAAACAGACCACCCATTTACCACCACCACCAAACAGACCACCCATTTACCACCACCACCAAACAGACCACCAATTTACCACCACCACCAAACAGACCACCCATTTACCACCACCACCACCAACCAGACCACCTATTTACCACCACCACCACCAACCAGACCACCTATTTACCACCACCACCACCAACCAGAGCACCTATTTACCACCACCACCACCAACCAGACCACCTATTTACCACCACCACCACCAAACAGACCACCCATTTACCACCACCACCACCAACCAGACCACCTATTTACCACCACCACCACCAACCAGACCACCTATTTACCACCACCACCACCAACCAGACCACCTATTTACCACCACCACCACCAACCAGACCACCTATTTACCACCACCACCACCAACCAGACCACCTATTTACCACCACCACCACCAACCAGACCACCTATTTACCACCACCACCACCAACCAGACCACCTATTTACCACCACCACCACCAACCAGACCACCTATTTACCACCACCACCACCAACCAGACCACCTATTTACCACCACCACCACCAAACAGACCACCCATTTACCACCACCACCACCAACCAGACCACCTATTTACCACCACCACCACCAACCAGACCACCTATTTACCACCACCACCACCAACCAGACCACCTATTTACCACCACCACCACCAAACAGACCACCCATTGTATTACTACAGATGTTACACCACCATCACCTTTATCATATCATCACAGTCATCACCTATGTTAGCATTCCCTTCTATTGTGTTAAGAATCGATGTCACTGTACTCCAGGCAGATCCATGGGTACTCAGTCTCTATCAGCAAATGTTGTTGACACTGATGGTTGCCAATGCTTGCAGTACCATTCTTATATCATCATCAGCACCAATACCAGCACCATCCTTACTTTGTTGTCACCAACATCAAGAGCTCTGTCTGTTTAAGTATCACCCCTACCACCTTCACCCTGATCCTTACTACCATAAAAAAATTCAAATTTTAACATCCTTATCATCATCTCACCACTATCAGTTGTTTCAGCTTTAACATCCTTATCATCAACATCCTTATCATCAACATCCTTATCATCAACATCCTTACCACCATCAACAGGTCCATGAACACCCTTACCACCATCAACAGATCCATCAACATCCTTACCACCATCAACAGGTCCATGAACACCCTTACCACCATCAACAGGTCCATGAACACCCTTACCACCATCAACAGGTCCATGAACACCCTTACCACCATCAACAGGTCCATGAACACCCTTACCACCATCAACAGATCCATCAACATCCTTACCACCATCAACAGGTCCATGAACACCCTTACCACCATCAACAGATCCATCAACATCCTTACCACCATCAACAGATCCATCAACATCCTTACCACCATCAACAGGTCCATCAACATCCTTACCACCATCAACAGATCCATCAACATCCTTACCACCATCAACAGGTCCATCAACATCCTTACCACCATCAACAGATCCATCAACATCCTTACCACCATCAACAGGTCCATGAACATCCTTACCACAATCAACAGATCCATCAACATACTTACCACCATCAACAGATACATCCACATCTTTACCACCATCAACAGATCCATCCACTTACCACCATCAACAGATCCATCCACTTACCATCATCAACAGATCCATCCACTTACCACCATCAACAGATCCATCCACTTACCACCATCAACAGATCCATCCACTTGCCATCATCAACAGATCCATCCACTTACCACCATCAACAGATACATCCACATCTTTACCACCATCAACTTACCATCATCAACAGATACATCCACATCTTTACCACCATCAACAGATACATCCACATCTTTACCATCAGCAACAGATCCATCCACTTGCCATCATCAACAGATCCATCCACTTACCATCATCAACAGATCCATCCACTTACCATCATCAACAGATCCATCCACTTACCATCATCAACAGATCCATCCACTTACCACCATCAACAGATCCATCCACTTACCATCATCAACAGATCCATCCACTTGCCATCATCAACAGATCCATCCACTTACCACCATCAACAGATCCTTCCATATCTTTATGAAACATCTCCAGAACCATCATAGCCAGTCAAATCTGCTATCACTCATTTATTGTTAAAATTTGTCAGAAGTCTGTTAGACTGTACTGTGACCACATCCCTTCTCTGGCTCCCCCCTCCTGTCGTGTTACAGGCCTGGCTGTGCTCCAATTTGCTTCCCTGACCTGGGATGATGTTGGCGAGTACAAGTGTGTGGCAGAGAATGAGCAAGGGCAGGCAACTTTTGCAGTTATACTTCATATAACAGGTTAGTTCCCTCTAAACAAGTTTCTCTTACTTCAGATTGTTTCAGATCAGCATCAAACATTATACAAGGTAAAATAGCACAGGTGAGACATCGGGTCAGGTGAGACATCGGGTCAGGTGAGATATCAGAGTCAGGTGAGACATCAGGGTCAGGTGGGATTAAAAGGTAATATCATGGTCAGGGGGTAATGAAGGGTAATATCAGGTTCAGGTGAAACATCAGGGTAAGTTGAAATGTCAGGTTAGACATCAGGGTCAGGTGAGAGAGAAGAGTAACTAGGGCCAGGTGAGAGAGAAGATACAAAACCAGGGCCAGGTGAGAGAGAAGAGTAACATCAGGGCCAGGTGAGAGAGAAGAGTAACATCAGGGCCAGGTGAGAGAGAAGAGTAACATCAGGGTCAGGTGAGAGAGAAGAGTAACATCAGGGTCAGGTGAGAGAGAAGAGTAACATCAGGGTCAGGTGAGAGAGAAGAGTAACATCAGGGTCAGGTGAGAGAGAAGAGTAACATCAGGGTCAGGTGGGAGAGAGAGAAGAGTAACATCAGGGTCAGGTGAGAGAGAAGAGTAACATCAGGGCCAGGTGAGAGAGAAGAGTAACATCAGGGTCAGGTGAGACATACTGATGAAGGTTTGAGAGAAGAGTAATCAGGGACAGGTGAGACATACTGATGAAGGTTTGAGAGAAGAGTAATCAGGGACAGGTGAGACATACTGATGAAGGTTTGAGAGAAGAGTAATCAGGGACAGGTGAGACATACTGATGAAGGTTTGAGAGAAGAGTAATCAGGGACAGGTGAGACATACTGATGAAGGTTTGAGAGAAGAAACATCAGGGACAGGTGAGACATACTGATGAAGGTTTGAGAGAAGAGTAATCAGGGACAGGTGAGACATACTGATGAAGGTTTGAGAGAAGAAACATCAGGGACAGGTGAGACATACTGATGAAGGTTTGAGAGAAGAGTAATCAGGGACAGGTGAGACATACTGATGAAGGTTTGAGAGAAGAGTAATCAGGGACAGGTGAGACATACTGATGAAGGTTTGAGAGAAGAAACATCAGGGACAGGTGAGACATACTGATGAAGGTTTGAGAGAAGAGTAATCAGGGACAGGTGAGACATACTGATGAAGGTTTGAGAGAAGAAACATCAGGGACAGGTGAGACATACTGATGAAGGTTTGAGAGAAGAGTAATCAGGGACAGGTGAGACATACTGATGAAGGTTTGAGAGAAGAGTAATCAGGGACAGGTGAGACATACTGATGAAGGTTTGAGAGAAGAAACATCAGGGACAGGTGAGACATACTGATGAAGGTTTGAGAGAAGAAACATCAGGGACAGGTGAGACATACTGATGAAGGTTTGAGAGAAGAAACATCAGAGACAGGTGAGACATACTGATGAAGGTTTGAGAGAAGAGTAATCAGGGACAGGTGAGACATACTGATGAAGGTTTGAGAGAAGAGTAATCAGGGACAGGTGAGACATACTGATTAAGACCATAGTTTCATCCACATTTCACTCTGGGAAACAAGATGTGTCACAGCAGTCTGGCCAACCAAGTGGAGATGAACACTTTGATCCACATTGTAGGGAGTTGCATGCACTACAGCTAGGAGGAACTATGTTTACCTTCTCAAGTATGTTTTAGGATTTAAGAACAGCCACTGTAACCTACCATGAAAGGAACATTGTCAAGAGTTTAAATTAACTCAACATCAGCGACAATGTTATATGCCAGGTTGTACAGTTGTGCTTGTATGTTTAGGTCTTCAGGTCACAGATTATGGTCGACCCTGCACTGTTAAATGCTACTTTGTGTTAGTTTTGGCAGTTTGTTTATTTGTACAAAACCTAGATAGATTATGGCCTTGGTATTTAACACTTATATTTCCTGACTATACAAGTTTGGGCAGGTCTAAAAATGTATTGTGTTGGTGTTTATGAAATTAGCTAACTTAACTTAACATCTTTATACTGGTTTAGAAGACTCTACAGAGTCTGTTTACAACCAGTTTCATTTACATCACCTTGCTCTAAAAGCTATGCACATCCAATCTATTCTTGAATGCATTAATTGTCCTTGCCTCCACTACCTCCCGTGGCAATGCATTCCAAGCATTCACCACTCTCGGAATAGAAAAATATTTCCTAATATCTAATCTGGACCTCTCATTAGTTCATTTGTAGCTATGCCCTCTTGTTCTTGTAGGTGGCTGTATTTTGAAAAACTTGTTATAGTCTAATTTATCCGTTCCTTCTATCATCTTATAAACCTGTATTAAGTCACCACGAATTCTTCTCTCTTCTAGACACTGTAGACCAGAGCTACTCTTCACTCTTGACCAGTTTTCTCTGGTAGAGTGTTGTTTTGCCTATTTTATATCCTGGGACATAGAAAACATGGGATCTGGCTCCTCCTGGCTGTAGATCATTTCTCAGTAATCTCGGGACTAAAGGGATGACAGTCTCACACCTTTTGGACTGGTTGCTCTAACAGAAAATGATCATTTGTTTTTTTTTCATAAGGAAATGGATGATAGTATATTTTAGAGTGCTGAGCCAGATTGTAGGTTTATGATAATGTTTCGTTTATTCTAAATTTATATTTTGGCCAATGTTCTTAACAGCTGCATAAGTCAGCGAACATATTTCTTGTCGTTTTTATTCACATCAATTCTTTAGGATGCCTGTTTGCCAAAATAGTTTTATAATATCTCTCTATATTTGCCTATAGACCCGCCCACTTTCCTGGTACCAATCAGAGACTTGCAGTTGAAGTCTCAAGGTCGTGGTCAGTTTACGTGTCGAGTGGATGGTATTCCCTCACCAACTGTCAAATTTTTGAAGGACTGGAAGCCATTAGCAGAATCCTCCAGATTTAAGGTAAATACAATTGTAACATTTATTTATGATCAGAAAAGACATAACTATCACTTTGACATAACTATCACTTTGACATAACTATCACTTTGACATAACTATCACTTTGACATAACTATCACTTTGACATAACTATCACTTTGACATAACTATCACTTTGACATAACTATCACTTTGACATAACTATCACTTTGACATAACTATCACTTTGACATAACTATCACTTTGACATAACTATCACTTTGACATAACTATCACTTTGACATAACTATCACTTTGACATAACTATCACTTTGACATAACTATCACTTTGACATAACTATCACTTTGACATAACTATCACTTTGACATAACTATCACTTTGACATAACTATCACTTTGACATAACTATCACTTTGACATAACTATCACTTTGACATAACTATCACTTTGACATAACTATCACTTTGACATAACTATCACTTTGACATAACTATCACTTTGACATAACTATCACTTTGACATAACTATCACTTTGACATAACTATCACTTTGACATAACTATCACTTTGACATAACTATCACTTTGACATAACTATCACTTTGACATAACTATCACTTTGACATAACTATCACTTTGACATAACTATCACTTTGACATAACTATCACTTTGACATAACTATCACTTTGACATAACTATCACTTTGATGTGTTTCGTGTAACATGTTTGACTCCCTGGTGAGCATGGGGTTGCCACTACAGTTTGTCCTCCTGCTGTGAACCTGAGTTCAAGCATGTACAGGCTCTTGTTAAAGTAGTTCCCATGACTCATTGTTTGACAAGACTGCCATCCCCATGCACAACCATGTTTAGTCAGTTTTACTGGGGTTCTAATGTTCAATCGTGCAGATCAATGTCTGATGCCAGGTAACCAAAAGATATGATTCTGTTCTGGACCTTCAGAAGGTCACCTCCCGTGTCTTCCTTGTCTTAGCTTTGGGACACACATCTGACTATTGGTATTCAGTTTTTGGGTGGTTTTCTTCTTGCAATTTTGTTAGGTCATGGGGTAGGTCCTTCAGGCTTTTCCATGTTGACATTTAGTCTAGCCAGCAATTAGGTCCTAGGCTAGGTCCTTCGGACTTTTCCATGTTGATATTTAGCCTAGCTCGGAGTAGGTCCTTCAGGCTTTTCCATGTTGACATTTAGTCTAGCCAGCAATTAGGTCCTAGGCTAGGTCCTTCGGACTTTTCCATGTTGATATTTAGCCTAGCCTGGAGTAGGTCCTTCAGGCTTTTCCATGTTGATATTTAGCCTAACCAGCAGTATAAGACCTGCACCCTTCCCTTGGCTATCCTAGTAACCACAAAGCTGTCATTGTGTGAGGTCCTGCTATAGGATGTTTCCCACCATCACTTCTAGAAGGGGTGAGGTCCTGCTATAGGATGTTTCCCACCATCACATCTAGGAGGGGTGAGGTCTTGCTACAGGATGTTTCCCACCATCACCTCTAGGAGGGGTGAGGTCTTACTACAGGATGTTTCCCACCATCACCTCTAGGAGGGGTGAGGTCTTGCTACAGGGTGTTTCCAACCATCACATCTAGGAGGGGTGAGGTCTTACTACAGGATGTTTCCCACCATCACCTCTAGGAGGGGTGAGGTCTTGCTACAGGATGTTTCCCACCATCACCTCTAGGAGGGGTGAGGTCTTGCTACAGGATGTTTCCCACCATCACCTCTAGGAGGGGTACCAACATTGTATTGTAAGAATTTCATCTTGATGACCCATTTCTCAGCGTAGCTGTGGGTCCCATTGTTAACTCCAGAAGACCCTGCATTGGGCCACAGAAGTCAAGTGCGGGGTAAGCACTCCGAGGCATCTCAGATAATGGTGCGTGCAGCAAGGGAGTCTGACCAAAACATTGGAGGTCTTCCCCTCTGTCTCTTTTTACCTAGGCAGTACCAGATAGCTGTAGGCATTCGTCATCTTTTTACCTAGGCAGTACCAGATAGCTGTAGGCATTCGTCATCTTTTTACCTAGGCAGTACTAGATAGCTGTAGGCATTCGTCATCTTTTTACCTAGGCAGTACCAGATAGCTGTAGGCATTCGTCATCTTTTTATCTAGGCAGTACCAGATAGCTGTAGGCATTCGTCATCTTTTTACCTAGGCAGTACCAGATAGCTGTAGGCATTCGTCATCTTTTCACCGCAACATGTAACCTGCCCATCCATGTTTTGCCATGTGTGCATAGATTACCGTTAACTCACCATGGACAATCGTTGTATGTTGGAATTGTGTAGATTTTACACATCTGGTTCCAGAGGGTGAATCCTACTGAGCATCTCTCAAGAGAGGCCTGGGTCACTTTCAGTTTGTCCTCCAGTGATTTTGTTAGTGTCCATGTCTCAGCACCTTTGCACATCGCAGGGAGCCCAGTGGAATTGAAGAGAGAGGCTCGTTGGTTCTGGTCATTGCAACCGTCCAGGACCGTGTTAATGGATGAGATGGCTGCCCAGCCGGCGCTGCAATGTTTTGTTAGCTCAGGTTTCAAGTTATTCTCCATATTGAGAAGGTGCTAAAAATAGATGTACTCATTGACTTCCTCTAATCGCACTGTGTCTTGGAAGACTGGATCACAATTGGCGTAACAATTGTACACTTTGGTCTTCAAGGCATTCAGCTCCAGTCTCACTTTGGTTGACTTCTGCTGTTGACTGCGATGAGCCCTATGTGACCGGCAAATCGGAGGTGATTGAGGCATCTGGCCCATCGTTATAGATGCCAAAGGTGTCCCAGCTGCATCGTCTGATTACTGATTCCAAACAGGTAGAGTAGAGGTTCTGTGAGATAGGATCCCACTGGCAGACCCCTTCTGAACTCGTACCGTGATTGGACGTTGGAAGGGACGAAATGGGGTAGTGCAGTTCGTATAACTGTTGTCAAGAATTCTTTTATAACTAGATCAACACCTTGTTCAAACAGTGGACGCCAGACAAAATGTGGACAAAATCTACTGAATAAAAAGGTTTTTTTGTAGTCAATGAAGGTAAATATCGAGGATGTCTGGAACTCTCAGGCTACCTCAATAAGGTGGCAGCAGGTACGAACAGCGAAAGCCTGCTTGTTGGACTGGTCGCGATTCTTTAAGACTCTAGTATGGTTGCATTTTGTAAACAGCTTGTAAGTGACCGGGAGAAGAGTATTGTTAGATTCACTGGTTTAATCTATCCCTTCCTCCTTCATATTTCGTCACTTACGTACCATGTTTGGTTTATTCAGTATTGCTGATTGTTGCTGTTGACTGCAGAAACAAACCTGCCAATAAGATAGTTAGATCGTATGCTGGCTCATAAAGTCACTCACAGACTAAGGTTTTTATTTACTTTGTAGGACTTTAAAAAATAATTTTCTTTGTTATGGTGCATGGGTTTGTTTTTCTCTCTCCTTGGGTGGTTGACAAGCGTGCATTTTGATGTGCATTATTTGATGATTACCTGGCATAGTTGGGTCATGTTTGTTTTGGTTAGAAAATGGTGGGGAGGTCTAAGGCAGTTTAGAGTTGGGTCAGTCACCGAGGAGAACTGGATAATGTTGAGGTCTAAGGCAGTTTAGAGTTGGGTCAGTCACAGAGGAGAACTGGACAATGTTGAGGTCTAAGGCAGTTTAGAGTTAGATCAGTCACAAAGGAGAACTGGACAATGTTGAGGTCTAAGGCAGTTTAGAGTTAGGTCAGTCACAAAGGAGAACTGGACAATGTTGAGGTCTAAGGCAGTTTAGAGTTAGGTCAGTCACAGAGGAGAACTGTCAATTGAGTGGCCAAGCTATGAAAGATGCTGACTCCTGGTCTAGATACATGGGTTCAAACCTTGATAAAGTCTAGCTATCTATGGTAAAATAACCAACCTGGACTGTGTACTACACTGCAACTGCTGAAGCTAGCCACCTTTATTCCTCGATCAGCACATTCTCCCCACCTCTCCCAGGCAGACGAGCTATAAGAAGAGAGCTGTAAAGACAGATTTGTATAGTGTTATTAAGTCATCATTGGCTCCCAAGTTGACTGTAACGTCCCTAGCATTGTCAGCTGTATTATATCATTTCACATGTGGTTGTGACTTTATGGAACCAGTTACAGACAGACACCATCGTCGACCTCCTCCAACCCATCAGTGACCTCCTCCAACCCATCAATGACCTCCACCAACCCATCAATGACCTCCAACCCATCAACGACCTCCAACCCATCAATGACCTCCTCCAACCCATCAGTGACCTCCTCCAACCCATCAATGACCTCCTCCAACCCATCAGTGACCTCCTCCAACCCATCAATGACCCCCTTCAACCCCCTTTCTAGAAGACAAGATCTTAAGACGGGCAGCCATTCTCTGTCCAACAATATTATGCAACCAGATGTCACACACTCTTGACATTAGATGACATTTGATGAGGTCAGGCAAAGTCTGAATGAAGTTAGTCCCATTTGTTCTCATTCGGATGTTCTGATGTATGTTCTGATGTTTTGATGTTCTGATGTTGCTATCTGGTAGGTGACACAAGATGGAGTTGACCAATGGAGCTTGCACATTGAACAGGCTTCCCCATCAGCTGCAGGATGTTATGTCTGTGTGGCTGAAAATGCTGCAGGAAAAGTGTTCAGTACAGCCAGGCTGTCAGTGGATGGTATGTCCTGTGTCAAACTCTAATATCCAGTAACACATACTCTAATACCCAGTAACACATACTCTAATATCCAGTAACACATACTCTAATATCCCTTAACACAAACTATAATCACCTGTAACACAAACTCTAATATCCAGTAACACAAACTCTAATACCCAGTAACACATACTCTAATATCCAGTAACACATACTCTAATATCCAGTAACACAAACTCTAATATCCCTTAACACAAACTATAATCACCTGTAACACAAACTCTAATATCCAGTAACACAAACTCTAATACCCAGTAACACAAACTCTAATATCCAGTAACACATACTCTAATATCCAGTAACACAAACTCTAATATTCTATAACACAAACTCTAATACCCAGTAACACATACTCTAATATCCAGTAACACATACTCTAATATTCTATAACACAAACTCTAATATTCTATAACACAAACTCTAATATTCTATAACACAAACTCTACTACCCAGTAACACATACTCTAATATCCAGTAACACATACTCTAATATTCTATAACACAAACTCTAATACCCAGTAACACATACTCTAATATCCAGTAACACATACTCTAATATTCTATAACACAAACTCTAATATTCTATAACACAAACTCTAATATTCTATAACACAAACTCTAATATTCTATAACACAAACTCTAATATTCTATAACACAAACTCTAATACCCAGTAACACATACTCTAATACCCAGTAACACATACTCTAATACCCAGTAACACATACTCTAATATTCTATAACACAAACTCTAATATCCCTTAACACAACCTATAATCACCTGTAACACAAACTCTAATATCCTGTAACTCTGGGTTTTGCTGAGTAGTTACTTATCTAAAGTGTTACAACATGTATCCACACTACAACATGACTACACGCAGTAAATAACACAGTAAACACTATATATTATTTATTACATGGATATCAACAAAAACAATATTAGCAAAAAGTACAAAATACATCTGAACTAAATGACTATATATCATTATTAAAACTATCTCAGAGGTTTTAAGCACTAGCTTTTGTTAACTAATGAAACCCAGTTCTAGTCGCTACACTCCCCTCTCATTATTTGCACACTCAACACGCTTTCACAAACTCACCTTCACGATCGTATAATGTACTCTGTAGTTCTCTGCATTCACTCACACTCAGATCCCTTCACTCAGGTGATCTGTACATCCACATTCGATCTATTCACGTATACTCAGGTGATCTGTACATCCACATTCGATCTATTCACGTATACTCAGGTGATCTGTACATCCACATTCGATCTATTCACGTATACTCAGGTGATCTGTACATCCACATTCGATCTATTCACGTATACTCAGGTGATCTGTACATCCACATTCAATCTATTCACGTATACTCAGGTGATCTGTACATCCACATTCAATCTATTCACGTATACTCAGGTGATCTGTACATCCACATTCAATCTATTCACGTATACTCAGGTGATCTGCGCGTTCATATGGAATTAGATCACGTCACTTATAGTCGGAAACACATACTCACTTGTGGTCACACACTCAGTCGATCTAAACACACATCGTTCACTCTGAGTCTTGTACGTACGACACATATTCAGATCTCTTCTAGTCACAGGGTGTCCAACACAAACACTTAAAGATCGACTAGCCCTGCACACTCATTCTCTCACTCACAAACTCCTAGTCAGCCTGCTAGCTACTAGCAGCCTATCAGTCGCTCTCCTAGTCAGCCTGCTAGCTAGTCTCTCATTCCTCTCTCTCTCCAGGCCAATCTCCTAAGTTCATCTGTGCCAAGTATTTTATTGTCTCAAGCAACTTCATGGCTGTCCAATGGTCTTCTATTGGTTGTCTGACTTAGCCATAACTCTAATTTGGATCTACCTCCAACTAATTCTATTGGACGAATAACTCTGAATTCCTGTCCTCTAATTGTCGTAGCAGGCCGTGGTCAGGCCGTGGTGGCCTCTGACTATCACCAACTCCCCACTACGCTAAATAGAAACACCAGAGTGGTCAGCTCAGAACCCCCACCTGTACTAGACACATTCTTCCCCCTAACCCCTTGTTTCCTTTGTCGACTTAGTGTCGAGACGGTGAGTGACCTTGGTGCACATTCATGTAAACTTTGTTCCTAGAGTTGCCCATTACTCCTGCCCTTAACACCAATGCTCCAGCTGGAACTGTTACAAGAGCAGAGCTTCAAATTGTTGAAAGCCAGGTCCAGATTAGATATTAGGAAATATTTTTTTAGTCAGAGAGTGGTGAATTTTTGGAATGCATTGCCACAGAAAGTAGCGGAAGCAGAGTCAGTTATTAAAAAATATATTGGATGTTCACAGTATTTTCGGTATCCGTAGAGTGGAAAAAACTGGTTGTATATAAACTTTGTAGAGCCTTCTAAACCAGTATAATGAACGTTAAGTTCAGTTAATATCCTATAACAATAAGATTGCCTTCTTCTCTTGCTCCAGTAACATCATGACCTCACCACGAAAGCTGGCCATCACACAGAAAGCCTGCTGAAATCTGTCATGTACTTTATACAGTGCTGGTTTCTGTTTGACATGATGAGCTTGCTGGCTTCATGTACAACCCTCCTTAGTGGCCTCTTACAATATGCATATTTATTGCTCTAATGTGAATCCAGGAGGATAGAATGGGACAATCTTGATTTTCCTGTGTTAGGCTTGGCTTGGCTTTGTTCGTTCTCAATCTCCCACTACGAAACCCTGAAAATGCTTAAGTAGCAGAATGTAGTCCAAAGAACGGAATGCCTTGTGTCATAGTTTACAGCGATATTTGCACCTTACGGTCCAACACATCCGACTTCAGCAAGCATTTTTTTAGTACCGCGTTAGCATTCCCTCTTCGATCCCTTCTCCTTAGCCAGTCTGCCCTGCTGCAGCCTGTTATCCAGGATCACGGCGTGGAGGTGTAGAAGGGTCTTGGCAGCTGTGGTTCGATGGCCCTGACGCTAGCAGTCAGCTATGGGTCGCTGACCACTGCAGCTCATGCGCTGCTCAGCATCTTGATCCCTACATGTGTTATATAAGATACTCTAGATTTAATGTTGTCAAACAGATGATATACTGATATTCTTGTGTGATACAGATGATATACTGATATTCTTGTGTGATACAGATGATATACTGATATTCTTGTGTGATACAGATGATCAGCCACATTTATCTGTACATTATGGCTGACATTCCTAATCCCTTCTTGTATCACAGATGACATACCAACAGACAGCCTGTACTACAAGAAGACCAACTTTGAGGACAATTACTACGTTCTAGAAGAACTTGGCAGGTCAGTCAGACTTAGAGAACATGAAATTATGAAATTATGTTTGTTCATGCTCCAAGAGCAATGAAGAGATACGTCTGTTTTATATGTGCAGTCTCCTCCACAACATTCATACACACACACACACACACACACATGCCCGCACATTTCTCTTGTCTGTATTAGATGATCCTGTCTTATGAAAATCACTGACAGAGACTGTTCAGGATGTACGTTATTCACTTTTTTGGTTTCGTCTCGTCTTCTCTTTTTCATAACCTGAGAGGTCATGGAAGCATCACGTTTAATGAACTGTCTCTTACAAGTGCAGCCTGACCAATGTCTGTGTTTCTGTTAGTCAAGGTTTTGCTCTACCACTTCTGAACACCATCTGGCCAGCATATCCTAGAAAAACCTCTCTTTCTCTTTCCAGAAACTTCCTTGGGATATCATGTTAGACAGTGCATTTGATTGAGCAGAAGACCCTACTATTGAAGCTTGCTTGTTTTTACAGCCGATTGGAGGTCTTGATATTGTTTGATAAACTGTCAAAGTGTACTTCGTATGTTGACATTTGCTCGGCAGTTTTTGTTAGAATTCTCTTTTTTTCATTATAAAGCATAGGAGCACTTCTACATCTGCCCCATTATGGAAGTCTCTTGTTATGATGATTTCTTTAGGTCCTTGTTTTCCATGATCAGTGTGATAGTGGCTCAGTAGTTGCCTTTAATGACATGCTTGAAAGGTTGCAGTGATCCTGTTCTTTGCTCCCCAAGCTCTACACAAGTGAAACATGATTGTGGTTGTTATTTAACATAAAATGCCAAGCTGTTTGCTTGTTGGCAGTCAGTGTCAAGTTATCTTGGTGTTGTAGGTCAAGTTTCCTTGGTATTGTAGGTCAAGTTTCCTAGGCGCTGTAGGTCAGGTTTCCTTGGCATTGTAGGTCATGTTCCCTTCTCATTGTAGGTCATGTTTCCTTGACATTAAAGGTCAAGTTTTCTTGGCGTTGTAGGTCTAGAGTTTTCTTTGGTGATGTAGGTCAAGTTTCCTTGGCGTTGTAGGTCATGTTCCCTTGGCATTGTAGGTCATGTTTCCTTGACATTAAAGGTCAAGTTTCCTTGGCGTTGTAGGTCTAGAGTTTTCCTTGGTGATGTAGGTCTAGGGCTCTCTATTGACTGTCCAGCTCTTGCACAACTTGTTGATTTGGAGCCATGGGTCCTATCCCACCTCTTGGGTGTTCCTTCTCACTTTGGTGTGCTCAACTTAACTTCTTTATACTGGCTTATAAGACTCTACAGAGTCTGTATACAACCAGTTACATTTACATTTCCTTGCTCTTAAAGCTATGTGCATCCAATCTATTCTTAAATGCATTAATTCTCTCTGCCTCCACTATTTCCTATGGCAATGCATTTCAAGCATTCACCACTCTCTGACTGGAAAAATATTTCCTTATATCTAATCTGGACCTCGCTTTAGTTAATTTGTAGCTATGCCCTCTCGTTCTTGTAGGTGGTTGTATTTTGAAAAACTTGTTATAGTCTAACTTATCATTTCCTTGATTATCTTACAAACTAGTTGCTGGTGCTGGTGTTGGTGCTGGTGCTGGTGCTGGTGCTGGTGCTGGTGCTTATATACCATGCTGGTGCTAATGAAAGTTGCCTTCTAGTTTTAGGTTCGCAGAAAGGGAGATGTGTTACAGAAGATTCTCTCCACCTCTGAGGGAAGAGGACGGGATACTATTGCTGAGAGGGTCTTGTGGTGGATGGGTTAGAAGGGCCCCTCTAAGCATGCCTGGCTAAATTGCTGCACTTTTGTTCTGGACTATCTCAAGGAATTGTCACAATCTCCAAACTGTCCTCCCAAAATGATTGTCCTACAGATGATCAGGCAAATTCCCATGGGAAACCATGTTGTTCCCTTGCTGGGGACACAATATTTTACACCACCAGATAAATCATCAGATTGGGCTTCTCTTGTGATGCAGGACATCATGGAGCACTTGAAGGTTGGTCTTCTCTTGGAAGAGAATTGATGGTCTCCTTGATTGAGATAACCCTGAAACTCCCACAAGATCTTGGAGCACTTGAAGGCTGGTCTCCTTGATTGAGATAACCCTGAAACTCCCACAAGATCTTGGAGCACTTGAAGGCTGGTCTCCTTGATTGAGATAACCCTGAAACTCCCACAAGATCTTGGAGCACTTGAAGGCTGGTCTCCTTGATTGAGATAACCTGAAACTCCCACAAGATCTTGGAGCACTTGAAGGCTGGTCTCCTTGATTGAGATAACCCTGAAACTCCCACAAGATCTTGGAGCACTTGAAGGCTGGTCTCCTTGATTGAGATAACCCTGAAACTCCCACAAGATCTTGGAGCACTTGAAGGTTGGTCCTCTTGATTGAGATAACCCTGAAACTCTCACAAGATCTTGGAGCACTTGAAGGTTGGTCTCTTTGATTGAGATAACCCTGAAACTCCCACAAGAACCTTGAGAACTAACTTGCACCTGAAGTTAACTATTGTTTAATGTTACGTTACACTTATGGGTCTGACCTGAAACATGAACTGAATCCAATCCTGACAACAGGCCTGCAGATCTAGCCTAACTAATCGAACTGAACGCAGAAGAAGATGTGAAATGTTGTTGGCTTTTGTCTTACGGAGATGGATGTTCAAATCATATGTATGGATCTTTCTCTCCACAGGGGCAGATACAGTACAGTCAGAAGGGTTATTGAACGGATAACAGGCAGAGAATATGCAGCAAAGTTCACCAAGGTCAGGGATGAGGCTGAGAAAGACTTCTTCCGTTTCGAGCTGGACGCTCTCATCAGACAGACGAGTCCTCATGTCCAAAAACTGCATGATGCGTACGAGAGCCCTCATCAGCTTATTCTGGTTGTTGACATGTATCCTTTACTTGATGTTCTCATGATGATATCCTGATGGTGTGTTCTTAACTTAACATCTTTATACTGGTTTAAAAGACTCTGCAGAGTCTGTATACAGCTAGTTTCTCTGAGTTCTCATGATGGTCTCATGATGATGTAGTGGTCTCATGATGATGTGGTGTTTTCATGATGGCGTTGTGTTTTCATGATGGTCTTATGATGTTCTCATGATGATGTAATGTTCTCTTGATGGTGTGATGTTCTCATGATGATGTGGTATTCTCATGATGTTCTCATGATGATGTGGTATTCTCCTGATGTTCTCATGATGATGTGGTGTTCTCATGATTTTCTCATGATAATGTGGTATTATCATGGTGTTGTCATGATGATGTCGTGTTCTCATGATGATGTGATGTTCTCATGATGTTCTCATGATGATGTGGTGTTCTCATGATGATGTGGTGTTCTCATGATATTCTCATAATCAGATGGCGTTTTCATAATGTTCTCATGATGATGTGGTGTTATCATGATGTTCTCATAATGATATGGTGTTATCATGATGTTCTCATAATGATGTGGTGTATTCATGATGTTCTCATAATGATGTGGTGTTCTCATGATATTCTCATAATCATGGGGTGTTCTCATGATGATGTCATGCTCTCATGTTGTTTTCATAATGATGGGGTGTTCTCATGATGTTCTCATGATGATGTGGTGTTCTCATGATGTTCTCATAATGATGTAGTGTTGTCATGATGTTCTCATTATGATGTGGTGTTCTCGTGATGTTCTCATGATGATGTGGTATTCTCATGATGATCTCATGATGATGTGGTGTTCTTATGATGTTCTCATGATGATGTGGTGTTCTCATGATGTTCTCATGATGATGTGATGTTCTCATGATGATGTGGTGTTCTCATGATGATGTAGTGTTCTCATGATGATGTGGTGTTTTCATGATGCTCTCATGATGATGTAGTGTTCTCATGATTATTACTGTTACAGGTATTATCTTCTAATTTGATGCTTCCTTCCTGTTTGGGGGGGGGGGGGAATGGGGTGGTGGTAGTAGTGGAGGGCCTGCATTTATATCAATGCTGGATGGAGATGTGTTGTACCTCTGCTTCAGTGTAATTTCTTATGGGTGTTGTAAGCCCTTGGCAGTTCTTGTGTTGTAAGCCCTTGGCAGTTCTTGTGTTGTAAGCCCTTGGCAGTTCTTGTGTTGTAAGCCCTTGGCAGTTTTGTGTTGTAAGCCCTTGGCAGTTCTTGTGTTGTAAGCCCTTGGCAGTTCTTGTGTTGTAAGCCCTTGGCAGTTCTTGTGTTGTAAGCCCTTGGCAGTTCTTGTGTTGTAAGCCCTTGGCAGTTCTTGTGTTGTAAGCCCTTGGCAGTTCTTGTGTTGTAAGCCCTTGGCAGTTCTTGTGTTGTAAGCCCTTGGCAGTTCTTGTGTTGTAAGCCCTTGGCAGTTTTTGTGTTGTAAGCCCTTGGCAGTTCTTGTGTTTAGGCACTTGGCAGTTCTTGTGTTGTAAGCCCTTGGCAGTTCTTGTGTTGTAAGCCCTTGGCAGTTCTTGTGTTTAGGCACTTGGCAGTTCTTGTGTTGTAAGCACTTGGCAGTTCTTGTGTTGTAAGCCCTTGGCAGTTCTTGTGTTGTCAGCACTTCATAGATGAATCCTGCTGATGGCTTGTGAGTCCAACAGTCTGGTTGAAAGGCAGCAGATGTTGTTGTTGTTACGGATTCAGCAGCATCCAGGCTCTTGGCTTACATCCCTGTGTTTCCCATGGCACATCTGCTCAGGCAAGTTTCTTTGTTTGCTGATCTTATGGGTTGTTTGGCTGTTTGTAAAGTTGATGCTGTGTGTGTGTCTCTTCTTGTCTTGATCAAAGGGCACCAGGTACTCACACCTTCTTCTGCTAGTAAGAACACCAGACCTTTCCGTAGGAGAAACAGGAGCTGAACGTGTTGTGCATTGGGTGAGGCCATTTGCACATAATGACATACTCATCCTCAATTCATCTCCCAGCTATGACATCCTCTAGGACCACAGTCAATATGTTAGGACTACAGTCATTTTGTTAGGACTCTACTCATTGTGTTAGGGCTCCAGTCATTGTGTTAGGACTCAATTCATTGTGTTAGGACTCTAGTCATTGTGTTAGGACTCAATTCATTGTGTTAGGACTCTAGTCATTGTGTTAAGGCTCCAGTCATTGTGTTAGGACTCAATTCATTGTGTTAGGACTCTAGTCATTGTGTTAGGGCTCCAGTCATTGTGTTAGGACTCTAGTCATTGTGTTAGGACTCTAGTCATTGTGTTAGGACCACAGTCATTGTATTAGGGCTCTAGTCATTGTGTTAGGACTCAATTCATTGTGTTAGGACTCCAGTCATTGTGTTAGGGCCCAAGTCATTGTGTTAGGGCTCCAGTCATTGTGTTAGGGCTCTAGTCATTGTGTTAGGGCCCCAGTTATTGTGTTAGGACTCAAGTCATTGTGTTGGGGGCCTAAGTCATTCTGTTAGGTCTCAAGTCATTGTGTTAGGGTCCCAGTCATTGTGTTAGAGCCCAATCATTCTGTTAGGACTCTAATCATTGTGTTAGGACTCTAGTCATTATGTTAGGACTCTAGTCATTGTGTTAGGACCACAGTCATTGTATTAGGGCTCCAGTCATTGTCTTTAGGGCCCCAGTCATTGTGTTAGGGCTCCAGTCATTGTGTTAGGGCTCTAGTCATTCTGTTAGGGTCCCAGTCATTGTGTTAGGACTCCAGTCATTGTGGTAGGGCCCCAGTCATTGTGTTAGGACTCAAGTCATTGTGTTGGGGGCCTCAGTCATTCTGTTAGGACTCAAGTCATTGTGTTAGGGCTCCAGTCATTGTGTTAGGACTCTAGTCATTGTGTTAGGGCTCCAGTCATTGTCTTTAGGGCCCCAGTCATTGTGTTAGGGCTCCAGTCATTGTGTTAGGGCTCTAGTCATTCTGTTAGGGTCCCAGTCATTGTGTTAGGACTCCAGTCATTGTGGTAGGGCCCCAGTCATTGTGTTAGGACTCAAGTCATTGTGTTGGGGGCCTCAGTCATTCTGTTAGGACTCAAGTCATTGTGTTAGGGCCCCAGTCATTGTGTTAGAGCCCAATCATTCTGTTAGGACTCTAATCATTATGTTAGGACTCTAGTCATTCTGTTAGGACCACAGTCATTGTGTTAGGAACACAGTCATTGTGTTAGGGCTCCAGTCATTATGTTAGGGCTCTAGTCATTGTGTTAGGACTCTAGTCATTATGTTAGGCTTCTAGTCATTGTGTTAGGACTCTAGTCATTATGTTAGGCTTCTAGTCATTATGTTAGGCTTCTAGTCATTGTGTTAGGGCTCTAGTCATTGTGTTAGGACTCTAGTCATTGTGTTAGGACTCTAGTCATTGTGTTAGGGCTCTAGTCATTGTGTTAGGACTCTAGTCATTGTGTTAGGACTCTAGTCATTGTGTTAGGGCTCTAGTCATTGTGTTAGGACTCTAGTCATTGTGTTGGGACCACAGTCATTGTGTTAGGACCACAGTCATTGTATTAGGGCTCCAGTCATTGTCTTTAGGGCTCCAGTCATTGTGTTAGGGCTCTAGTCATTGTGTTAGGGTCCCAGTCATTGTGTTAGGACTCCAGTCATTGTGTTAGGGCCCCAGTCATTGTATTAGGGCTACAGTCATTGTGTTAGGGCCCAGTCATTGTATTAGGGCTACAGTCATTGTATTAGGGCCTCAGTCATTGTGTTAGGGCCCAGTCATTGTGTTAGGACCACAGTCATTGTATTAGGGCCTCAGTCATTGTGTTAGGGCCCAGTCATTGTATTAGGGCTACAGTCATTGTGTTAGGGCCCAGTCATTGTGTTAGGACCACAGTCATTGTATTAGGGCCTCAGTCATTGTGTTAAAGTTCCTTAATCACATTATAGAATTCGTGACAGTGACCTCCTTGACAGAGTGGTGGGTGACAGCAACTGGACAGAGTCCAGAGCTGCTTACTTGGTTAAACTGATTCTGTTGGCACTCAGGGATGTCCATAGCTCTGGCTTTCTTCATCTGGATCTCAAGGTAAGGGTCTATTCTTTGTCTAGTGGCAGCTTGTTGAGGGATGTCCATAGGTCTGGCTTTCTCCATCTGGATCTCAAGGTAAGGTCTAGTGGCAGCTTGTTGAGGGATGTCCATAGCTCTGGTTTCCTTTATCTGGACCTCAAGGTAAATGACTGTCTAGTTTGTCTAGTGGCAGCTTGTTGGCCAACCCCTTCTAGTCTACACGAGGTAACTGGATTGATTTTATTTGTTGCGTAAACCAATAAGTGCCCTGTAGCAGGCTAGCATGACATGGGACCTTGATATGTGGCAGACGGTGCCCCTCCCACGTCACTGTCAGGCTGCTGTGACAGTCACACTGGTGCCCCTCCCACGTCACTGTCAGGCTGCTGTGACAGTCACACTGGTGCCCCTCCCACGTGACTGTAAGGCTGCTGTGACAGTCACACTGGTGCCCCTCCCACATCACTGTCAGGCTGCTGTGACAGTCACACTGTTTCTCCTCCCACATCACTGTCAGGCTGCTATGACAGTCCCACTGGTGTCCCTACCATGTCACTGTCAGGCTGCTATGACAGTTACACTGGTGCCCCTTCCACGTCACTGTCAGGCTGCTATGACAGTCACACTGGTGCACTGCGTTTGTCACATTTGTATTTTAATCCAGAATGACCGAACATGTTGAACCAGACGCCAGAATGACCGAACGTTTTAAGCAAAGAATTTTCATTAAATTTTCAAAAACTTGGTGACACGCAGGTGGAGACTACTCAAACGATAAATTTAGTTCTATGGAGGTTAAAGAAGGGATTTGTCATTTTAAAGATGGCCGCATGTAAATTTTGAGTGACAAACAATCAGGCAGGATGGCCATCAACAGAAACCCAGATACAATAGAGAAAGTGTGATAGTGGTGGAAGATTGTCAAATAGGGAGATTGAGAGACAAGTTTCATACAGTTCAAATAGGACACTCCTTCAGGTAGGACATACCCTTAGATAGGACACACCCTCAGATAGGACACACACACCCTCAGATAGGACACACACACTCTCAGATAGGACACATCCTCAGATAGGACACACACACCCTCAGATAGGACACACACACCCTCAGATAGGACACACACACCCTCAGATAGGACACACACCCTCAGATAGAACACACACCCCCTCAGATAGAACACACACCCCCTCAGATAGAACACACACACCCTCAGATAGAACACACACCCCCTCAGATAGAACACATACACCCTCAGATAGAACACATCCTCAGATAGGACACACACTCTCCTAGATAGAACACACACCCCCTCAGATAGAACACACACACCCTCAGATAGGACACACACACCCTCAGATAGGACACACACTCTCCTAGATAGAACACACACACCCTCAGATAGGACACACACACTCTCAGATAGGACACACACACCCTCAGATAGGACACACACACCCTCAGATAGGACACACACACCCTCAGATAGGACACATCCTCAGATAGGACACACACTCTCCCAGATAGGACACACACACCCTCAGATAGGACACATCCTCAGATAGGACACACACTCTCCCAGATAGGACACACACACCCTCAGATAGGACACACACACCCTCAGATAGGACACACACACCCTCAGATAGGACACATCCTCAGATAGGACGCACACTCTCCCAGATAGGACACACACTCTCCCAGATAGGACACATCCTCAGATAGAACACACATCCCCTCAGATAGGACACATCCTCAGATAGGACACACACTCTCCCAGATAGGACACATCCTCAGACAGGACACACACTCTCCCAGATAGGACACACACCCCCTCAGATAGGACACACACCCCCTCAGATAGGACACACCCTCAGATAGGACACACACTCTCCCAGATAGAACACACACCCCCTCAGATAGGACACACACACACCCTCAGATAGGACACACACTCCATCAGATAGGACACACCCTCAGATAGGACACACTCAGATAGGACACACACCCCGTCAGATAGGACACACACTCCATCAGATAGGACACACCCTCAGATAGGACACACACTCAGATAGGACACACTATCATGAAGAAACTTAACAACATAACCAGAAATGTCATCAGAAGTCACATGGTAACAGAAGAATGAGGAAGCCTAGAAACAGATGGCAAAGAGCTGTTGAATCAGGTCAGGTCAGGTCATCCCCTAACCGATGAGGTCGTTGGGGCACACATGAAGACATCCTCACAACTGCACGCCATCCCGCTCTGTCTGTGACTCTTCTGGTCGGAGACTAGTCCATTCTTTTATGTTGTCCTCCCATCTCTTTTTGGGCGACCTCTTCGTCGTCTGCCATGCACCTTCCCGTGGAGGATTGTGTTTGCAAGACCACTTGATCTCGATATGTGACCGTGCTAAGTGAGTATCCTTCTTTTGACGGTTTCCAGGCGATGTTTGTAAGACCCTATTGCTATTGTAATTCTATCTCGTATTTCCTCGTTTGTAACTCGATCTTTGTATGTGACGTTTAAAAGTTTTCGGACACATCTCATCTCCAAGGCATGTATCCTGCGTTGAAGGTCAGCTGTAACTGTCCATGTCTCACACGCATAGAGGAATATTGACAGGACAGTGTATGCATTAATCTCATTTTTGTGCTTAGTGCTAACCGTTTATCTTGCCAGATTTTAAGCTGAAGTGGTTGACCGTTTTAAATATCTTGGGTCGATTGTCAGTGATGAAGGATCAAAATGTGAAGTGTTGGCCAGAATAGCACAGACAATAGCTGCACTTGCACGGCTGTTGAATAGGAAGATAAATTTCATAAGTGGAGTGAAAGACAATAGTCAAAATTAGGAGTATAGAGGGAGAACATTACAGCCGAATGCTCCAAGGAGACACCAAGAAGAATAAGTCGTTGCAATTGAAAACCATTTATTCCATCAGCTTTCATTTTGTCATGTCAAATAAAATAATAATCTATTTCAGCCAACAAACATCAGATTCTCGTCACCTGATGACAGTTCTCTACAGCTGATAGATTTTGGCTTCTCTCGAAGGCTGCCCGTGACTAATGACCTCAGATTCAACTATGGAACACCAGAGTTTTGTTCACCAGAGTCAGTCAGCAACGAATTTGTAACCCAAGCATCAGATTTGTGGGCAGTTGGAGTTGTGACCCACTTGCTGTAAGTTATAGCCATGTAGAATGTTTAGTCACTTCCTCCAGACCCAGTTCTGGTGTAACTTAACGTCTTTATACTGGTTTAGAAGACCCTGCAGAGTCTGTATACAACCAGTTACATTTACATCACCTTGCTCTAAAATCTATGCGCATCCAGTTTATTCTTAAACACATTAACTGTCCCTGCCTTCACTGCCTCTTGTGGCAATGCATTCCAAGCAGACACCACTCTCTGACTAAAAAAATATTTCCTAATATCTAACCTGGACCTCTCTTTAATCAGCTTGTAGCTATGCCCTCGTGTTATTGTAGGTGGCTGTATTTTAAAAAACTTGTTATAGTCTAATTTATCGATTCCTCTGATCATCTTATAAACCTGTATTAAGTCACCACGAATTCTTCTCTCTTCGAGACACTGTAGGCCCGTTTTTCTGAGTCGTTCCTCATAACTGTAATTCTGGAATCCAACTATCATCTTTGTCGCTCTTTTTTGTATTCTTTCTAGCATGTTTATGTCCCCTCTATGATAAGGACTCCACACCTGTACACAGTACTCCAATCTAGGTCTAACTAAAGCTTTATACAGTTTGACGATCACTTCCTTGCTCCTATGTTTAATATTTCTTTTTATCATACCTAACATTGCATTTGCCTTTTTCACTGCTACCTTAACTTGCTCACTCACCTTTCCTGTATGATCTATTATAACCCCTAGGTCCCTTTCCTTATCTATCTTTCTAATATTGTTTTCTCCCATTCTGTATTTATGTTCCATATTGGATCTACCCATGTGGATGACTGTACATTTATCTACATTAAACTCCATTTGCCAGCTTACAGACCATTCTCGAATTTTAACTAAATCCGACATCAATATATCCACTTCCGCTTTAGATGAGACACTACTGCATAGTTTTGTGTCATCAGCAAATTTTGCAATCATGGATCTCATATCAATGTCCAAATCATTTATATATATCAAGAACAAAATTGGTCCCAAAACCGAGCCCTGTGGCACACCACTTTTCACTTCACTCCACTCAGAGTACTCCTTATTTATGCCCACCCTCTGCCTTCTTCCCGTTAACCAATTTTCAATCCATTTGACAACTTCGCCACCTATTCCATGTGATTTTAACTTTCGAAATAATCTTTGATGAGGTACTCTATCAAAGGCCTTTGCAAAGTCTAGATAAATAACATCCACTGGCTCCCCTTTATCTATGATTTTAGTAACCTCCTCCATGAATTCTAATAGATTTGTTAAGCATGATCTCCCTCTAGTAAACCCATGCTGACTATTTCTGATTAGATTAAATTTTTCTAAATGCATTACAATGTTTTCTTTGATTATTGACTCTAACAATTTACAGACTATGCTCGTTAAACTCACCGGTCTATAATTTGCCGGATCTGATTTTTTGCCTTTTTTGAATAAGGGGATCACTCCTGCATCTTTCCAATCCCGTGGAACAATCCCTTTTGTAAGTGATTGAGAACATAATATAGCCAATGGTTTTGCTAGTTGGTTTCTAATTTCATACAGCAATTTTGGGTGAATACCATCTTGACCTGGACATTTATTCACTTTCAACCCCTCCAATTTTTTAAAAACCATTTCCTCTGTAATACAGATTGATCTTAATCCCTCTGTATCCATGTCTCTTTGAAAAATATCTATAGGCTCTGGGATCTCGGAGCAGTCCTCCTTTGTGAAGACTGTGCCAAAGTACTGATTAAGCAGATTAGCAGCCTCCCTATTCTCACTTATTATTTTCCCTGTACTGTCTATGAGATGGCCTACTTTGTCTTTCGTTCTTTGTTTATTTCTAACATAAGAAAAGAAGCTTTTACTGTCAGTCTTGATCCTCTGAGCAAGTTTTTTTTCAAAGTCTATTTTTGCTGTTTTATTTGCTTTCTGAGATATGTTCTGCTTGTCCAAATATTTTACATATGTTTCTTTTGATTTACCTGCCTCTATATATTTTTGCCATGCTTTATTTTTTGCTCTTCTACATTTCACTACAAATCTAGTTATCCACTTTTTATGCTTGGGGTTTACCTCCCTACATGGAACACATTCCTCTTTTAGCGTTTCTAGAACTGTTTTAAAACTTTCCCACTCCTGTTCAACATCTGTTCCTACAATAATATCTTTCCAGATTATGTGGTTTGCTGCCTCTTTCATCCTCTTAACATCTGTCTTAGAGTAGTCGTATGTTCGCGTGTTTATGTTTACTTCTTTCCCTGCAATAAGATCCCAACGGATGATTTGATGGTCACTTGAGCCAAACAGTTCCCCAACGGTAACGTTTTCAATCATATTTTCCTCTGTGGTAAAAACTAGGTCAAGTATGTTTTTGCCTCTGGTGGCTGCTTCTACATGTTGAATTAAAAAATTGTCAGTTATGCACGTAACAAAAGGTTTTGACTCTACAAGTGCTTCTGCCATATCCCATTTTATTTCTGGATAGTTGAAATCTCCCATTAATAATAATTTCCCTTTACTTGCCTTTGCTATGCTACTAATCAGCTCCTCATCTTCCTCTTTTTGACTTGATGGATATCTATAGCACACTCCAATCACTGTTTTTTCACCCCCACTTTCTATTTCTCCCCATACACTTTCATTTTTGTTACCACATGATAAATAATCTTTGATCGTTATATTAACAGAATTTATACAGTATAATAAAACGCCACCTCCCTTAGTCTTGTCTCCAATTATCCTATCTTTCCTTAACATTGTATATCCCTCAATTTAAAGTTCACTATCTGCAATCTCCTCATATGTCCATGATTCTGTTAACCCTATTATATCTAGTTTTTCTTCTTCTACATACAGTTCCAATTCTTCTCTTTTATTTACTATGCTTCTCACATTTGCATAAAAACATTTTAGTTTGTAATGTTGTTGGTTTTCCTCTTTTTGCTTCTGCTTTATCATTTTAGTGTTTGCTTTTCTACTATGTATTTCACACTTCCCTGACACCAACTTACCCCTTTGACTACATCCTCTATAGCACCCTATTGTAGGCCTATCTTTAGTCTCATACTTCATAGGCCTAACTAGTTTAAATTTCTAACACAATGATAGAACATATACTTTGCTACAACATGCTGTCCTATCTCATTTAGATGTAAACCTCCTTTATCTAACATTTTACTTTTGTCAACTTTAACATCAATAAATTCCATTCCCATGTCCGCACACATCACCTGTAACCTAAGGTTGATACCTATTATTTTGCTATCTAGATAGTCTGACCCATCTGCTCTGTCTAAAATGCCCATCATTGTGACCTTTCTAAACTTTTTTTCCTTAAGTGTTCTCATAAGACTTTTATATTTATCCAAAATTATTTCTGTACCATCTCTCTTTACATTATTTGTACCTGCCAATACTACCACATGACTGTTTCCTTTGTCATCTAACCTCTTTATTCTCCCCTCTATGTCCTCTATTTTTGCTCCCCCAATATCCATTCTTTCAAACATGTTGTGTTGTTTAGACAAATGTCTGCCAACCTCTCTCACCATTGAATCTCCTACTACCAAAACTGACCCCTCACCTATATGTGCATACTTCTCTCCAAAGCTCTCTGCCCTGTGAGCTGTTTCCTCACTCAAATCTCCCTTACTTCCTTGACTACACCTTGACTGCAGCTTCTTTAAAATTTCCTCCATTTTCACTTGTTTCCCTTGTATTTCCATCTGCCTCTTTTCTATCTCCTCTAATCTCTTCTCATTTTCCCTTATATTGCACTCCATTTGTGCCTGCCTCTCTTCAACTCTACATATCCTACATAAAACGGTTCCTTCATCTTCCAACGTTGTAGTAATACTAACATTTTCGCCACACAAATCACATAATCTGACTTGGCCTTTCCTCGCAGCAGTTCGTCTCGTCTTAGTGGCCATACTAATTTTGCTATTTATTTCCGTTAGCCAATAAGTTATATTAATACCTAATAAAATGTATACTTCTTAAAGCAACGCCAAAAAAGGAACAAACAAATGTCGCTGGTATTTAACTTTCTACAAAGTATCAAAACGACTAGGCCTAGTGTTATCTGAGTGTTACTACCGCTCACTGTTCTACGCTATTTAATTCTGTCAAGTCACTAACTATCTGTTATAACAAGGCCACTATATTTGAAAATACGTATGCTACAATAAACTACAATCACAACTATGTTATTATTACACAAATTAATTTTCAACACTAATACTTATCTGAAACGTTATAAATCTCTGTTCTGTCAATTCAAACCAACCACCATCTTGAACAACCGGAAACACTTCATAGCTAGTTTGTGGATCCATGTAGAATGTTTAGTCACTTCCCCCAGACCCAGTTATGGGCTAGTTTGTGGATCATGTAGAATGTTTAGTCACTTCCTCCAGACACAGTTCTGGTGTAGTTTGTGGGACTATGTAGAATGTTTGGTCACTTCCTGTAGACACAGTTCTGGTGTAGTTTGTGGGACTATGTAGAATGTTTGGTCACTTCCTGTAGACACAGTTCTGGGCTACTTTGTAGGACCATGTAGAATGTTTAGTCACTTACTGTAGACACAGTTCTGGTGTAGTTTGTGGGACCGTGTAGAATGTTTGGTCACTTCCTGTAGACACAGTTCTGGGCTACTTTGTAGGACCATGTAGAATGTTTAGTCACTTACTGTAGACACAGTTCTGGTGTAGTTTGTGGGACCGTGTAGAATGTTTAGTCACTTCCTGTAGACACAGTTCTGGTGTAGTTTGTGGGACTATGTAGAATGTTTGGTCACTTCCTGTAGACACAGTTCTGGGCTACTTTGTAGGACCATGTAGAATGTTTAGTCACTTACTGTAGACACAGTTCTGGTGTAGTTTGTGGGACCGTGTAGAATGTTTGGTCACTTCCTGTAGACACAGTTCTGGGCTACTTTGTAGGACCATGTAGAATGTTTAGTCACTTACTGTAGACACAGTTCTGGTGTAGTTTGTGGGACCGTGTAGAATGTTTAGTCACTTCCTGTAGACACAGTTCTGGTGTAGTTTGTGGGACTATGTAGAATGTTTGGTCACTTCCTGTAGACACAGTTCTGGGCTACTTTGTAGGACCATGTAGAATGTTTAGTCACTTACTGTAGACACAGTTCTGGTGTAGTTTGTGGGACCGTGTAGAATGTTTAGTCACTTCCTGTAGACACAGTTCTGGTGTAGTTTGTGGGACCGTGTAGAATGTTTAGTCACTTCCTGTAGACACAGTTCTGGTGTAGTTTGTGGGACCGTGTAGAATGTTTAGTCACTTCCTGTAGACACAGTTCTGGTGTAGTTTGTGGGACCGTGTAGAATGTTTAGTCACTTCCTCCAGGCACAGTTCTGGTGTAGTTTGTGGGACCGTGTAGAATGTTTAGTCACTTACTGTAGACACAGTTCTGGTGTAGTTTGTGGGACCATGTAGAATGTTTAGTCACTTACTGTAGACACAGTTCTGGTGTAGTTTGTGGGACCGTGTAGAATGTTTAGTCACTTCCTGTAGACACAGTTCTGGTGTAGTTTGTAGGACCATGTAGAATGTTTAGTCACTTCCTCAGGGCCCAATTCTGGGCTAGTTTATGGGACCATGTAGAATGTTTACAGGGTTGTGAATGGGGTCAGCTTCCAAATCATGTAGAAGCAATAAGGAACAAGAAAAGCCAAATATGGCCTCTATTGAAGATTATGTCAAGTCTCACATGATAAGAGAGAGACAGAACTTGACTGACATGAAGGGAGAGAGACAGAACTTGACTGACATGAAGGGAGAGAGACAGAACTTGACTGACATGAAGGGAGAGAGACAGAACTTGACTGACATGAAGGGAGAGAGACAGAACTTGACTGACATGAAGGCAGAGAGACAGAACTTGACTGACATGAAGGCAAAGAAACAGAACTTAACTAACGTGAAGGGAGCGAGATACTGGCTAAACTCAGCTGATAATGATTTTTCTGGTCCATGTATCAAGGCTGCACTGCTTGGTCACTCATTGCTGACTGTCATTTTTATTATAATAGGAAGGAACCATCAAGAGATGGACAAACAATAATTTCTCAGAGTGTACCACCAAGACAAGACAAGAGATGGACAAACAATAGTCTCTCAGAGTGTACCACCAAGACAAGAGATGGACAAACAAAAGTCTCTCAGAGTGTACCACCAAGACAAGACAAGAGATGGACAAACAATAGTCTCTCAGAGTGTACCACCAAGACAAGAGATGGACAAACAATAGTCTCTCAGAGTGTACCACCAAGACAAGAGATGGACAAACAATAGTCTCTCAGAGTGTACCACCAAGACAAGAGATGGACAAACAATAGTCTCTCAGAGTGTACCACCAAGACAAGAGATGGACAAACAATAGTCTCTCAGAGTGTGACATGAAGACAGGAAACAGAAAATCTATGATTTTCATGAAAATGACATTTGATATTATTAGATGTGAATATGAATGACACAACAAAGAAATTACTTGACATTTGTTGACATCTCTCATTCTCAGACTGACAGGCGTTTCACCATTCTGGGCTGAGACGACACCAGAGATCCTGTCCCAGGTTCAGCAGTGTCAATGGAGTCCAGATGGCCAACTTTTTTCAGATGTAACAGATAGTGCTAGAGACTTCCTCTCAAGGATACTGGTGCAGGCGCCAAGGTGAGATCCCTATTGCTGGCACCCCAGGCTACATGCTCTCAGCTAATGATGTTGTCTTTGATTTCTACAGTATTCTTTTGTTGCTGTCAAATTTATGGGTTGTCTTTTCTATTTTCACTGTTTCACTCCAGAAATACAAAGAGCCATTAGATCAGCTGATGACAAAGAGCCATTGGATCAGCTGATGACAAAGAGCCAATAGATCAGCTGATGACAAAGAGCCATTAGATCAGCTGATGACAAAGAGCCATTGGATCAGCTGATGACAAAGAGCCAATAGATCAGCTGATGACAAAGAGCCATTAGATCAGCTGATGACAAAGAGCCATTGGATCAGCTGATGACAAAGAGCCAATAGATCAGCTGATGACAAAGAGCCATTGGATCAGCTGATGACAAAGAGCCATTGGATCAGCTGATGACAAAGAGCCATTGGATGAGCTGATGACAAAGAGCCATTAGATCAGCTGATGACAAAGAGCCATTAGATCAGCTGATGACAAAGAGCCATTGGATCAGCTGATGACAAAGAGCCATTGGATCAGCTTATGACAAAGAGCCATTAGATCTGCTGATGACAAAGAGCCAATAGATCAGCTGATGACAAAGAGCCATTGGATCAGCTGATGACAAAGAGCCATTAGATCAGCTGATGACAAAGAGCCAATAGATCTGCTGATGACAAAGAGCCAATAGATCAGCTGATGACAAAGAGCCATTGGATCAGCTGATGACAAAGAGCCATTAGATCAGCTGATGACAAAGAGCCAATAGATCAGCTTGATAAAGGTTAGAAATAAAAACAATAGGATTGCGAGGCGTATGAGAGCTGTCATGTTATGGCTAGAGGTTTGTGAGCAGGAGAAACTTATCACAGCTTACATGTTATGGCTAGAGGTTTGTGACCAGGAGAAACTTATCACAGCTTACATGTTATGGCTAGAGGTTTGTCAACCAAGGAAACATATCACAGCTGTCATGTTACAGCTAGAGGTTTGTGAGCAGGAGAAACATATGACAGCTGTCATGTTACAGCTAGAGGTTTGTGAGCAGGAGAAACATATGACAGCTGTCATGTTACAGCTAGAGGTTTGTGAGCAGGAGAAACATATGACAGCTGTCATGTTACAGCTAGAGGTTTGTGACCAGGAGAAACATATGACAGCTGTCATGTTACAGCTAGAGGTTTGTGACCAGGAGAAACATATGACAGCTGTCATGTTACAGCTAGAGGTTTGTGAGCAGGAGAAACATATGACAGCTGTCATGTTATGGCCACTTGATTGTGTATCTACAATATAAAGCCTTATACTGCTCAACAGGTGATACCATTGGTGCCTTGTTATCTCATGTTACGTGTATGTTACGTGTATATTACGTGTATGTTGTGTTTTTACCCACTGTAGCGACCGCCTTTCACTGGAAGCTTGCCTGGCACATGATTGGCTGAAAGTTACAGAGAAAGTAGGCACACCTAACCTTGATCTCAGTCGTTTGAAGGCATTCCAGGCGAGGACCAAGGCTCAGGTAGGACAGAGTCAGCTGTTGTAATGCTGCCTGGGTCAGCATACTTTAGTTTGGCATGGTTTTCTGTGTGTCTGTGGTTAAACCGTTTATCCTCATCATCAAGTGACTGATCTACGTGGTTACAGATCTCCACAACTCCCTGTTATGATTGTTGTTTGCCAATTTTACCATTATCCATCTTCCATACCACCATGTTAGACCATCTTCCATACCACCATGTTAAACCATCTTCCATACCACCATGTTAAACCATCTTCCATACCACCATGTTAAACCATCTTCCATACCACCATGTTAGACCATCTTCCATACCACCATGTTAGACCATCTTCCATACCACCATGTTAAACCATCTTCCATACCACCATGTTAAACCACCTTTCATACCATCATGTTAAACCATCTTTCAAATACAAAAGAACACTTAACCAAATAACAAGAGACAGCTGGAAAAACAAAACAGAAAGCCTCAATTTAGATAAAGAAGGGAACAAACTATGGAAGTTAGTCAGAGCCATGAATGACGAAACTCCATCAAATAAACAAATTACCATCAAGCAGGGCGACAACATGCTCACTGGAAAAAAAGCAGCAAACGCCTTTATAGAACATTATGCCAGAGCAAACCACATTGATGTCCCTACAGACAGGCATACAGACATTAATGAAGAACAAAAGAGCCACGACAACATCAAGATGGCTCCAGAGGAGCACATGATGGCAAAACTAACAATGAAAGAAATGGATGAGGCCATGAGAACTTTAAAGAAAAAGAAATCGCCCGGAATGATGGGGTAACAAACGAAATGCTGATGGGGTTGGGCCAAACAGCAAAGAGGAAATTACTATCAGTCCTGAACCAAAGCTGGAAAAGGGGAATTGTACTGCAGGCATGGAAAGACGCTGTACTTATACCAGTACCAAAGAAAGAAAAAGATAGAACAGATCCAAATGAATACAGGCCTATCAGTCTACTGAGCTGTGTAGAAAAACTGATGGAGCGTATGATAAACACCAGACTGATGTGGCATCTGGAAGAAAAACACATACTAATTCCACAGCAAGCAGGCTTTAGACAGCACAGATCCACTGAGGACCAGATCATTCTCATAGCCCAGGAAATAGAGGATGCTTACCAAGAGAAAAAACACACAGTAGTGGTTTGGGTGGATTTAGAGAAGGCATTTGACAAGGTCTGGAAAGAGGGACTTAAAGTCAAGCTACGAAGAAGTGAAGTTTGTGGGAAAATGTACAGATGGATCAGCCACTATATCGAAAACAGAACAGCCAGAGTTCAAGTACAAGGGCAGATGAGCAAAAAGGTGACACTGGAGCAAGGAGTACCCCAAGGGGGAGTACTGTCACCCACACTTTTCCTGGTGTATATAAACCACATCACAGAGAATATACCAAGAAGAGTCCACAGCTCCATGTTTGCAGACGATCTGGCTATGTGGACCTCTGAAAAAAATCTCACCATAGCAAACAATCGGATGCAGCAGGCCCTAACATCGTTGGAGGAGCGGGCGAACTCATGGCTGGTCAAAATAAATGAAGAAAAAACAACATGTACGATATTCTCGCTTTCAAATAAACCACAGAACACCAAAATAAGTCTTAGCGGCAAATATCTGCGGCCAAACGACAACCCAAACTACTTGGGAGTCACATTTGATCGGCACATGACATGGAAAAGCCAGATCGAGAGAAACCGAATGAGAGCCAGACAAAGAATGGCAATCATGAGGAAACTAGCTGGCACAAGCTGGGGAGCAGACGAAAGAATACTAAAGAAACTGTACACTGGAAGAGTGAGACCAGTTCTCGAGTATGGCATTGCGGCATGAACAACAGCAGCAAAGGCGAACTTTGATAAAATTAGCAAACTCCAAAACCAAGCCATGAGAGTTATAACAGGTGGCATGAAGTCAACGCCAATTGTAGAACTTGAAAAGATTACAAATTTGCAATCCATGACCGACAGAAGAGACTGCAGATCCCAGCAGCAAGCAGAGAAACTCAGAAGACTGACAGACCATCCGATGCATCAGAGACTAAATAGATTTGGAAATTGGAAACTAAAGCGAAGAAAATTTGCAGAAATAGCCAAAGCAAAGATGAGCGAAGACCCTATGAACACCATAACAACACCAAAGCCCATCCCTACTGTACGCAAACCTACCTGGAAGCAGCATATCATTCCGGAGGTGGTAGAAAATGTACTAGGTATTGGAAACAAGAACAGCTAGACTGAAAAAGAAAGAAGAGACATAACCCTGAGGTACATAACGAAAAACTACCCAAGCATGGACTGGACCCATGCATACACCGATGGTTCTGTAACAAAGACAACACAGAACGGAGGGGCAGGGGTATTCCTGAGCCTACCAAATGGTAGAAAAATAACACTGTCAGTGGCAACTGGAAAATACTCGAGCAATTTCAGAGCGGAGGCAGAGGCACTGAGGGTGGCAGTAGAAGCAATGCTGACAGGCGAAATCAATGAAAGCCAGATAGTCGTGTTTACAGATGCCCTGGCCGTAGTCACAGCACTAAAAAGCCAGAAAAATACTGAACTTAATGATTTAAGAGCAGTACTCTGTCAACTATGCCAGCAGTCCGCACCAAAAAGAGTAGTGGTACAGTGGGTTCCATCCCACTGTAACATCCAAGGCAATAAGGAGGCAGACAGACTGGCAAAAGAAGGTGCAAGACTACCACAACCAGATTCTAGTGTGACGTACGAAGAGTCCAAAAGGTTTATTAGGGCCAGATACATGGCCAAATGGGAAACAGAACATACTGGCTACACAAAAAAATGATGCTTATTACCAGTTGAACAGAAGAGAGCAGCTCGTGGTCTTCAGACTCCGCACATGCCACAACAGACTGAGGTACCACCTATTCTTCTTCTTCTTCTTCATCGTACGCTGTTTACAGCGATATTTACGTTGCACTGTTTTATTTTGTTAAGCCTGTGGCTCAGTGCATCCGATTTCAACAGGCGTTTCTGTAGGGATGCCCTCCTTAGCCTTTGGCTGCCCCCAGCCTATCTGCAAGGCAGCAGTTGTTTTTGGTCAGAGTTGTCTCACTTATGGAAGTTGTCTTGCAGGACTATCGAGTCTTCCCTACTCGTGTCTATAGGGTTTGGCAATGGTATGATATGATGGACTATGTACTAGTTTGTACTATCCCGGAAGAGAGGCAGTCCAGTGTGACTGTGTCTTAGGATCGTCTGTCCTGCCAGAAACGTAGCATAAGCATGTGAGTGAGGTATCTCTTTGCTCCCTTTATTTTCTCGGCTCATCTGCAGTGATGGCACGCCTAGCATTCCCCGCCACCTGGGACGTTGTCACAATAGGGCAGAGGTGCAATGTCCGCTGGACTGCATCTCTTCTGCGTCCATTGGGATGGCTGATAGCAGACAGAGGTAAAGAGTGAGGCAGGAGTGCATTTGGCCAGGTGCATTTCTGCGGCTCGACCGGGCCGGGCTGAGACGCGAGCCCCACGTCCCAACCATATCGTGGCCTCCCATCACAGCGGTGCTGAGATTTACGGCGGGATTCTGGCTTAGAGGCGTTCGGCCGTAGTCCCTCAGGTGGTAGCTTCGCACCATTGGCTTGTCATCCAAGCACGTGGACAAAATGTCAGCGACCTGCGATTTCTCTCGAAGGGGTGCATTTAACCAGGGGACTAGCCTGGTAATGGCACGGAGATGTTGTTCGCCTGGTGTGCGGACATATCTCATGATCAGGGTTGCGTCTCAACAGTTCGCAGTGAGGTGGCTGCTCTAATGCTTACAACACCCCGACCGAGAACTAAGTCTTCTACTAGTGGTTTCACACCTCATCGCCGTATGGGGTGAATATCGAGCAGCTTCCCACCCGCTTTGATCGGCGGATTGCAGAGACCTCTTTCTGCGGCTCGACTGGGTCGGGCTGGGACACGAGCCCCAGGTCCCAACCCTATCGTAGCCTCCCATCGCAGTGGTGCTGTGATTTAGGGCGGGATTCCGGCTTAGAGGCGTTCGGCCGAAATCCCTCCTATGGTAGCCTCGCGCCGTTGGCTTATCAGCCTAGCACGTGGACCAAATGTCTGCGATTTGCGACTCCTCTCGATTTGAGCAGGACTACCGTAGCAACGCCCTGTCATTAGTAGCGTAAAACCGACCTGTCTTCTGAGGGTCTAATACCAGCACCCGTTCACTATTAGACCCAACGAATCAATAGAGGGTACCACCTATTCAATAAACAGAAGATAGGTGGCACTGACGAATGCACTTGTGGTACCGGGAAAATGACCGCTGAACATCTGCTGCAAAACTGCCCGACATACGAGGACCAGAGAAAGCACATGTGGCCATCACCAGTGGCAACACTAGACAAGCTCTATGGCAGTGTCGACAGCCTCAGGATGACCGCTGCTTTTTTCGAAAAAATACAGCGTACGAAGAAGAAGAAGAAGAAGAAGACCATCTTCCATACCACCATGTTAAACCATCTTCCATACCACCATGTTAAACCATCTTCCATACCACCATGTTAAACCATCTTCAGTACCATCATGTTAAACCATCTTCTATACCACCATGTTAAACCATCTTCCATACCATCATGTTAATGTGGTAGAGCTAGGTTTAGCTGAGTTGAGTAGTTTACTGTCTAAAGAATTATAAGATGTATCTAGACCACGACACGACTTCACGCAGAAAAACACAGTAAACACTGTCCTAACCATAAAACAAAACAATATAATTTATTTACAGAACGAATGGCTACATGATGTCAACAACCAAAAATAACTCCTAAACTAAATAATTATAATAAATAAACTAAACTACCAGAGACGCTATATGCAACTGCTAATGATCTTACTCCTGTAAACTACATCAAACCTAGATTCTACGTCTCATATGAAATAACATAAATGCTAAACTTAGCCTAATGCAATAGTATTATACATCAATGGCTCTATCTAAGTCGTGTCCCAGTTAGTCTACGTTGTTGATGATCTGTTGTCCCTGTCCAGGTTGCTGCTTCAGGCCGTCGAACATCTCAACATAAGTTACCACATGAGATTTGTTTCACTTACAGCTGTGGGCAGTTCTCAAGTGTTTGATGATCTGTTGTCCCTGTCAAGGTTGCTGCTTCAGGCCGTCGAACATCTCAACATAAGTTACCACATGAGATTTGTTTCACTTACAGCTGTGGGCAGTTCTCAAGTGTTTGAGACATACCCTATTAATGCCTGCGTTACACCTATGTCGAACAATTTAGTTCTCTGAGGGCTCAAGTGATGCACCTCTCTTTCTGAACTCATGTACCTTAGAGAGTGCAGTTCCTAGGATTCCTGAGGGGGACGGTGTTGGCTAGTGGTTAAATGACACAGCTCACAACCAGAAGTGCTGGGTTCGATCCCCATCACAGCACCGGCCGTTACCCAAGGGAAGCAAACCCTTAACAAATACAGGAGGAAGCAGACCCTTACACAAAATTCATGCTGAAGTCGATGCACTGGGCTGACAGACGCAAAATAAAAACCACAGTGCAACGCACACCGCCTTGGAGATTAGAGAAATAAGGCGAACGAAAAAAAACAACAACTGAATCCTAAATCGTGCTGAACTCTCATACCACTAGGATCACATTCCCTAGGATTCCCTGAATCCTAAATTATGCCAAACTCTCGTACCACTGGGACCTCGAAGGGCCACTGTTCTTCCACAGATACCAAATTCACTGGTTCGTTGGAGAACAGTTGGACTGCCTTCTAGATCCACTCGATTCGTACTGAAACGAATCTGCTCCTCACTTGATGTGATCAGATCTCCTTTTGTTTACAGGGTGTCCCACTCACACAAATGAGCAATAGTGCAAGGCTCTAGGTGTTGATGAGTTAGTAATGCTCCTCTTATATGCGCCTGAGTGTGGGCATGGCTGATCAGCCTGACTAGATTATAGCAGGCCATCACCGACTGTAAGACTGGCTGATAGGCCAAGCACAAGAAGAACCTCTCCAGATTTCAGATCCCAGATCTCTTGATATTCTTCAAAGGTACTCAAGAGCAGCGAAACAAGAATGAGACAAGTTTGTCATGAGTATACTTGTACTTGTATCATTCTGGTAGCAGCAAGCTCACTCAACTTTGCTCCGTCTCTGGCCATCATTGGTACCACTGCCCTGTTCGTGGTTTATATTTCTATTTCTAGATCTCATCATTTGTCATTTTTTTAAATTTCACATGTTTGAATTGAGATCATTTTCACATGTAAAATAGGTTATAGTCTGTCTTTTAATTCATAAACAAGGTCCGAAGCAATTTTCTACTAAACTGCATGTCAGATACCAATGAATGCAGCCTTAGAATATCCATAACGTTAAGGAAATATTCTCACAGCTAAGGCAGCTAAGACACATAAGGTTAACTCACAGCTAAGACACATAAGGTTAATTCACAGCTAAGATACATAAGGTTAACTCACAGCTAAGACAGCTAAGACACATAAGGTTAACTCACAGCTAAGACACATAAGGTTAATTCACAGCTAAGACACATAAGGTTAACTCACAGCTAAGATACATAAGGTTAACTCACAGCTAAGACAGCTAAGACACATAAGGTTAACTCACAGCTAAGACACATAAGATTAACTCACAGCTAAGACACATAAGGTTAACTCACAGCTAAGACACAAGGTTAACTCACGGCTTAGACAGCTAAGACATATTAGATTAACTAACAGCTAAGACAGCTAAGACATATTAGGTTAACTCACTGCTAAGGCAGCTAACACACATAAGGTTAACTCACAGCTAAGATAGCTAAGACACATACGCTTAATTCACAGCTACGACACATAATGTTAACTCACAGCTAAGACACATAAGGTTAACTCACAACTAAGGCACACTAGATTAACTCACAACTAAGGCACACTAGATTAACTCACATCTAAGGCACACTAGATTAACTCACATCTAAGGCACACTAGATTAACAGGTTAACTCACAGCTAAGGCACACTAGATTAATAGATTAACTCACAACTAAGGCACACTAGATTAACAGGTTAACTCACAACTAAGGCACACTAGATTAACAGGTTAACTCACAACTAAGGCACACTAGATTAACTCACAGCTAAGGCACACTAGATTAACAGGTTAACTCACAACTAAGGCACACTAGATTAACAGGTTAACTCACAACTAAGGCACACTAGATTAACTCACAACTAAGGCACACTAGATTAACTCACAACTAAGGCACACTAGATTAACAGGTTAACTCACAACTAAGGCACACTAGATTAACTCACATCTAAGGCACACTAGATTAACTCACATCTAAGGCACACTAGATTAACTCAAATCTAAGGCACACTAGATTAAGGCACACTAGATTAACTCACAACTAAGGCACACTAGATTAACTCACAACTAAGGCACACTAGATTAACTCACAACTAAGGCACACTAGATTAACTCACAACTAAGGCACACTAGGTTAACTCACAACTAAGGCACACTAGATTAACAGATTAACTCACAACTAAGGCACACTAGATTAACTCACAGCTAAGGCACACTAGATTAACTCACAGCTAAGGCACACTAGATTAACTCACAGCTAAGGCACACTAGATTAACTCACAGCTAAGGCACACTAGATTAACTCACAACTAAGGCACACTAGATTAACTCACATCTGAGGCTCACTAGGTTAACTTACAGCTAAGGCACACTAGATTAACAGATTAACTCACAACTAAGGCACACTAGATTAACTCACAGCTAAGGAACACTAGGTTAACTCACAGCTAAGGCACACTAGATTAACTCACAGCTAAGGCATACTAGATTAACTCACAACTAAGGCACACTAGATTAACTCACAGCTAAGGCACACTAGATTAGCTCACAACTGAGGCACACTAGATTAACTCACATCTAAGGCACACTAGGTTAACTCACAGATAAGGCACACTAGATTAACAGATTAACTTACAACTAAGGCACACTAGATTAACAGATTAACTCACAACTAAGGCACACTAGATTAACTCACATCTAAGGCACACTAGATTAACTCACAGCTAAGGCACACTAGATTAACTCACAACTAAGGCACACTAGATTAACTCACAACTAAGGCACACTAGATTAACTCACAGCTAAGGCACACTAGATTAACTCACAGCTAAGGCACACTAGATTAACTCACAACTAAGGCACACTAGATTAACTCACAGCTAAGGCACACTAGATTAACTCACAACTAAGGCACACTAGATTAACTCACATCTGAGGCTCACTAGGTTAACTTACAGCTAAGGCACACTAGATTAACAGATTAACTCACAACTAAGGCACAGTAGATTCACTCACAGATAAGGCACACTAGGTTAACTCACAGCTAAGGCACACTAGATTAACTCACAGCTAAGGCATACTAGATTAACTCACAACTAAGGCACACTAGATTAACTCACAGCTAAGGCACACTAGATTAGCTCACAACTGAGGCACACTAGATTAACTCACATCTAAGGCACACTAGGTTAACTCACAGATAAGGCACACTAGATTAACAGATTAACTTACAACTAAGGCACACTAGATTAACAGATTAACTCACAACTAAGGCACACTAGATTAACAGATTAACTCACAACTAAGGCACACTAGATTAACAGGTTAACTCACAACTAAGGCACACTGGATTAACAGGTTAACTCACAACTAAGGCACACTAGATTAACTCACAACTAAGGCACACTAGATTAACTCTCAACTAAGGCACATTAGATTAACAGGTTAACTCACAACTAAGGCACACTAGATTAACTCACATCTAAGGCACACTAGATTAACTCACAACTAAGGCACACTAGGTTAACTCACAACTAAGGCACACTAGATTAACAGATTAACTCACAACTAAGGCACACTAGATTAACTCACAGCTAAGGCACACTAGATTAACTCACAGCTAAGGCACAATAGATTAACTCACAACTAAGGCACATTAGGTTAACTCACAGCTAAGGCACACTAGATTAACTCACAGCTAAGGCACACTAGATTAACTCACAACTAAGGCACACTAGATTAACTCACAGCTAAGGCACACTAGATTAACAGATTAACTCACAACTAAGGCACACTAGATTAACAGATTAACTCACAACTAAGGCACACTAGATTAACAGATTAACTCACAACTAAGGCACACTAGATTAACAGGTTAACTCACAACTAAGGCACACTAGATTAACAGGTTAACTCACAACTAAGGCACACTAGATTAACTCACAACTAAGGCACACTAGATTAACTCTCAACTAAGGCACACTAGATTAACAGGTTAACTCACAACTAAGGCACACTAGATTAACTCACATCTAAGGCACACTAGATTAACTCACAACTAAGGCACACTAGGTTAACTCACAACTAAGGCACACTAGATTAACAGATTAACTCACAACTAAGGCACACTAGATTAACTCACAGCTAAGGCACACTAGATTAACTCACAGCTAAGGCACACTAGATTAACTCACAACTAAGGCACACTAGATTAACTCACAGCTAAGGCACACTAGATTAACTCACAACTAAGGCACACTAGATTAACTCACATCTAAGGCACACTAGGTTAACTTACAGCTAAGGCACACTAGATTAACAGATTAACTCACAACTAAGGCACAGTAGATTAACAGATTAACTCACAACTAAGGCACACTAGATTAACAGATTAACTCACAACTAAGGCACACTAGATTAACAGGTTAACTCACAACTAAGGCACACTAGATTAACTCACAACTAAGGCACACTAGATTAACTCACAGCTAAGGCACACTAGATTAACTCACAACTAAGGCACACTAGATTAACTCACAACTAAGGCACACTAGATTAACAGGTTAACTCACAACTAAGGCACACTAGATTAACTCACATCTAAGGCACACTAGATTAACTCACAGCTCAGGCACACTAGATTAACTCACAACTAAGGCACACTAGATTAACTCACAACTAAGGCACACTAGATTAACTCACAACTAAGGCACACTAGATTAACTCACAGCTAAGGCACACTAGATTAACTCACAACTAAGGAACACTAGATTAACTCACAACTAAGGCACACTAGATTAACAGGTTAACTCACAACTAAGGCACACTAGATTAACTCACATCTAAGGCACACTAGATTAACTCACAACTAAGGCACACTAGATTAACTCACAACTAAGGCACACTAGATTAACTCACAGCTAAGGCACACTAGATTAACTCACAACTAAGGCACACTAGATTAACTCACAACTAAGGCACACTAGATTAACTCACATCTAAGGCACGCTAGATTAACTCACATCTAAGACACACTAGATTAACTCACAGCTAAGGTACACTAGATTAACTCACAACTAAGGCACACTAGATTAACTCACAACTAAGGCACACTAGATTAACTCACAACTAAGGCACACTAGATTAACTCACATCTAAGACACGCTAGATTAACTCACAACTAAGGCACACTAGATTAACTCACAGCTAAGGCACACTAGATTAACTCACAACTAAGGCACACTAGATTAACTCACAACTAAGGCACACTAGATTAACAGGTTAACTCACAACTAAGGCACACTAGATTAACTCACATCTAAGGCACACTAGATTAACTCACAGCTAAGGCACACTAGATTAACTCACAACTAAGGCACACTAGATTAACTCACAACTAAGGCACACTAGATTAACTCACAACTAAGGCACACTAGATTAACTCACAGCTAAGGCACACTAGATTAACTCACAACTAAGGTACACTAGATTAACTCACAACTAAGGCACAGTAGATTAACAGGTTAACTCACAACTAAGGCACACTAGATTAACTCACATCTAAGGCACACTAGATTAACTCACAGCTAAGGCACACTAGATTAACTCACAACTAAGGCACACTAGATTAACTCACAACTAAGGCACACTAGATTAACTCACAACTAAGGCACACTAGATTAACTCACAGCTAAGGCACACTAGATTAACTCACAACTAAGGCACACTAGATTAACTCACAACTAAGGCACACTAGATTAACTCACATCTAAGGCACGCTAGATTAACTCACATCTAAGACACACTAGATTAACTCACAGCTAAGGTACACTAGATTAACTCACAGCTAAGGTTGACTCAGGAATAGTTCAGGTGATGGCAGCATGTGCTCTCTCTGTTCCTCACATGTTGGGTACCCTCCGCAGCAGATAATCAGCAGTACCGCAGCGCTGTACACCTGTTTGTTCAATCAATGGTGGCTCTATCTGTTATGGGCTTGGGAAGTTGTGTTACCATGTCTCTTCACTTCTGTTTAGCTTTTCTTCAGATCTTGTCAGCTTTTTATGTAGCCTTTGGTAAGCTGTGGATTACATACCATCACTCATGTTAAGCTGTTATCTGTTTCCTCAGATCTTGTCAGTTTGTTATATGTCATTTGTTTCATCCCTTGACCAGCAAAAGGCGTCGGCTGTGAAAACTGTGGGCAGTCTTGTCAGCTTAAAGCGTTTGTTAGAGGGACCACTTCCCCTCACGGGCCTGCAGCCCACCACTGACCCACGGACAGGGGAAGTCATTCTGCCTGATACAGAAGAATATGGCCAGTTCTTGGATGAGGAATCTTGGTAGGTCAGGTGACAAACTTATATGTTGGCTGATAGGTCAGGTGACAAACTTATATGTTGGTTGGTAGGTCAGGTGACAAACTTATATGTTGGCTGGTAGGTCAGGTGACAAACTTATATCTTGGCTGGTAGGTCAGGTGACAAACTTATATGTTGGCGGGTAGGTCAGGTGACAAACTTATATGTTGGCTGGTAGGTCGGTCAGATAACAAACTTATATGTTGGCTGGTAGGACAGGTGACAAACTTATATGTTGGCTGGTAGGTCAGGTGACAAACTTATATGTTGGCTGGTAGGTCGGTCAGATAACAAACTTATATGTTGGCTGGTAGGTCGGTCAGATAACAAACTTATATGTTGGCTGGTAGGTCAGGTGACAAACTTATATGTTGGCTGGTAGGTCGGTCAGATAACAAACGTATATGTTGGCTGGTAGGTCGGTCAGATAACAAACTTATATGTTGGCTGGTAGGTCGGTCAGATAACAAACTTATATGTTGACTGGTAGGTCAGATGACAAACTTATATGTTGGCTGGTGAGTTAGATGACAAACTTATATATTGACTGGTGGGTCACATGACAAACTTATATGTTGGCTGGTAGGTCGGTCAGATGACAAACATATGTTGGCTGGTAGGCCGGTCAGATAACAAACTTATATGTTGGCTGGTAGGTCAGATGACAAACTTATATGTTGGCTGGTAGGTCGGTCAGATAACAAACTTATATGTTAGATGGTAGGTCAGTCACATGACAAACTTATATGTTGGCTGGTAGGTCAGTCACATGACAAACTTATATGTTGGATGGTAGGTCAGATGACAAACTTATATGTTGGCTGGTAGGTCGGTCAGATGACAAACATATGTTGGCTGGTAGGCCGGTCAGATAACAAACTTATATGTTGGCTGGTAGGTCAGATTGTAGCAGATCCCACTGTTTGCCTTGGCCGTGATCTAACTTAGAACATTCTCACACTCATCCACATCATCATGACCATACTCATTAAATGACATATCAAACAGCAGGTGGCATATTTATTATATCATACTCATATCATACAATGAGTAGAGAAATTACAAACACAATATAATACATATCTTAACTAAACATTCTACTAAAACGGGAATTGTAAGCATTAGCTATTGATGGAATTCCCAACTATCTAAAAACCCAGTTCTATTGCCTTGCAATTTCATCACATACACATCGCCTTAACTGCGTCTTCAACACACCTTATCAAATACTCTTCCTCACTGAAATCCCCTCAGGCGGGCGATCTCGACATAACTCGTTCACAATGTGTCCTTGCTTACAAACACACTTTCAGATTATCTATTAATGCAAAACTCACACACCTATTTGAGCGCTCCTGTTCTATCACCAAACATTCGTCCAACAGTCTATCAATCGCTCCTCTATCTAAGTAGGTGAGTTAAACATACTATCCACATTCAGTCTCTCTCTCTCCCATACAGCCTCTCTCTATCTAGCCTCTCCATCTCTCATCCAGCCTCCCTGAGCTAAACTTTGTCTCGAGTTATATATCCTCAAGCAAGACCAGAGCTTGACCAATCGATCTCAGGTATGGTCATCTTCAATTCCAATTGGAACGAAACACTTTGCACACCTGTCACTCATTCTCTCGCAGCAAGCCCCGTTGCCAATTTCGTCTGTCAATCAATCTCCCCCTACCAAAATCGGAAGGCCAGTGGTCAGTTTCTACCTGTCCACATTCCTTAACCCAACTCTGTTCTCCTTTGCTGAGACAGTGAGTGACCTTGACATGCATTCATGTAGCTTTAAGCTTTAACATGTTCAGGCATCCTAAACTCCCCTTGCTCCGGCGGGAACTGTTACATTACCTCCCTAAACTACAGACCGAAACATGGATGGTCATTTTTTTCATCTGGCAAATGACCACCATTTTCGTCTCTACTATCCAAAATGTAAACACTACTCCTGTTTACAACTTCACTCACATCGTACATGCATAAAAAGACATGTCATTTGATACATATAAACTTTTTGTAATACATACACAATCAATACAAGCAGAAGAAAAACACTGTGGCTGGGCGTTTTTACAACACAAACCAACACTTTTACATCGTTTTACAGTCAAATTCACCTAAGTCTGTCCCTGCGGGACCTTTAACTCATCAAAACAGAAACACCTTAAGGAATTCTCCTTACTCATTGAGGTCAATATACCTCGACCTGTTCCCGTGCCTTCCTCTAAGGACACGAACCTTCATTGTTACACACGACCAGTTCAGGTCAATTTTCTCAGGCGGTCTCATTACACGCCTGGCCGACGATTCACTTCATACTAACTCCTGTGAGGCCACGAATTTACGTGGGTTATCCTCAGGCTAGTTATCATTGTCTCTCTTGACAGCTATCCCCTCTCAAAGAAAACAGCAAAATTCTTTATGTTTCCCACAAAAACGATATTTGACAATATATGTCATAGTCAATATTAAAACTTCTGATCAATGTAGTCTTCTCTGCAAAGACTCCACATACATGTGATTCTGGAACTCGTGGTGACTTGTGCTTGCGGAGGCCTACAGTCTGGATGAGATATACTGCTCTGTAGATCACCTAAATAACCTGTATCAAATACTTGTAAACATGATGATTCAACAACAACAACAAAAACAACAACAAAATAAAGAAAAATTCAATGCATACTATATCGACCATACAACCCACTAAAAATGCAAGTAATACCATTAGTCAAAACCCAAACACCAAATGCAAATGTCAAAATATTTGCACACAAAAACATGATCAAATGCCATCAACCTTCACTCCTGCTCGTGCCCCACAGATGAGCACCTGTTAATGCCCCCTTCAAAAGATACTAAACTATGACTAAGTTCTACTAGACTATGTCACTAAACTATGACTAAGTTGTAACTTAATCAGATACTAAACTATGTCACTAAACTATGACTAAGTTCTAACTTAATCAGATACTAAACTATGTCTGAGTCAAAAGTCAAAAACCGAATCGTCCACCTGTCGAATTACGTCATGCTGTAACCCTACTAGTCCAGGTGCAGTCTTTGTCCCGAGGAATCAAAACCGAGTGTTGTGATCTAACTAATTCACCGCTATTTCCCCAAATTCTCCGCATCAAAGCTACCTGGTCAGATATTGACCGAAACATCGCGTCCACGTGTTACCCTGCGTCGCGTAATCATTACCTGGCGCATCCAGCTATCCTGCGTCTCTTGCCCGTTTCTCTGTTCGGAAATGTCTCTCTGATCTCGTCAGTCTAGCTTCAGACTGGCCGTCCGTTTCTCTGGTCTGAAATGTCCCTTTGATCTCGGTCAGTCTAGCTGCAGACTGACCGTCCGTGGTACGCTCATTGTCTGGCGTGTACTTCAGACAACGAATTCAAAGGAATTTTTAACATCTGGTCATTCCTCCTTCTCTATACCCTACCCCCTAATTATCCAAATCTCCGTTTCCCAAGGATAACGGTAGATGAAACAAAATTTATGCAAATGCATACATTAACTGGAGTTTCACATGATAGCCCATGTGTGTAAGTACTCCACACGACTTTACCTAATTCCATTTCTGATTTCCATGTTTTTGGCTAGCGTCAGTAAACATTGTATCAACCGTTCCTTATCACTACTGCTTATTTTAACCAGACTATGCGCTGCTCTATCAGCTGTCTCTGATTGCTGCGCGATTTCCTCCTGTAAAACGCCCATCGTCTGGTCTGTTTGTTTCACGGCTGTTTGGTTCGTACCCACCGGTTCTCTGGTAGTGTTACGTACACTTACATCGTCCGCTACTTCAGCCTTCCGTCCATCTGTATTCACTATTTGTGAGAAAGACCTTTCACATTGTTCGTTTGACTGTTGGCTTATCTCGAACTGAGATCTTTTCATCTTTGCTTCGATGACTGGTTCGCCGTCCTGGCTGTGGTTAACCTGTCTTTCCCTTTTCTTCGTTTTCCTTAGAAACTCTGTTCCTCCTTTGTTGGCTGCTGTTGGTGCGTCCGTTTCGCATTCCAAGTGTGCGTCATTTCCACTTCCTTCCTCGGTGGCCGAAGGGTTGTCCCTTCTTTCGGTCTGTTCAACCACTTCTCCCGCATGGCTAGAACCTGGCTTGGGTGGGCACGAAACCATAGCTGGTCCTGCCACCATTCCTCCTCCTCTCCTTTCTTCTTTATCTGACGAATCTCTGACTATTTCCTTGTTCGATTCTTCGTCGACTTTAACTAATGTTCTACCAGGCTTGACCACAAGTTCCTGGTAAACTTGGCTCCTTTCAGCACGCCCGACCATGTTAATCGACGTAATACCCTCTTCCTGAATTCTCGGCCTACACTGTCCGATGCGGTAACATTTTATCTGGACCTCTGAGCGAACGTTTGTCTCGTTTGCATTGCGTAACCTGCCCTCCGTCCCTAACTTTTCTGGATACCCAAAACCTGTATCTCTTTCTTTCTGTCCATCCGCCTCGTGCTTAAAGTCTCTTTGATAGCTCCTGTCCTGCCTCTCCATCTGTAACCGTGCAAAAGGCCTCTTGTGGGCTAAGAATCTGCCCGATTCAAACTTCTGCCCAACCATTCCTCCTCCTCTCATTTGACGTGGCCTCTCCACCTGGGTCAAACTCCCCTTTTTGACACCTCTTTCCAGTCGTCCACACGCGTCCGTCCTGAGATTTCCACCTCTGTCCCTCCACGGATCGGAATGTGGAAGTTGTACGGGCTTCCTACTCACTTTCCTACCACTCTGTCCCCTTCTAAAATACTGGGCCGTGTTTACTTCTGTGATTTCTTGATTTCTTCTCTCCTTCCTAGCTGGTTTGAAAGCTCCGTTTTCAAACTGTTGCAACAGCTGTCGCAGCTTCCATTGGAGGTCGTTTTCCTGTCTTTCCAGCCGAATAACTCTGCCTGTTAGTTCTCTTAGCTGGTTTTGTAGTTGACTTTTGTCCTTCAACTTATCGCTGACTGTAGCTCGTGCCATGAAAGGCTTGTTTTTGACAAACAGTCCTCCTCTTCTCCAGGAACTGTTAATATTCCGAAGAATATTAGGGCATCCGATAGACAAATGTCCAAAACCTAGACAATGATAACATTGTTTAACATTGTCCAACCTCGACATATTGAATAAACCCGTCTGGCCCACCAAAAAAATGTATAAGACTGTCAAGTACGCACAAAGTCTTGTCAATAATACAACAATGGGTGGTAAAAAAAATGTCACACTTACCAGTCAGATGATTGGAAAAACTGTCTATGGTACTAACACTCTAACCACTAGCTACTCCTCTATTCCTAACTACACACACAAGTTATATATAACTGCGACACTTGTGTTAAACATGCAAATCAAGATCTATAGCTACACACGCACTATATTTATAAATCTATCACGACTATCCGTGGTCAACAGGCACCAAAATAATAATAACGTGTAGCAGATCCCACTGTTTGCCTTGGCCGTGATCTAACTTAGAACATTCTCACACTCATCCACATCATCATGACCATACTCAGTAAATGACATATCAAACAGCAGGTGGCATATTTATTATATCATACTCATATCATACAATGAGTAGAGAAATTACAAACACAATATAATACATATCTTAACTAAACATTCTACTAAAACGGGAATTGTAAGCATTAGCTATTGATGGAATTCCCAACTATCTAAAAACCCAGTTCTATTGCCTTGCAATTTCATCACATACACATCGCCTTAACTGCGTCTTCAACACACCTTATCAAATACTCTTCCTCACTGAAATCCCCTCAGGCGGGCGATCTCGACATAACTCGTTCACAATGTGTCCTTGCTTACAAACACACTTTCAGATTATCTATTAATGCAAAACTCACACACCTATTTGAGCGCTCCTGTTCTATCACCAAACATTCGTCCAACAGTCTATCAATCGCTCCTCTATCTAAGTCGGTGAGTTAAACATACTATCCACATTCAGTCTCTCTCTCTCCCATACAGCCTCTCTCTATCTAGCCTCTCCATCTCTCATCCAGCCTCCCTGAGCTAAACTTTGTCTCGAGTTATATATCCTCAAGCAAGACCAGAGCTTGACCAATCGATCTCAGGTATGGTCATCTTCAATTCCAATTGGAACGAAACACTTTGCACACCTGTCACTCATTCTCTCGCAGCAAGCCCCGTTGCCAATTTCGTCTGTCAATCAATCTCCCCCTACCAAAATCGGAAGGCCAGTGGTCAGTTTCTACCTGTCCACATTCCTTAACCCAACTCTGTTCTCCTTTGCTGAGACAGTGAGTGACCTTGACATGCATTCATGTAGCTTTAAGCTTTAACATGTTCAGGCATCCTAAACTCCCCTTGCTCCGGCGGGAACTGTTACACAGATAACAAACTTATATGTTGGCTGGTAGGTCAGATAACAAACTTATATGTTGGCTGGTAGGTCAGTCACATGACAAACTTATATGTTGGCTGGTAGGTCAGATAACAAACTTATATGTTGGCTGGTAGGTCAGATAACAAACTTATATGTTGGCTGGTAGGTCAGTCACATGACAAACTTATATGTTGGCTGGTAGGTCAGTCACATGACAAACTTATATGTTGAAATGCAACAGTTGATAATAATGTTACACAAAATGGGGGAATTAGAATGATGCTGCAGTGATCCCATTGTTTAAAAAAGGGCAGAACATCAGACTAATTGATAAATTGATGAGTTTAACGAGGTCAGTCTGGACATTGTTCAATAATCAAAGAAAAGATTGTAATGCATTTAGACAAGTTTAATCTAATCAGAAATAGTCAGCATGGGTTTACTAGAGGGAGATCGTGTTTAGCAGATCTATTAACTCAATTAAGTCAAGTGAAGATCCCTGGGAACACTAACTGTATGTTGTTGCCGTCCCTCAATTAAGTCAAGTGAAGATCCCTGGGAACACTAACTGTATGTTGTTGCCGTCCCTCAATTAAGTCAAGTGAAGATCCCTGGGAACACCAACTGTTGTTGCCGTCCCTCAATTAAGTCAAGTGAAGATCCCTGGGAACACTAACTGTATGTTGTTGCCGTCCCTCAATTAAGTCAAGTGAATATCCCTTTGAAAAGGTGAGTCTTCAATTGTAAAGGTTTTTATGAAGAATTCTTCAACCTTCAGGTATGACTGGCAGTCTCGTCATCAGCAAGGAATCAAAGCAGACGTCTCATCGTCAAAACCGCAGGTCAAAGGTCACAAGCGAGGGTCTGTTGACAACTTGGTAGGGGACAGTGCAGATGAAGTTCCTTCACAAGACCAGCAAAAGTAGGATATTTGTAAAAAGATTTTTATAGCTTTACAGTTGTCTACTTCTCCATTTGGTCCCTTATGGTGAATAGCATCACCACTATAGATAGCTCCTTACAGGAAGCCTGCACCAATGTACTATATGTGCTCTCACAGCAGTGGTAATGTGGTGTGCATGATGAGGTTGCTGGGGGATCCAGAAAGTTTAACAAAGATTAATGGCTTCTAGAGTTATTTGGTTTTTCTTGTCAATTTGATCACCAAATATCGGTAGTTTGATAAATTGATCACCAAATATTGGTAGTTTGATAAATTGATCACCAAATATAGGTAGTTTGATAAATTGATCACCAAATATTGGAAGTTTGATAAATTGATCACCAAATATTGGTAGTTTGATAAATTTATCACCAAATATTGGTAGTTTGATCAATCGATTATCAAATAATGGCAGTTTGATAATTTGATCACCAAATATCGGTAGTTTGTAAATTGATCACTAAATATTGGTAGTTTGATAATTTGATCACCAAATATTTATAGTTTGATCAATCGATTCCCAAATATTGATAGTTTGATAAATTGATCACTAAATATTGGTAGTTTGATAAATTGATCACCAAATATAGGTAGTTTGATAAATTGATCACCAAATATTGGAAGTTTGATAAATTGATCACCAAATATTGGTAGTTTGATAAATTTATCACCAAATATTGGTAGTTTGATCAATCGATTATCAAATAATGGCAGTTTGATAATTTGATCACCAAATATCGGTAGTTTGTAAATTGATCACTAAATATTGGTAGTTTGATAATTTGATCACCAAATATTTATAGTTTGATCAATCGATTCCCAAATATTGATAGTTTGATAAATTGATCACTAAATATTGGTAGTTTGATAAATTGATCACCAAATATTGATAGTTTGATCAATCGATTCCCAAATATTGATAGTTTGTTATTTGTTATCATTAAATAGTGGTAGTTTGATAATTTGTAATATTTCTAACGTAAGTTCAATAACTCTTTCTAGTTCGATGGCTGATTCACCTTTTATGTTCCATGTGAAGCATAGGATCACCACTACAGGTGGCCTCTTTAAAGGAAGCCTGTGTCTCAGCATTATTGGTGGGGATTTCAATAGTAGTAGTTTAACATGATGAGGTTGCTAGCTTCATGGACAACTCTCTTTAGTCATCTGCTTTGATATGCTTGGAAGGATACAGCTGCCCTACTTATTCGAACCTGTGAAACGCTCGAATGTGCGACCAGTTTGGTTGTCAAGTATTGACATCCTGATCAAATATGATTCCCGATATGCAAATCACTTCAGACAGTGAGAAAAAAAAATAGTAAGCCATGCAGGCTCATTACAATTACTTTGTGAATGGCTTCTTATTACACCCCATGCCAGGACACGCAGCAAGCAGTTGTTGTCAGAGGCTGACAGAGCAGAGATCCCACCCTCCCTAGAGAAGGAACTAGAGTGGCTAGAAGAAACCAGGAAGCAAGGCAAGCCACGTGATGTTGATGAGATCAGTTTGGCATCCAAGAGGTCATCTCTGGCATCAGTAACTACAGAAGGTTGGTTCAGTATTTGTCTAGTTCAGAGTTAGTCTAGTTCAGAGTTAGTCTAGTTCAGAGTTAGTCTAGTTCAGAGTTAGTCTAGTTCAGAGTTAGTCTAATTCAGTGTTAGTCTAGTTCAGAGTTAGTCTAATTCAGTGTTTGTCTAGTTCAGAGTTAGTCTAGTTCAGAGTTAGTCTAGTTCAGAGTTAGTCTAATTCAGTGTTAGTCTAGTTCAGAGTTAGTCTAGTTCAGTATTTGTCTAGTTCAGAGTTAGTCTAGTTCAGAGTTAGTCTAGTTCAGAGTTAGTCTAATTCAGTGTTAGTCTAGTTCAGAGTTAGTCTAGTTCAGTATTTGTCTAGTTCAGAGTTAGTCTAGTTCAGAGTTAGTCTAATTTTGTCTAGTTCAGGGTTAGTCTAATTCAGTGTTTGTCTAGTTCAGTGTATGTCAAGTTCAGTTATTTATCTAGATTTTGGAGTACTCTGAGTGGTGTGAAGTGAAAAGTGGAGTGCCACAGGGCTCGGTTTTGGGACCAATTTTGTTCTTGATATATAAAAACATTTGGACATTGATATGGGATCCATGACTATAAAATTGCAGTAGTGTCTCATCTAAAGCAGAAGAGGATATATTGAGGTCGGATTTAGATAAAATTCGAGAATGGTCTGTAAGCTGGCAAATGGAGTTTAATGTAGATAAATGTACAGTCATCCACATGGGTAGATCCAATATGGAACATAATTACAGAATGGGAGAAAACAATATTAGAAAGATAGATAAGGAAAGGGACCTAGGGGTTATAATAGATCATACAGGAAAGGTGAGTGAGCAAGTTCAGGTAGCAGTGAAAAAGGCAAATGCAATGTTAGGTATGATAAAAAGAAATATTAAACATAGGAGCAAGGAGGTGATAGTCAAACTGTATAAAGCTTTAGTTAGACCAAGATTGGAGTACTGTGTACAGGTGTGGAGTCCTTATCATAGAGGGGATATAAACATGATGGAAAAGATACAAAATCGAGTGACAAAGCTGATAGTGGGATTCCAGAATTACAGTTATGAGGAAGGACTCACAAAAACTGGCCTACAGTGTCTAGAAAAGAGAAGAATTCGTGGTGACTTAATACAGGCTTATAAGATGATCAGAGGAATGGATAAATTAGACTATAACAAGTTTTTCAAAATACAGCCACCTACAATAACACGAGGGCCAAGCTACAAATTAACTAAAGACATATCCAGATTAGATATAAGGAAATATTTTTTTAGTCAGAGAGTGGTGAATGCTTGGAATGCATTGCCATGGGAGGTAGTGGAGGCAGGGACAATTAAGGCATTTAAGAATAGATTGGATGGGCATAGTTTTTAGAACAAGGTGATGTAAATGAAACTGGTTGTATACAGACTCTGCAGGGTCTTCTAAACCAGTATAAAGACGTTAAGTTAAGTTAAGTTAAGAGTCCAAGTTAGAATTAATTGTGGGGTTCACTGGAGTGCTAGTTAGAGTTGTGGGGTTCACTGGAGTCCTAGTTAGAGTTGTGGGGTTCATTGGAGTCCTAGTTAGAGTTGTGGGGTTCACTGGAGTCTTAGTTAGAGTTGTGGGGTTCACTGGAGTCCTAGTTAGAGTTGTGGGGTTTATTGGAGTCCTAGTTAGAGTTGTGGGGCTCATTGGAGTCCTAGTTAGAGTTGTGGGGTTCATTGGAGTCCTAGTTAGAGTTGTGGGGTTCATTGGAGTCCTAGTTAGAGTTGTGGGGTTCACTGGAGTCCTAGTTAGTTTTGGAGTTCACTGAATTCCTAGTTAGAGTTTTGGGATTCACTGGGGACCTAAGTAAAATAGAGGGAAACCATAGCAAGCATTAAAAAATCTAGACAAAATAAAAAATTCATGAAAAACATGGGGCAGAAATGGAAGGGATGGATCAGAAAAGTAGGATTTCTTCTTCTTCTTCTTCTTCTTCTTCTTCTTCTTCTTCTTCTTCTTCTTCTTCTTCTTCTGCTTCTTCTTCGTACGCAGTCAGACAGTAACCATTATTTTTTCGAAAAAGTGGCGGTCATCCTGAGGCTCTCGCCACTGCCATAGAGCTTGTCTTGCAGTTCCACTGGTGATGGCCACATCTGCTCTCTCTGATCCTCGTATGTCGGGCAGTTCTGCAGCAGATGTTCAGCTGTCATTTTACCGGTACCACACGGGCATTCGTCGGTACCACCTATCTTCAATTTGTTGAATAGGTGGTACCTCAGTCTATTGTGGCCAGTGCGAAGTCTGAAGACAACGACCTGCTCTCTTCGGTTCAACTGGTAATAGGCATCGTTTTTGGTGTAACCAGTATGTTCGGTTTCCCATTTGGTCATGTATCTGGCTTTAATAAGCCGTTTTGACTCTTCGTACGTCATACTAGTATCTGTTTGTGGTAGTCTTGCACCTTCTTTTGCCAGTCTGTCTGCCTCCTCGTTGCCTTGGATGTTGCAGTGTGATGGGACCCACTGTACCACTACCCTTTTTGGTGCGGACTGCTGGCATAGTTGACAGAGTGCTGTTCTTAAGTCATTAAGCTCAGTGTTTTTCTTGCTTATTAGCGCTGTGACTACGGCCAGAGCATCTGTAAGCAGGACTATATGGGTTTCATTTTCTTTATGTGTCACCATTTCTTCCACTGCCGCCCTCAGTGCCTCTGCCTCCGCTCTGAAATTGCTTGTGTATTTACTAGTAGCGAATGACAGTGTTATTTGTCTGCCATTTGGTAGGTTCAGGAATGCTCCTGCCCCTCCGTTCTGTGTAGTGTTTGTTACAGAATCGTCGGTGTATGCATGGGTCCAGTCCATGCTTGGGTAGTTTTCGATATAAAGCTTAGGGTAGTATCTCTCCTTTGAAAAGTAGCATTTGACATATATTTGTTGAAGATCTGTGTTCCACAGAGAGCTGAAAGGGTTTAGGTGATGGTGATGAACAGAGAGATGGAAGGGTTTAGGTGATGATGACGAACAGAGAGATGGAAGGGTTTAGATGATGGTGACGAACAGAGAGATGGAAGGGTTTAGGTGATGGTGACGAACAGAGAGATGGAAGGGTTTGGGTGATGGTGACGAACAGAGAGATGGAAGGGTTTAGATGATGGTGACGAACAGAGAGATGGAAGGGTTTAAATGATGGTGACGAACAGAGAGATGGAAGGGTTTAGGTGATGGTGACGAACAGAGAGATGGAAGGGCTTAGGTGATGGTGACGAACAGAGAGATGGAAGGGTTTAGGTGATGGTGACGAACAGGGAGATGGAAGGGTTTAGGTGATGGTGACGAACAGGGAGATGGAAGGGTTTAGGTGATGGTGATGAACAGAAAGCCCTAATGCAGACATGCTGACACTAGATCATGTGGTCTCTTGTACTCTGCCTACTGATTGCTCCTCTAATCTTGTGTTGATGGCTGCACCTGATTCCCCAAACCCTGTCTGGTCTACACTTCACAAGCTCATATATGCTTCACAGTTTCAGGCATATGTCGTTTGAAATGTCTTCATTCACCTGACATACCTTGATATACCAATCATACCTTCATACACCTGTCATACCTTCATATACAAAACATATCTTCATACACCTATTTTATTGTTTATATTGAAGCTACTCACACTGTCTCCTCTCTCTTAATGATGTTTCTCTACTCGTTTTGATGGGCACATGTTGAAGGTCCAGTTTTGACGGCACATGTTGAGGTCCAGTTTTGACGGGCACATGTTGAGGTCCAGTTAACAGGTGGCTTATAATACAAACAGACAGCACACACAAACAATGACGTGTCTTGAACATGACTTCCTGTTTGCAGGGTTTCCAGGCCCCATATTCAAGGAGAAACTCCACAACTTGGCTTTTAGCGAGGGAAACAATGTCATTCTGCGTTGTGTTATCGTGGGCCCTCCAAGTCCCACTGTGGTCTGGTACAAGAATGAAGAGCTTCTGGCAGAAGGAACAAGACTTAAGGTATGGATTGATTGATCTGTGGGCTTAGAGGTATGGATTGATTGATCTGTGGGCTTAGAGGTATGGATTGATTGATCTGTGGGCTTAGAGGTATGGATTGATTGATCTGTGGGCTTAGAGGTATGGATTGATTGATCTGTGGACTTAGAGGTATGGATTGATTGATCTGTGGGCTTAGAGGTATGGATTGATTGATCTGTGGGCTTAGAGGTATGGATTGATTGATCTGTGGGCTTAGAGGTATGGATTGATTGATCTGTGGACTTAGAGGTATGGATTGATTGATCTGTGGGCTTAGAGGTATGGATTGATTGATCTGTGGGCTTAGAGGTATGGATTGATTGATCTGTGGGCTTAGAGGTATGGATTGATTGATCTGTGGACTTAGAGGTATGGATTGATTGATCTATGGCTTAGAGGTATGGATTGATTGATCTGTGGGCTTAGAGGTATGGATTGATTGATCTGTGGGCTTAGAGGTATGGATTGATTGATCTGTGGGCTTAGAGGTATGGATTGATTGATCTGTGGGCTTAGAGGTATGGATTGATTGATCTGTGGGCTTAGAGGTATGGATTGATTGATCTGTGGACTTAGAGGTATGGATTGATTGATCTATGGCTTAGAGGTATGGATTGATTGATCTGTGGGCTTAGAGGTAGGGATTGATTGATCTGTGGGCTTAGAGGTATGGATTGATTGATCTGTGGGATTAGAGGTATGGATTGATTGATCTGTGGGCTTAGAGGTATGGATTGATTGATCTGTGGACTTAGAGGTATGGATTGATTGATCTGTGGGCTTAGAGGTATGGATTGATTGATCTGTGGACTTAGAGGTATGGATTGATTGATCTGTGGGCTTAGAGGTATGGATTGATTGATCTGTGGACTTAGAGGTATGGATTGATTGATCTATGGCTTAGAGGTATGGATTGATTGATCTGTGGGCTTAGAGGTAGGGATTGATTGATCTGTGGGCTTAGAGGTATGGATTGATTGATCTGTGGGATTAGAGGTATGGATTGATTGATCTGTGGGCTTAGAGGTATGGATTGATTGATCTGTGGGCTTAGAGGCAGTTTTCAGAATATGTGGACACGCCAGGGATTAGTGACAGGAGGGACCTAGCCTTTAGTGACAGGAGGGACCTAGCCTTTAGTGACAGGAGGGACCTATCCTTTAGTGACAGGAGGGGCCTAGCCTTTAGTGACAGGAGGGACCTAACCTTTAGTGACAGGAGGGACCTAACCTTTAGTGACAGACAGGAGGGACCTAGCCTTTAGTGACAGACAGGAGGGACCTAGCCTTTAGTGACAGGAGGGACCTAGCCTTTAGTGACAGGAGGGACCTAGCCTTTAGTGACAGGAGGGTCCTAGCCTTTAGTGACAGGAGGGACCTAACCTTTAGTGACAGGAGGGACCTAGCCTTTAGTGACAGGAGGGACCTAGCCTTTAGTGACAGGAGGGACCTAGCCTTTAGTGACAGGAGGGACCTAGCCTTTAGTGACAGGAGAGACCTAGCCTTTAGTGACAGGAGGGACCTAGCCTTTAGTGACAGGAGGGACCTAGCCTTTAGTGACAGGAGGGACCTAGCCTTTAGTGACAGGAGGGACCTAGCCTTTAGTGACAGGAGGGACCTAGCCTTTAGTGACAGGAGAGACCTAGCCTTTAGTGACAGGAGGGACCTATCCTTTAGTGACAGGAGGGACCTAGCCTTTAGTGACAGGAGAGACCTAGCCTTTAGTGACAGGAGGGACCTAGCCTTTAGTGACAGGAGGGACCTAGCCTTTAGTGACAGGAGGGACCTAGCCTTTAGTGACAGGAGGGACCTAACCTTTAGTGACAGGAGGGACCTATCCTTTAGTGACAGGAGGGACCTAGCCTTTAGTGACAGGAGAGACCTAGCCTTTAGTGACAGGAGGGACCTAGCCTTTAGTGACAGGAGGTAATAATCTTTCTGAGAAAAGCAATATAAATCCATCCGGATGTTGTTGGTTCAATGATCACAACTTCCGCCTATGTCCCCCATCCCCAACATCAACAACAGCTAACTTTTCTTACTACGTGACAGTCTCCTGAGGAACCAGTTTGTTCTTGTTCTGATATCCAACTCACCCAACTCCTTCAAGGTAATGAGGGCTTTTAGAACCAGAACTCTCGAGAATCGTCCACCTATCTTATGGTTGATGTGTCTGTCACCTGTTGACCTGATTCTCCTGTGCCAAGTTCCAGTCTAGCTAATATTAACAGACCGCGCTTACAGCCATTACGCAGGAAACCTTCCCTCGGCCTTCTGGCTAACAAGGACTGCTTTGTTCTGTTTACAGTGTCCCTGCCTGGTGGACGTTCAATTGTGGATATGGGCTGGACTAATAATAATAATGTGTAAGCTTATCAACTCCCGTTTCCTTAAGTCAGAACAGAGGCAGTTTTCTGAAGATCTCACACACCGATGAGTGCCCATGTGGAACAGGAGGCCAGAACCCTGAGCACATTCTACAGGAAGGCCCAATCTATAGGGAAATGAGATGCCAGACCTGGCCGGAGGGTGCGGAGCTGAAACAAAAGCTGTGGGGCAGCCGATCCGACCTGGTGAATACTACAGACTTCATCATGGCGACTGGCCTGCAGATATAGCATGACCAAAAGATCCTGAGCGCAAAGAAGAAAGAAGAAGGAGGCAGTTATAATTTGTCTACAAGATTCTGACATTATTTGTCCATGAGGGCGGTGTTAGAAGGATCCCGTTCTATAAATAGCCTCTTTGCTCTGGATCCCTATGACCCTGTACTAGCATCTTGGATGTTGACATAGCAACTGATTAACTGGCAATCTACAGACTGCACTTTTGTAAGGGAGGGGCACCTAAGAGGATAGACCAGGAGTATGTACAACCAGTGGGCAATTGGAACTATCAGTATCCATTCTCTTCACTATTTGCTGAGGAGACTGAGCACCAATGGGTCTGCTCTTTGTGCAGTGATGTCGATTCTGTAAAATATAACTGAAACTAATGGAAAGAAACACGGTCAAGATAACATAGTAGTTAAGGTTAATTGTATATTTTCAGATAAGCCTAGAGGAAGACGGAGAGGCTATTCTCACCATCAAGAATGCTAAAAGTTACGATGCTGGCATCTACAAATGTGTTGGCAGAAACAAGTTTGGTCGTGCGTCCAACAAGATGAGACTTCAGTTGGCAGGTTCGTACATTGTTCAAGTTAATGTTGTTGGCAGAAATAAGTTTGGTCGCGTGTCCAACAAGATGAGAATTCCGCTGGCAGGTTTGTACATTGTTCAAGTTAATGTTGTTGGCAGAAATAAGTTTGGTCGCGTGTCCAACAAGATGAGAATTCCGCTGGCAGGTTTGTACATTGTTCAAATTAATGTTGTTGTTCTCTTGAACATTCATTTCACATTTGTGGCGTAGTTTTTATACTTTTGTCAAGTTCTCATGGTAATTTTCTCCTGTCAGACAATCTCATTTTCTGAGATTTGGTCTTCATCTATTTGTGGTATCATCTTAAATGATAGAATGATAGTCTAATCTTGTCATGTAACAGCTCTACACACTTAACCCTAAATTACTTAACCTGTCACCAGGACCAAAATGAATATTAACATGTAACACGCCTACACACTCTTATTTCACAATCTTAGCCTGGCCGCCTAGACCAAATAATCTATATCACATGTGTAGCACATAAATGCTAACACACTTTGCCACAAACAATGCTCACACTATTCACTTTTCTCAACAATTTCACTTTTTATGCTCATCATCATCATGTAGCATGTCCTTTATAGAACGTCGCTTCAATCACAGTCTGTCTGAAAGAAACTTCTCCCTTGCCAGACTCCGTCACAGTCATACTCAGGCATTCCTGGATATCTTGGTGCCATTGTCTTCTTGGTCTACCCTTGCCTCTTTTCCTGGCACCATACCTTCCATCACTGTTCTCTCGAGACCGTTGTGTCTCTTGATGTGACCAAAGTAGTTACATTTCCTGACCATAATAAAATCAATAAACCAGTTCTCCTCTATGCTCAACTTTTGCCGATTGTCTACGTTTATCCATTTCCATGTCCAGCATATACTGAGGATCTTTCTGTAACATTTTGACTTAAAGGAGTTTGCTAATCGTCCACGATTCGCAGCCATAAGCTGCCACAGGAAAAACACAGGCTCTCAAGACTTTCACTTTTGCCGTTTTGTATGTGCTCTGCCATAATTTTTTCAAGCTGTTCAGTCTCTGCATTGCCATGGCTAGTCTTCTTCTGATTTCTTTCGAGCAGTCACCAATCTTGTTAATTTTGGAGCCCAGATATTCGAAATGTGTGACCTGATCTATTTCCTCACCACCCACTGTAAATTTATGTTGAAATTGTGTTTTGTCGGGGGTCATTATCTTTGTTTTCTTTATGTTTATAAACAGGTTTTGATCTGCACTGTATCCATTTACAGCTGAAAGTAGATTCTCTAGCAACTCTGCACTTCTTGATAGAATCACTGTGTCGTCTGAGTATTGTAATTCTGGAATCTCGTAACAGTCAATCGTAAATTAATCGAAACTTTCAATTTTCTCTAACGTTTCTCATTATATTTTCCGCATATATGTTGTACAGATAAGGTGAGAGGATACATAACTTTCTTACTCCCTTTTGTACTGTAAACCAATCTGATGTTTGCTCAGATACTCGGACAGCAGCTAACTGATCTTGATATAATGTTTCAATCAGATGAAAGGAACTGGAAATCCATTTCTTTCATGATGTTCCACAGATCTGATGTTTTACCGTATCGAAGGCCTCAATGTAATCAATGAAACATTTTTACAAAAGTAAAAAAGAACATTTGAACAATAAAAATATTCTGCTACAATATCTAACATACCTAACATATCTAACATACCTAACATACCTAACATATCTAACATACCTAACATACCTAACATATCTAACATACCTAACATACCTAACATACCTAACATACCTAACATACCTAACATATCTAACATACCTAACATACCTAACATATCTAACATACCTAACATACCTAACATATCTAACATACCTAACATATCTAACATACCTAACATACCTAACATACCTAACATACCTAACATACCTAACATACCTAACATACCTAACATACCTAACATACCTAACATACCTAACATATCTAACATACCTAACATACCTAACATATCTAACATACCTAACATACCTAACATACCTAACATACCTAACATACCTAACATATCTAACATACCTAACATACCTAACATATCTAACATACCTAACATATCTAACATACCTAACATATCTAACATACCTAACATACCTAACATATCTAACATACCTAACATACCTAACATACCTAACATACCTAACATACCTAACATATCTAACATACCTAACATACCTAACATACCTAACATACCTAACATACCTAACATATCTAACATACCTAACATACCTAACATACCTAACATACCTAACATACCTAACATACCTAACATACCTAACATACCTAACATATCTAACATACCTAACATACCTAACATATCTAACATACCTAACATACCTAACATACCTAACATACCTAACATACCTAACATACATAACATACCTAACATACCTAACCTACCTAACCTACCTAACATACCTAACATACCTAACATACCTAACATACCTAACATACCTAACATACCTAACATACCTAACATACCTAACATACATAACATACCTAACATACCTAACATACCTAACATATCTAACATACCTAACATACCTAACATACCTAACATACTTAACATATCTAACATACCTAACATACCTAACATACCTAACACTAATATTGGATGTCTCATGCGTTAACACTGATGGACCGTCCTTATTAACTAGATTCTCTCTAAAGTCACTTGTACAAGCAGAATTCCTGAGCCTTCTATCTGTTCTAAGTCTGGTGACTAAACTAATGATTCTAACACACATTCTAGCTAGACCAGGTGACTTGGTTGTAAATATGGAGAATTCGATCTTTGGGACCCTGACTTGTGCTCCAATTGAGTTTCTCCACACTCTTCTCCCCTGATTTCCAATACGTTTGATTGATTTCTTTAGATGTAGATATTTGAACTGCTTTCATCTGACTTCTAACTGGATATGTACTCTAGACTTACACCTGAGTTTTGATAGTCTCATAAACAACTTCAATTCTCTCGTCTTGCATTGATTTATAGACTATAAATTGATATTCTTTAAAAGAAGATTTTTGTAACTGCTTTACGTTGATTTCTAACTGAATAAATTCTCTGGACCAGCACTTGCGTTTTGACACAGACTAGTTATAATTACTTGGAGTTTTTCTTATGAGCAGCTCTGTTGATTTCTATGCTCTGTTAATTTCTATGCTCTGTTGATTTCTATGCTCTGTTGATTTCTATGCTCTGTTGATTTCTATGCTCTGATGATTTCTATTGTTATGACCCTTGGTCCAGAGCAATTTTTCTCTGACTCTCTTACTTTGCTCGCTGCTTGTTAACTGATTGTCACTTCACTACTAAGCCAGGTCTTTAAATTGCGTCAAACCCGAAGCTTCTCTGCCTGACATGGCGTAATCTCCCGCGCCCAGATTTTCATCTTCTCTGTCAATCTTTCTTTAAAATTGTAATATCTGACCATTGGTCAGCTGTGTTTAACTTGAAGGAATGACTCATCTTGCGTTGCTAAGTAAAATAAGAAATGTGTTAATTTACTCTGACCTAGATTTTAATTTGAAAGAACAGCATGTCTTTAAGACAATAGCGTTTTGCCTTCAGCTTGGATAAAGGTTCTGAAACTGTATTGGAGGAAAAATCTCTCCTTACTACTTTCATTCGGTTCTCAAACTGATGGGCGCTATGATGGTGTGTCCTATGGGTGCGTCTGTCACAGAAAGATAAAATGATGGCCCAATCATATAGTTTAATAATAATTTAGTCTAATATGATCAAATGATAGCCTAATCTAATCGACAATAGGACAGTGAACATAATGTGTGGCCACTGTGTTGTCTGTCTGACAGATGTTCCAGGAAGACCTGGTCAGCCGGCTGTAGCTCAGGTGTCCAGCTCAGATGCTCTAGTCCTCTGGGAAGCCCCGAGATCAGACGGAAACTCGGACATCTTGTTTTACAAACTGGACTACAAAGCTGCTGGTAACTGGTGTTTCTCTCAGCTTTTATTTTCTCCTAGCAATCTTTCTGGGTACAGGTCATCTTGTTTTTGTTTTGCTTTCTTCTTTCCTCATTTTTGTGAGTCTTTGAAGCTTTGATATAACTCTTACCTGTACATTGTGATGTTCCACTGGTGTTGGACTGATGTTACCTGTACACTGTTATGGTCTTGATAAATGTGGGGACATCCACTAATTACTGTAATTGGGACAGATTTGGGGACATCCACTTATTGCTGTATTCGGGACAGATTTGGGGACATCCACTTATTGCTGTATTCGGGACAGATTTGGGGAGATCCACTTATTGCTGTAATTGGGACAGATGTGGGGACATCCACTTATTGCTGTATTCGGGACAGATGTGGGGACATCCACTTATTGCTGTATTCGGGACAGATGTGGTTGGCAGAATTGACCAGTTATGTGAGAATAAAGGTTGGCCAGATTTTGCAGTGAAATGAGAGAATGATCTGAGCAGCGGTGGTGCACTGAATGTTGCCAAAAGTTTGGTGCTACCCAGGGGGAAACTATTCAACAGGCTTTCGGTAACAATGCCATGAGCATTATATGATTTACAGATTGGTACAATCGCTTCAGAGACAGTCACACATCAGTGAAAAGCAGACCAGATTCCAGTAGGCCCTCAGCGAGCCATAAAGATGAGGTCATTGACCAAGTGCAGACTGTGGTCATGCAGAACCGTCGGGTCGCCATCTGAGAACTTGCAGGTCAAATCGGGATAAGCATTGGTTTGTTACACTCCATTTTGAGCGAAGATTTGGCCACGCAGACAGTGTCCGCCGAAAGACGTGATGAAGCTGCTAACAATTATGTAGAACCTGTAAGTCTTGCGGGAGACGCTTGACAGCGCCGATGATGATCCTGACTTCCTGAACACTGTTATTACTGGTGATGAATTGTGGGCTTACGTGTACATCTCGGAGACCAAGGTGCAGTTGTCGCAGTGGAGACAGTCATAATTCCCGTGGCCAAAAACAAAGGCAAGGCAGGCGTGCAGCAACGTTAAAGTCATGTTGACCAGTTTCTTTGACTCCTGTGGGTTTGTGCATCCTGAGTACGCACCACAAGACATTACCATAGAGTACTATCTGGAGGATCTTTGCTGCCTTTGTGGTGCTGTGTGACGCAAATTACTGGACCAATGGTCAACAGGGACTTGGCAGCTCTATCACGACAACAAAGCTGCCTATTCTTCGCATCTGATTAAAACTTTTTGGGCCAAACACAACCTTCCTTTGGTTTGTCATACACAAATGGAGAATACCATAGATACATATACACAAATACGGATTGCCATAGATACATATACACAAATACGGATCGCCATAGATACATATACACAAATACAGATCACCATTCTTTGTCTCAAGACAGTACAACAGACTAATCACATGTACAATCTGCCAGCTTCACCACTGTGTATGTGTGAACTAAGCGAACAATCTGCCAGCTTCACCACTGTGTATGTGTGAACTAAGCGAACAATCTGCCAGCTTCACTACTGTGTAGGTGTGACCTGAGCAAACAAACATAAGAGCAAGTTTGACAGGACTGCCCTCTAGGAGAAAAAACTGACTGGCCAGATGACTCAACACTAGATTGAAAGCTGAATGAGAAATTCGATGCAGTTGGCTAGTTCATCACGAGAACTCGTCTGATGATGTTTGAATCAACGACAGTGTAAGGAAAATAATGAGAGGAAGATAGACACATACAAGCTCGGATTATAACTGATACTCAACTAGTGTTAGAGTGATCAAAGATGAGACACATACATGCTCGGATTATAACTGATACTCAACTAGTGTTAGAGTGATCAAAGATGAGACACATACAAGCTCGGATTATAACTGATACTCAACTAGTGTTAGAGTGATCAAAGATGAGACACATACAAGCTCGGATTATAACTGATACTCAACTAGTGTTAGAGTGATCAAAGATGAGACACATACAAGCTCGGATTATAACTGATACTCAACTAGTGTTAGAGTGATCAAAGATGAGACACATACAAGCTCGGATTATAACTGATACTCAACTAGTGTTAGAGTGATCAAAGATGAGACACATACAAGCTCGGATTATAACTGATACTCAACTAGTGTTAGAGTGATCAAAGATGAGACACATACAAGCTCGGATTATAACTGATACTCAACTAGTGTTAGAGTGATCAAAGATGAGACACATACAAGCTCGGATTATAACTGATACTCAACTAGTGTTAGAGTGATCAAAGATGAGACATATACAAGCTCGGATTATAACTGATACTCAACTAGTGTTTGATCAAAGATGAGACACATACAAGCTCGGATTATAACTGATACTCAACTAGTGTTAGAGTGGTCAAAGATGAGACACATACAAGCTCGGATTATAACTGATACTCAACTAGTGTTAGAGTGGTCAAAGATGGCAGTTCTTGGTTTTACTATCTCTTTATTGGACCTGTCTGTGTGATTTGTTTTAGTCTCTCCTGAGTTTCTAGCATTTGTTTTCGTCTCTTCCACAAAATGTAGGTGGGGACAGATGGTTGACAGCCACCTACACCACTCAGGAGGCTGCCGTTGTGACAGGACTGAAACCTAGCACTTTCTACAGGTACAGAGTCTCAACCACCAACAGGTTTGGGACAAGCCCTTACAGCTGGGCCTCAGCGGATATTAGCACCATCAGTGAGGGTGAGTGTGTGCGGCGTAATGAGGGGGGTAAATGTGTTTGTTTTGCTACATTGAAAGTCTGGACGCCTAGGATGCTGTTATAGGACAAGTGATATCCTACCTTAGAGTGTTGTACAAGTGGTATCCTTACCTAGAGTCTTGTACAAGTGGTATCCTAAGTTAGAGTCTTGTACAAGTGGTATCCTAAGTTAGAGTTTTGTACAAGTGGTATCCTAAGTTAGAGTCTTGTACAAGTGGTATCCTAAGTTAGAGTCTTGTACAAGTGGTATCCTAAGTTAGAGTTTTGTACAAGTGGTATCCTAAGTTAGAGTTTTGTACAAGTGGTATCCTAAGTTAGAGTTTTGTACAAGTGGTATCCTAAGTTAGAGTTTTGTACACGTGGTATCCTAAGTTAGAGTTTTGTACAAGCGGTATCCTAAGTTAGAGTTTTGTACAAGTGGTATCCTAAGTTAGAGTTTTGTACAAGTGGTATCCTAAGTTAGAGTTTTGTACAAGTGGTATCCTAAGTTAGAGTTTTGTACAAGTGGTATCCTAAGTTAGAGTTTTGTACAAGTGGTATCCTAAGTTAGAGTTTTGTACAAGTGGTATCCTAAGTTAGAGTTTTGTACAAGTGGTATCCTAAGTTAGAGTTTTGTACAAGTGGTATCCTAAGTTAGAGTTTTGTACAAGTGGTATCCTAAGTTAGAGTTTTGTACAAGTGGTATCCTAAGTTAGAGTTTTGTACAAGTGGTATCCTAAGTTAGAGTTTTGTACAAGTGGTATCCTAAGTTAGAGTTTTGTACAAGTGGTATCCTAAGTTAGAGTTTTGTACAAGTGGTATCCTAAGTTAGAGTTTTGTACAAGTGGTATCCTAAGTTAGAGTTTTGTACAAGTGGTATCCTAAGTTAGAGTTTTGTACAAGTGGTATCCTAAGTTAGAGTTTTGTACAAGTGGTATCCTAAGTTAGAGTTTTGTACAAGTGGTATCCTAAGTTAGAGTTTTGTACAAGTGGTATCCTAAGTTAGAGTTTTGTACAAGTGGTATCCTAAGTTAGAGTTTTGTACAAGTGGTATCCTAAGTTAGAGTTTTGTACAAGTGGTATCCTAAGTTAGAGTTTTGTACAAGTGGTACCCTAACACAGGGTCTGGTATTGAGAAGGTTGCAGTTGCTTGTTTCGTTAATGACACATAAAAATGTGACATAAAAATGTGACATAAAAATGAGACATAAAAATGTGACATAAAAATGTGACATAAAAATGTGACATAAAAATGTGACATAAAAATGAGACATAAAAATGAGACATAAAAATGTGACATAAAAATGTGACATAAAAATGACCAAAGGACAATTATTTGCAGATTATCCAGCCATAGTGTCAGACAACTTTTTCGATGTTGCTAAGCTGAAAGCCGCACAGACATCCACAAGACCCACACTGCCCTCAGAGATGGATGACATCATCCATGAAGGGGAGGTAACTGAAGAAGAATCAGAGCCCAAGCTGAAAGCATCCTCCCTTGAGTCTGTGTACAACATTGGAGACACACTCTACAGGTAATTTAGCAATGCTCTCTTTCTTCTTGAAGGCATACATGTTAGGTTCGTTCAAAGTATTTTTGTTGTGTTTCCCAAACTATCCATCATGGACACTGGTAAGACGAGATGACTTGAGTTGACTAAACCCAACCAGTTCCCCTTGGAGCATAGGACTGGAATGGATGCTTGTTTCCTATTTTAGAGCATCTGTCAGTGCCCTCATGACCACACATGCCTAATGTCCAATTGTTTAGTGTTCTATGTCTAAAACTGGACACCAGACATGGAATTATTTGTTCACTTCTATGTCTAAAACTGGACACCAGACATTGAATTATTTGTTCACTTCTATGTCTAAAACTGGACACCAGACATGGAATTATTTGTTCACTTCTATGTCTAAAACTGGACACCAGACATTGAATTATTTGTTCACTTCTATGTCTAAAACTGGACACCAGACATGGAATTATTTGTTCACTTCTATGTCTAGAACTGGACACCAGACATGGAATTATTTGTTCACTTCTATGTCTAAAACTGGACACCAGACATGGAATTATTTGTTCACTTCTATGTCTAAAACTGGACACCAGACAAGGAATTATTTGTTCACTTCTATGTCTAGAACTGGACACCAGACATAGAATTATTTCTCAGTTGACCTCCGGTTTTTGACACTGTGATCCCATCCAGGTATCGTAGATGACATAAAATTCACTTCTGGGGTTTTCTGTTTTCTTTTTCAAGTGCTGTTTCCAGGAAGGTCTTTTGTTGACATGGTCAAAATGTTTTTTTCGTACTTTGTAACCAGATTCTAGTCCATGCCCCTTCAGTCAGACCAAATAGAGTTTTTACAATACAAGCTCGGTAATAGTTAGATGATATTATTGCTAATGGGAATGACAATGAAGATATTGCTTGTTCTGATAGCGACATTGAAATTTCTTTATCTAGACTTAGTTCTAAGTTGAGCAACGAAAGTGAAACTAAATCTACTGATAAGGTGGCAGTGCCCTCTTTTGTCTAAAGTAATGGTAGTAACAGTTCACAAATTCAGTAAAAGTTCAAGATCCTACACAACCACGCTAGTGTGTTTAAATAAATGTGCATACTTATATATTTAATACGGCAGGAACATTCTTTCTGGGTGTGCTTAAATTGTAAACACTCACGCTGATGTTGATTGGTGATTTTAGTTTAGAGCACGCTTTCATCTTCACAGACCTTCAGTCAAATATGAATATTGTGAAAACAACTGTAGAAAATTAGGTGTGGCATTGAGAACATCTTCCCTCGTGGATTACCGCCAATAGAAAGTCATAACGTTATTCGTGTATTGGTTTAGAGCTGAATAATATGTTGATGATGGGAACAATTTATTTCATAATTTGTAAAAATAAAAACGATTATCCAACTATAATCCCTCATACACAAATGTTCATCTCCATTTATAAAATATGTGTATTCCATTGTATTCTGGTCACAATTGTGAACAGTTTGGTATATAATATGTTATTTCCGGGACATTTTATTGAAGATAAACAGATCACAACTAAGTGATATTGTGTTTGAGTTTTACATGAGAACAAAATTTTATTGTTTATTGTCTTAAAATACCAGTTTATCAGATCTTAAAATACCAGTTTATCAGATCTTAAAATACCAGTTTATCAGATCTTAAAATACCAATTTATTGTATATCTTTAAGAAACAATAAACGGGTGTTTTAAGATATGATACACTGGGATTTTAAGTCTTAAAAAATGTCAATTCCCTTAACAGAGGCAAATTTTATGAGGAGAAATCTTTAACTCTACCCTCGGACAATGACAAGAAATTTCTTCTCCGAACTGTGTCAGCAAGAGCAGGGCAAGCAGAGTTTGACATTCTAAAATCTCTCAGACATGAACGTCTCATCCGTCTGTTTGATGCCTTTAGCACAACCGATCATGTATACCTGATTTTGGAATGTGCAGAAGGAGAGCACATTGCAAGTCACTTATCACAAAGACGAAAGTACACGGAGAACACAGTGGCTTCAGTTGTTCGACAGGTATGTGTTCTCAAGCCAATAATATTTTGTGTGGTCCATCACAAGGGACAACAAAATCTTTTATTCAAAATATATGTCCTTGACAGAGGTCAGCACCCATTTCTGTGAATCCAGACTATATAAAACTGTATCACGTTAAATGGATTGTCCTATATTTCATCGTGAATATTTTCTTTATTTGTTTTTGTCAAATATGTTGTGCCATTTTCTACCCAACAATAGCTTGACCTATATGTTTCTGTCCTAGTGCTATAATTGAGCCTGACCTATAAGCTTGACCTACATGTTTCTGTCCTAGTGATATAATTGAACCTGACCTATTAGCTTGACCTATATGTTTCTGTCCTAGTGCTATAATTGAGCCTGACCTATAAGCTTGACCTACATGTTTCTGTCCTAGTGCTATAATTGAACCTGACCTATTAGCTTGACCTATATGTTTCTGTCCTAGTGCTATAATTGAACCTGACCTATTAGCTTGACCTATATGTTTCTGTCCTAGTGATATAATTGAGCCTGACTTATAAGCTTGACCTACATGTTTCTGTCCTAGTGCTATAATTGAACATGACCTATTAGCTTGACCTATATGTTTCTGTCCTAGTGCTATAATTGAACCTGACCTATTAGCTTGACCTATATGTTTCTGTCCTAGTGCTATAATTGAACCTGACCTATTAGCTTGACATATATGTTTCTGTCCTAGTGCTATAATTGAACCTGACCTATTAGCTTGACCTATATGTTTCTGTCCTAGTGCTATAATTGAACCTGACCTATTAGCTTGACCTACATGTTTCTGTCCTAGTGCTATAATTGAACATGACCTATTAGCTTGACCTATATGTTTCTGTCCTAGTGCTATAATTGAACCTGACCTATAAGCTTGACCTATATGTTTCTGTCCTAGTGCTATAATTGAACCTGACCTATTAGCTTGACATATATGTTTCTGTCCTAGTGCTATAATTGAACCTGACCTATTAGCTTGACCTATATGTTTCTGTCCTAGTGCTATAATTGAACCTGACCTATTAGCTTGACCTATATGTTTCTGTCCTAGTGCTATAATTGAACCTGACCTATTAGCTTGACCTATATGTTTCTGTCCTAGTGCTATAATTGAACATGACCTATTTATGTTCCAGCACAGCTTCACTTTGTTTGTACCTACTTAAACAACATCAACAACGCAACTTGCTAACAACATCATCAACACAACTTACTAACAACATTAACAACACAACTTACTAACAACATCAACAACACAACTTGCTAACAACATCAACAACACAACTTACTAACAACATTAACAACACAACTTACTAACAACATCAACAACACAACTTGCTAACAACATCAACAACACAACTTACTAACAACATTAACAACACAACTTACTAACAACATCAACAACACAACTTGCTAACAACATCAACAACACAACTTGCTAACAACATCAACAACACAACTTACTAACAACATCAACAACACAACTTGCTAACAACATCAACAACACAACTTACTAACATCAACAACACAACATGCTAACAACATCAACAACACAACTTGCTAACAACATCAACAACACAACTTGCTAACAACATCAACAACACAACTTAACTTAACTTAACGTAACTTAACTTAACGTCTTTATTCTGGTTTAGAAGACCCTGCAGAGTCTGTATATAACCAGTTACATTTACATCGCCTTGCTCTAAAAGCTATGCGCATCCAGTTTATTCTTAAATGCATTAACTGTCCCTGCCTCCACTACCTCCCCTGGCAATGCATTCCAAGCAGACACCACTCTCTGACTAAAAAAATATTTCCTAATATCTAACCCGGACCTCTCTTTAGTCAGCTTGTAGCTATGCACTCGTGTTATTGTAGGTGGCTGTATTTTAAAAAACTTGTTATAGTCTAATTTATCCATTCCTCTGATCATCTTATAAACCTGTATTAAGTCACCACGAATTCTTCTCTCTTCGAGACACTGTAGGCTGGTTTTTCTGAGTCTTTCCTCATAACTGTAATTCTGGAATCCCACTATCATCTTTGTTGCTCTTTTTTGTATTCTTTCCAGCATGTTTATATCCCGTCTCTGATAAGGACTCCACACCTGTACACAGTACTCCAATCTAGGTCTAACTAATGCTTTATACAGTTTGACGATCACTTCCTTGCTCCTATGTTTAATATTTCTTTTTATCATACCTAACATTACATTTGCCTTTTTCACTGCTAACTGACTAACATCAACAACACAACTTACTAACAACATCAACAATACAACTTGCTAACAACATCAACAACACAACTTGCTAACAACATCAACAACACAACTTACTAACATCAACAACACAACTTGCTAACAACATCAACAACACAACTTGCTAACAACATCAACAACACAACTTGCTAACAACATCAACAACACAACTTGCTAACAACACAACTTGCTAACAACATCAACAACACAACTTGCTAACAACATCAACAAAACAACTTGCTAACAACATCAACAAAACAACTTGCTAACAACATCAACAACACAACTTGCTAACAACATCAACAACACAACTTGCTAACAACATCAACAACACAACTTGCTAACAACATCAACAACACAACTTGCTAACAACATGAACAGCACAACATGCTAACAACATCAACAACACAACATGCTAACAACATCAACAACACAACATGCTAACAACATGAACAACACAACTTGCTAACAACATCAACAACACAACATGCTAACAACATGAACAACACAACTTGCTAACAACATCAACAACACAACTTGCTAACAACATGAACAACACAACATGCTAACAACATCAACAACACAACTTGCTAACAACATCAACAACACAACTTGCTAACAACATCAACAACACTGTCAACCATCCTCAGCCTTTTAAACCTTGCGTGTATTTAAGCCAACATCACACTAAATGACATACAAATAGATTTTGATGGCATCATTGACTGGAAGTTGTGAACACAACAACAGATCTAGCTAAACAACAACACCAACCACATCACCAACAACATCACCAACAACAACACCAACAACAACACCAACAACACCAACAACAACACCAACAACATCACCAACAGCAGCAACAAGACAGGTTTAGCATGAAATCTTGAACTGTCCTCCAACAGATCCTCTTTGGCCTTGAGTTCCTCCAGAGGGTCAGTATTGTCCATCTTAACCTTCAGCCGGCGTCCGTCGTTGTGTCAAAGTTAGAAGGTTGTGAGATCAAGATAACAGATTTCTCGTTGGCCAGGAAAGTTTCGGGACCCGAAGGCGACATTGTTCCGAGACGTGGATTTGCTGATTTCATTTGTAAGCTTCTGGTAGTCTATCAATTTGTGGTGGAAGGCATTCAAACGGAATAATTCTGACATCTAATGTAAGGTCTCAGCTCAAATAAATATTTATGGTAAGTAATGTGACAGGATCTGAGCAGCTTTGGGGAGTAATGTGACAGGATCTGAACAGCTTTGGTGAGTAATGTGACAGGCAATCACAAATCTGAACAGCTTTGATGAGTAATGTGACAGGATCTGAACAGCTTTGGTGAGTAATGGGACAGATTGTCAAATATCTGAACATCTATGGTGAGTAATGGGACAGATTGTCAAATATCTGTGGTGAGTAAGATGATGGACCAGGTAAACCTGAAAACTTTGAATTCTTGGAATGTTGGTATTCAAACTGGCAAGTGTATGCCTGCTGCCAGGTAGCCTGGGGGAAGGCAGGTAGTGTATTGGATAGGAATGTCATTAGTTTTTTCCTAAATCTGTCTTGGACTGCAGCTGACTGCCTGCTCTTTCTAAATCTTTCCTAAATCTATAGTTGCCCCTTCTTACCTCTCATAGTTGCCCCTTCTTACCTCTCAGCTATAGTTGCCCCTCCTTACCTCTCAGCTGTTGTTGCCCCGTCTTACCTCTCAGTTTAGTTGCCCCTCCTTACCTCTCAGCTATAGTTGCCCCTCCTTACCTCTCAGCTATAGTTGCCCCTCCTTACCTCTCATAGTTGCCCCTCCTTACCTCTCAGCTATAGTTGCCCCTTCTTACCTCTCATAGTTGCCCCTCCTTACCTCTCAGCTATAGTTGCCCCTTTTTACCTCTCAGCTGTTGTTGCCTTTGAAAGCCAATGGTAATTATCTGATTCACTCCATAAAGCTGATACATCAACTCGCACATTTGTCCTACTAACCAAACAAGTTTCTTCGTACCATGTTTTCCTCAGTGTGTACATGTATCTGTACTTCCTATCGCCAGTTGTACATGTATCTGTACTTCCTATCACCAGTTGTACATGTATAGAGACCCACAATTCCAGAGTGAACAAAGACAAAGTAACGTTTAAATAATTTTCCGTAAGAATTGTAACAGATGAGTTACACCTGTTTGACCTAGCAAAGATCTTTATCAGTGAGTGGACAGCCAAAGACAACCCAGAAAAAAATGAATGAGCTTTTGATAAATGATTATTAGATTTTGTGTGGCAGAGCCTAGGTTTCGCTGAGTAGTAACTTATCTTCAATGTTACAACATGTATCCACACCACGACATGACTATACACAGTAAATAACACAGTAACGCTCTTCAACAACATGTGACATATTTAATAACAAAAATCAACAAAAACAATATTAGCAAAAAAACCAAAATAATTCCTCCAACTAATAAAACCCAGTTCTAGCCGCTACACTCCCCTCCACTTATCTGCACACTTTCACAAACTCGCCTTCATGATCGTATAATGTACTCTGTCGTCCTGTGCATTCACCCACGCTCAGATTCCTTCAGTCAGGTGATCTGTACATCCACATTCGATCTATTCACGTATACTCAGGTGATCTGTGCGTTCATATGACATTAGATCACGTCACTTATAGTCGGAATCACGTACTCACTTGTGGTCACACACTCGGTTGATCTGTGCATACACATACTACAGAACACACATCGTTCACTTGGTGTCCTGCATGTACGACACATATTCAGATTTCTTCTAGTCACAGGGTGTCCAACACACACACACTTGTAGAGCGACTGGCCAAGATTCGAAGGTGTATGCTGGTTCAGTCACCCTGCAACTCATTCTCTCTCTCACAAACTCCTAGTCACCCTGCTAGCTACTAGCAGCTTATCAATTACTCTCCTAGTGAGCCTGCTAGCTACTAGCAGCTTATCAATTACTCTCCTAGTGAGCCTGCTAGCTAGTCTCTCTCTCAGGGTCAGTTTCCTGAGTTCATCTTTGCTGAGTATTTTATAGTCTTAAGCAACTTCATGGTTGTCCAATGGTCTTCTGTTCGTTGTCTGACTTAGCCATCACTCTAATTTGGATCTACCTCCAACTAGATGCTATTGGACGAATAACTCAAAATTCCTGTCACTCTAAATGTCGTAGCAGGCCGTGGTGACCTCTGACTGTCACCAACTCCCCCCCCACTACGCTACATCGGAATGCCAGAGTGGTCAGCTCCGAACCCCCACCTGTACTAGACACATTCTTCCCCCTAACCCCTCGTTTCCTTTGTCGACTTAGTGTCCAGACGGTGAGTGACCTTGGCACACATTTAGGTAACCTTTGTTCCCAGAGGCGTCGATCCCATCACTCCTGCCCTTAACACTTATGCTCCAGCTGGAACTGTTACACATGACATGAAATAATATAGCATTACTTGGTTTGTTAAGAAATGGATGGAGGGGCTACGTCTGTTAATAAGAATTAATTGAAAAGGGCTACGTCTGTTAATAAGAATTAATTGAAAAGGGATACGTCTGTTAATAAGAATTAATTGAAAAGGGCTACGTCTGTTAATAAGAATTAATTGAAAAGGGCTACGTCTGTTAATAAGAATTAATTGAAAAGGGTTACGTCTGTTAATAAGAATTAATTGAAAAGGGATACGTCTGTTAATAAGAATTAATTGAAAAGGGCTACGTCTGTTAATAAGAATTAATTGAAAAGGGCTACGTCTGTTAATAAGAATCAATTGAAAAGGGATACGTCTGTTAATAAGAATTAATTGAAAAGAACTACGTCTGTTAATAAGAATTAATTGAAAAGGGCTACGTCTGTTAATAAGAATTAATTGAAAAGGGCTACGTCTGTTAATAAGAATTAATTGAAAAGGGCTACGTCTGTTACAATTAAATGAAGGGGATTATATTTGTTGAGAATTAACGGAAGGGTATTAAGTCTGTTAGGAACTATTGTGAAGGGTACTAAGTCTGTCAGGAATTATGTGAACAGAATTAGGTCTGTTAAAAAATAGATGATGAGGATTAAGTCTGTTTAAAACAGACGAATAGGAGATCGTGTTGATTCTGTTAAATGTGTTTTGTATCTGCTTCTAATTTGGTTCACATAATTTTTCTACAGCTCCAGAAGTTCTAGTGAAAGACCAGGCCGGCTTCGCAGCAGACATCTGGGGAGTGGGAACTCTGACATTTTTGTTGTAAGTTTGTGTGACATGTGATGTTGGCATTATTGATTATGCCACTGTTGCATTTTTGGTAGTTACTTGTGCGACATGCCAGCTGGCCATATGAGAGATTATAACATGTTCTGCCGCTTGTGTCTCTCGTGTCTCTTGTGTCTCTCACAGACTGTACATGTATTGTGCTGTGTACATGAGGTCACAGACTGTACATGTATTGTGCTGTGTACATGAGGTCACAGATTGTACATGTATTGTGCTGTGTACATGAGGTCACAGACTGTACATGTATTGTGCTGTGTACATGAGGTCACAGACTGTACATGTATTGTGCTGTGTACATGAGGTCACAGACTGTACATGTATTGTGCAGTGTACATGAGGTCACAGACTGTACATGTATTGTGCTGTGTACATGAGGTCACAGACTGTACATGTATTGTGCAGTGTACATGAGGTCACAGACTGTACATGTATTGTGCTGTGTACATGAGGTCACAGACTGTACATGTATTGTGCTGTGTACATGAGGTCACAGACTGTACATGTATTGTGCTGTGTACATGAGGTCTTTGTTTCATTCTCTTTGCTCATAGCTCTTACAGGACGGAGTAGCCCCATGCCCAACACTTCATAGTCCTATCTAACAACACGCCTTGCAGGTTACAGTGTTGTTATTCTTTACTCACCTTTCAGATGCAGTATCAGACAATAGTTGTTTTGATAATAGTGTACATAATGCATACCCTGAAGCATCCCATAAAATGTCCACATGACTCTTCTTCAAAATCAATTTTCTCAAATTAAACTCACTTTTTAAAACCTTTTTCAATTTAGCATGTGACATTTTATGTCACATCAAATTTCAAACTGGGAATGGCATGGCCTAGTCACACGGCTCACAATCTGAAGGTGCTGGGTTTGCTCCCCAATCGCTTTGAAAATGCAGGAGGAAGCAGACCCTTACATAAAATGCATGGTGAAGTCGGATGCACTGGGCCGACAGACGCAAAATAAAAACCAAGTGCAACGCACACATCGCCTTGGGGAATAGAGAGATAAGGCGAATGCACATTTTAAAAAAATGGCAAACATCAATTATTTGTTTTGTCACAATGACAGGTTCATCCTTCGTGTCTGACACATCTCTCTCTAAAACGTCACATCTTTCTGTGCATCCCTTGAACATCCGACACCAACGTATCAATGCTCATACAATTGTTGTACAGTTTGAATTTTGTTCCTACAGACTTAGTGGAATATCTCCATTCCGTGGAGACAGCTACGAGTCTACCCTGGTCAACATCACCCTCAACCGGTACGAAGCTGTTGACTTGTACGAGAACATAACCGTAGATGCCCTCAAGTTCCTGTTTAAGGTTCTCAAGAGACTGCCAAGGTCAGTGTTTGAAATTTCTTTTCATTTCTTATTCCATTTTGGCTCCCAATAGAGCATAGAGCAACCAGGGCGTCTGCTACCCCTCCCCCCCTTTCAAGAAACCTGTATAGAAGCAGCACAGCTTGTGATTTCTGTACTAGTTTGATTTACATTAAGAGGGGTTCTGTGATCTACACAGACATGAACTACCCTTATACTCTAGCGGGACATGAACTACGGGACATGGACTACCCTTATAGTCTTACGAGACATGGAATATGGGACATGGACTACCCTTATACTCTTATTGGACATGGATTATGGGACAGTGACTACCCTTATACTCTTATGGGACATGGATTATGGGACATGGACTACCCTTATACTCTTATGGGACATGGATTATGGGACATGGACTACCCTTATACTCTTACTGGAGTCACCTTTTGACTTGACACCCAACAAAATGAACTGATTGCTGTCAGAATCTGGCTCGCTTCATCCCCTACTACAGGATTACCCTGACTACAGTTTGACTTCGAATTTAGCCTCAAAGAACATGAACTATTTGTTGTGTTTACTGTCAGAATCTGGCCCACTTCATCCACTACTGCAGTGCCTACTAATACCATTATATAACTTCGGATTTGCCATAAATAACCTGACATTTTTGCTGACAGAAACCGGCCGAGCCTGCAGGACTGTTTAGACCACAAGTGGCTACAGCTAAGTGACCAGGCAACCAAACACAGGGAGGAGGCCATCTTCTTGTCTAACACGCTGGCCACTTTTGTTCAGGATTACGACAGGATCAGGCAAACAGACAACTTCCGCCAGACTTTTGAAGATGATCAACTCCCTGTTCAGATGTCCACCGAGAGGAGTAATGGAGACAGGCAGGTAAGTTGTCAACTTGTAAATAGTTTATTTAATTAATGATTTCCGGCAAAATAGTGACACAAATAACAAAGACAAGTACTCTGAGTGATGTGAGGTAAAAAGTGGAGTGCCACAGGGCTCGGTTTTGGGACCAATTTTGTTGTTGATATATATAAATGATTTGGACATTGATATCGGATACATGGTTGAAAAATTTGCTAATGACACAAAACTATGCAGTAGTGTCTCATCTAAAGCGGAAGTGGATATATTGAGGTCGGATTTAGATAAAATTCGAGAATGGTCTGTAATCTGACAAATGGAGTTTAATGTAGATAAATGTAAAGTTATCCACATGGGTAGATCCAATATGGAACATAATTACAGAATGGGAGAGAACAATATTAGAAAGATAGATAAGGAAAGGGACCTAGGGGTTATAATAGATCATACAGGTAAGGTGAGTGAGCAAGTTAAGGTAGCAGTGAAAATGGCAAATGCAATGTTAGGTATGATAAAAAGAAATATTAAACATAGGAGCAAAGAAGTGATAGACAAACTGTATAAAGCTTTAGTTAGACCTAGATTGGAGTACTGTGTACAGGTGTGGAGTCCTTATTGTAGAGGGGATATAAACATGCTGGAAAGGATACAGAGCAACAAAGCTGATAGTGGGATTCCAGAATTACAGTTATGAGGAAAGACTCAGACAAACCGGCCTACAGTGTCTAGAAGAGAGAAGAATTCAAGGTGACTTAATACAGGTTTATAAGATGATCAGAGGAATGGAAAAATTAGAATATAACACGTTTTTCAAAATACAGCCACCTACAAGAACAAGAGGGCACAGCCACAAATTAACTAAAGAGAGGTTCAGATTAGATATTTGGAAATATTTTTTTAGTCAGAGTGGTGAATACTTGGAATGCATTGCCACAGGAAATAATGGAGGCAGGGTAAATTAATGCATTCAAGAATAAATTGGGTACACATAGTTATTTTTAGATCACGGGAAGTAAAAGATACTGATTGTATACAGACCCTGCAGAGTCTTCTAAACCAGTATAAAGATGTTAAGCCAGCTGATTGATCTGTAGCTGGATTGTCTGATTTTGTCCTACACTCCACAATTGGTTGAATATTAGTTGGAACTTTCGTATTATCATTTGGGATGCTATCCTTTCCTGGGATTTTCTTCGTATTTAGTTTTCTTATAGAGGCATTGAGTTGACTCATTATGGAGGATGGTTTCATGGGTTTTGGTTCATCAGCTTATTTTTATTTCTCTGTGGATGGCTTGACTTTGTGCTTGTGAGAGTGGTGTGGTGCTTGCTTCCTGGTAGTCTGTGCTTGTGAGAGTGGTGTGGTGCTTTCTTCTTGGTAGTAATCGGCCAGGTTGTTCGCAGCCAATTTCCGATGTTTTTTTTTCATTTTTATTTATTACAGTCATGCAGGATTTTGCTTTCGTTTCTTCGTTAATAATTATTGTCAAGTTCCCCAGTTTGTTTGTGTCTTTGTCCATGTTCAGGCTACAGTTTGTTTGTGTCTTTGTCCATGTTCAGGCTACAGTTTGTTTGTGTCTTTGTCCATGTTCAGGCTACAGTTTGTTTGTGTCTTTGTCCATGTTCAGGCTACAGTTTGTTTGTGTCTTTGTCCATGTTCAGGCTACAGTTTGTTTGTGTCTTTGTCCATGTTCAGGCTACAGTTTGTTTGTGTCTTTGTCCATGTTCAGGCTACAGTTTGTTTGTGTCTTTGTCCATGTTCAGGCTACAGTTTGTTTGTGTCTTTGTCCATGTTCAGGCTACAGTTTGTTTGTGTCTTTGTCCATGTTCAGGCTACAGTTTGTTTGTGTCTTTGTCCATGTTCAGGCTACAGTTTGTTTGTGTCTTTGTCCATGTTCAGGCTACAGTTTGTTTGTGTCTTTGTCCATGTTCAGGCTACAGTTTGTTTGTGTCTTTGTCCATGTTCAGGCTACAGTTTGTTTGTGTCTTTGTCCATGTTCAGGCTACAGTTTGTTTGTGTCTTTGTCCATGTTCAGGCTACAGGTCTTTTCATGCCAACTACTTTGTGTTTCAGCCTGTTTCTGTTCGTTGAAGGCATGTTTTATGTTGTTGGTTGCTTGTTGATCCAGCGTCCAGTTTTATGTTGTTGGTTGCTTGTTGATCCAGCGTCCAGTTTTATGTTGTTATGACTTTGGGTGTTTTCGACTGTGTGGTTCAGCTCCATGGTTTTCCTTGCTTCACTGAGGTGACCATGCAGTTTTTCCAAGGTGTTGCACCAGTAAAGTTTGTAGTCTCGCTATTTGCCACGTGGGATTGATGCCTTTGCGGCTTGAATGATGGCATCACTAATACTGTCAACATTTATGTTTATACTGGTGATGTTTTGACAAAGCTTGATCAGCCTTTTCCCTCAAAGAGGACGCAGTTTGCCTTTTAAAAGTTCCAGCTGGGGGCCATCCTACCTTGCTCCTTACTTCCAATTCCAGGCATTGTGAGAGTGATTGGCATGGGGTCACTTCATCCCAGTTCGCTGTTCACTATTCTTGTAGTGATGCAGTGTATGTCATCAGTTGCCTTGGCAAGATATGGCTGCTCTGGAGTAGAAGGTTGGCTTGTCGTCTGCTGGTTCGTGAGGATGAGTTTGTTTTCCATCATCCAGTTTTAAATCTCCTCTCCTCTCTGGTCTGCTGCGTTGTGTTCCCAGCTTGGTGAATGGCTGTTAGTCTCCTACAATGAGGTATCTTTGTCCTTCAAGCTTCAACTTGTCTAGAGTTGTAACCTGGAGGGCTGTAACAGTTTGTGATTGTCGTGTAGCCCTCAGACAGGAGTAGCTTGTGATGTGTGCCAGCTTGTCTCTATGGCCTGGATTCATGTTTTCACCAGTGCCAGATTCATATCCACCAATTACAAATCTGTATCTTTCAGGTGTGTTTCTTGGATGCAGATTATCAAGGTTCTACTTACTGTGGAGTTCTTGTATCTTCAGTTTTCTGTTCCTCATTTCTTCTGTGTTCCATTGAGCCAGTGTAAAACTGTGGGTTGGTTGACCAATTTTCTCTACTCTGTCTTCTCCAAGTCACTGGTTCCTTGGGTGAGTCCTTTCGAAGCTAAGGACCCGGGTCCGTTCCTTTCTGGTTGTAGCTAATAGGGACGTCACCATCACGTTAAGTTAGATTGTCACATGACCTTGCATGTAGCTGATAGGGATGTCACATGAACTTTCTTGTAGCTGATAGGGATGTCACATGAACTTTCTTGTAGCTGATAGGGATGTCACATGAACTTTCTTGTAGCTGATAGGGATGTCACATGACCTTGCATGTAGCTGATAGGGATGTCACATGAACTTTCTTGTAGCTGATAGGGATGTCACATGAACTTTCTTGTAGCTGATAGGGATGTCACATGACCTTGCCTGTAGATGATAGGGATGTCACATTACCTTGCCTGTAGCTGATAGGGACCTCACCATAACGTTAAGTTAGATTGTCACATTACCTTGCCTGTAGCTGATAGGGACCTCACCATAACGTTAAGTTAGATTGTCACATTACCTTGCCTGTAGCTGATAGGGACATCACATTACCTTGCCTGTAGCTGATAGGGACGTCACATGACCTTGCATGTAGCTGATAGGGACGTCACCATAACGTTAAGTTAGATTGTCACATGACCTTGCATGTAGCTGATAGGGACATCACCATAACGTTAAGTTAGATTGTCACATGAACTTTCTTGTAGCTGATAGGGACGTCACCATAACGTTAAGTTAGATTGTCACATGACCTTGCCTGTAGCTGATAGGGACGTCACCATAACGTTAAGTTAGATTGTCACATGACCTTGCATGTAGCTGATAGGGACGTCACCATAACGTTAAGTTAGATTGTCACATGAACTTTCTTGTAGCTGATAGGGACGTCACCATAACGTTAAGTTAGATTGTCACATGACCTTGCCTGTAGCTGATAGGGACGTCACCATAACGTTAAGTTAGATTGTCACATGACCTTGCATGTAGCTGATAGGGACGTCACCATAACATTAAGTTAGATTGTCACATGACCTTTCTTGTAGATGATAGGAACATCGAATGACCTTGCCTGCAGATGTGTGTCTGCGATGTAGCTAACACACTCCGTCTTCAGACCAGATTGTGTTACGATGTATTCTGGGTTGTCTCTCATCTCTCGGTGGTGACTGCACAGCAGCAGCTTGGCTTGGTTACCAAGGTTTCTGTCCCTGTGACTAGAGAATATAGCGGCATGTGTCCGCTAGATGTACCCAGGACATATGGGGTGTGTCAGTTGGGCCAGAGGGCCACCAGTTGTGGTCCCACCCCATCCTGATGAGATACATGGTCGTTTGGTCCACAGCTGCTTCTTCATCCAGTTCAAACTGGCTTAGACCACAGCTGCTTATTTGTCCAGTTATAACTGGCTTAGACCACAGCTGACACACCATACCTGGGGCGTCCCACCACCCCCCATATGTGTGCCAGTCTGGTTGGGGTCAGTGGCTCCTGTCGTCCAGGGTTCACCATGTATAGTTGCTAGTCACATGCTTCTAGTTTTGCCATAGTATACAAATATTTTTTGGTTGAGTATTGTATGTAGTCAGAGAAATATTATCAATCATAGAATATTGGTAAGTCATGAATCAAACCTTCGTAAGTTGTGACATGAGTCAGTCAAACCTTGGTAAGTTGTGACATGAGTCAGTCAAACCTTGGTAAGTTGTGACATGAGTCAAACCTTGGTAAGTTGTGACATAAGTCAAACCTTGGTAAGTTGTGACATGAGTCAAACCTTGGTAAGTTGTGACATAAGTCAAACCTTGGTAAGTTGTGACATGAGTCAAACCTTGGTAAGTTGTGACATAAGTCAAACCTTGGTAAGTTGTGACATGAGTCAGTCAAACCTTGGTAAGTTGTGACATGAGTCAGTCAAACCTTGGTAAGTTGTGACATGAGTCAAACCTTGGTAAGTTGTGACATAAGTCAAACCTTGGTAAGTTGTGACATAAGTCAAATAGAAACTGTACATGTGAACATTTTAGAATGTTCTAGTCTCCTTTAATTGTCATTCAATATATTGTTGATCCCAGGTCTAATGTGCCCTTGACCTTGGCTGATGTAAGAGAGTGTTGATGCCTGCCGAGACGATCTGCCCTGACAATGAGAACAAGATGACAACAACCTTTCTGTCGTCTCCTGACATTTAGTCCCTTGTTTCAAAAGTGTGCAGTATGATTATTTGTTTATGTCACTGATTTATGTTATAAGGGTTATTTGTGTGTACTTTTGTCACAGATTTAAAGTTACAGTTTTAGATGATGTACTTTTGTCACAGATTTGACATCACATACTTTTTGGTTGATGCACATGTGTTTACTATCTGTTGTGTTTGTAACACACGAAACTTACAATTACTTTATCTGTTGAAATGTTTACATTTGTAACATACAAAACTTATAACAATTACTTTATCTGTTGAAATGTTTACATTTGTAACATACAAAACTTATAACAATTACTTTATCTGTTGAAATGTTTACATTTGTAACATACAAAACTTATAACAATTACTTTATCTGTTGAAATGTTTACATTTGTAACATACAAAACTTATAACAATTACTTTATCTGTTGAAATGTTTACATTTGTAACATACAAAACTTATAACAATTACTTTATCTGTTGAAATGTTTACATTTGTAACATACAAAACTTATAACAATTACTTTATCTGTTGAAATGTTTACATTTGTAACATACAAAACTTATAACAATTACTTTATCTGTTGAAATGTTTATGTTTGTAACACACAAAACTTACAATTACTTTATCTGTTGATTTCAAGTAATTAGTTGCATGCATTTCTTGTATATTATAATTTATTATAAATAGAATATACGATCAAAAAGTACCCAACCTCATGCTGGAGAGAAGACTTAACAAGTTCAAAACTTAGGCCACGTTGAATTAGGCGCCTGCTCAGTTGACACACTTGTCCTAGCAGTAGTGCCAGCAATATTTGAAGTCATTGTTTGGGATCTCAGTCGGGCACTTGGACACATTTGTCATGATTTCTTCTATCAAGTGACGGAAAGTCACCCCTGTAGTTCATGCACCACCACAGTATTACAACATTTGCTCTATAGACTCTGCAATATTTGAGTTTATATTTCTACTATGAACAACAGTATTGTAGTGGTAGGTTTCTAGTCCATGTGAGGTAATACATCAATTGTAGACAACATCACTACAACAATAGAACTATGGTTTGTGTTTCAGGAGATATTTATCACAAACAACACTATTTCAACAATATCAATTTTGTGCAATATTCTAAATCTTGTTGACTTCAGCCTCAGGCAAGTCTATCTTGTTGTCTTCAGCCTGAGGCAGGTCTATCTTGTTGTCTTCAGCCTCAGGCAAGTCTATCTTGTTGTCTTCAGCCTGAGGCAGGTCTATCTTGTTGACTTCAGCCTCAGGCAAGTCTATCTTGTTGTCTTCAGCCTGAGGCAGGTCTATCTTGTTGTCTTCAGCCTCAGGCAAGTCTATCTTGTTGTCTTCAGCCTCAGGCAAGTCTATCTTGTTGTCTTCAGCCTCAGGCAAGTCTATCTTGTTGTCTTCAGCCTGAGGCAGGTCTATCTTGTTGACTTCAGCCTGAGGCAGGTCTATCTTCTTGTCTTCAGCCTCAGGCAAGTCTATCTTGTTGACTTCAGCCTGAGGCAGGACTTACCTGAGCTTGGTTCTTTTTTTGTGTAATATTTGAAATCAATACTGGAATATTTCTGTGGCCGTTGACCAATTTTGTGGTGCGTCTTGCTGTTAGTTTTTGTAAATGTTAAACATGCCTCCACAGGAATGCGGTGCACCTGCGTGCACCCAACAACAAAAATCAAGTTGCCTTGTTTATTCAAATAATTGTGTGATATTTTATAGACAAAGTATTTTAAATTGTATCAAATAATTTTTAGCCTGACATTTTGTTACTAGTCATTTGTGCTCTTAATTTATGTTGCTATTTAGCCAATGTTAGCCAGATCATTAATAATAATCTTTAGTCCAATATTCATCATCATCCTCTGGTTGAATGAACATGTCTCTCCGTTGGATCCTAGCCTCTGGTTGGTCAGTCCTAAGAACATGTCTCTCCGTTGGATCCTAGCCTCTGGTTGGTCAGTCCTAAGAACATGTCTCTCCGTTGGATCCTAGCCTCTGGTTGGTCAGTCCTAAGACTAGTTGTAAGAACATGTCTCTCCGTTGGATTCTAGCCTCTGGCTGGTCAGTCCTAAGAACATGTCTCTCCGTTGGATCCTAGCCTCTGGCTGGTCAGTCCTAAGAACATGTCTCTCCGTTGGATCCTATCCTCTATAGCGCCCATCAATTCAGCACAGATTTGTACTTTGTCCCTGCATGTCTGAGATCTTGTGCTTGGTCCTGGGAATCTTGACCTCTATTATATTATGTAGAAGACTTTCATGTTTTATTTTGTGATCCAGCCAACTCAACCTTTGTTTCTATATCATATGCAATATTTATCTTTGTGCACCTACATCAGCGAGGACATTGTCATTGGAGCTTCTTTCTGTCTAACACACCCTTTCCATTCTACAGTAGCATTATATTTGAAACGTTTTTCACCCTTCTCTGCTGAAGTCCAGTTTCGAACCCACACAATGCAACTGGTCATACATGAATAGTATTGATTATTTTCCTCAGTTTTATCCTGATATTCATTGAGGTTAGTCATTTCTGTACTTTTTCTCTGATAGTCAGTTTTTGCCACTGCTATCATGTCCCTATTTCCATCTCACTGCGGGCGTCTTCTGTTCGCCTCAAATACATCAACTTCTGAACTTACCGTAGCCTTTGATTTCAATGTGTTTGTTTTCATGGCAAACTTTGGTTATGCTGTTAATTTTTGTAAGCAGTCTTTGTAACATCACTACTGATCCTCCCTCCCACTATGGCTTGATCAACAGCAAATTTGATAGCATTAACTTTTATACAATTAATTTTGACATTCCTATTATAGCTTGAAACAACTTGTTCTTTCGTCATCTCAGAAAATGCGTTATAGAGACTCGGTGAAAGTAAGCAACGCTGTCCACTGTCGTAACCCCCCCCCCCCCCCCCCCTTATTAAAACTGCATCTGATAGTCCTTTGATTGAAATAATCACCTCTTCATTTCCATACAGGTCCTGGATTAATCTAATGATTGGTCTTTCTATACCTATCTGTTGCAATATCTTAAAAAGTTTGTTCCAATATTAGTCAGATTAATAATAATCTTTAGTCTAATATTAGCCAAATCAATAATAGTTTTTAGTCCAATATTAGTCCGATCAATAATCTTTAGCCCAAATGTCATATTTTAGACTTCATTTCTATGGCTGCACCATGTTTTGTTTCTGGTCTGGTTTGTGCTTCTTTGTTGTTCACTGTAATGTGGATTTGTAGATTGATGAAAGTTAGTTGTAACGTAGATTGTTAAAATTTAGGTAATTATATACTTAGTTAGCCCCAAAACCCACAGATGTTTTAGTTTTTTGCAGAGCTGCCTGAAGAAGTGACAGGCCTGGACATTGCATTGGTTAGAACAAGTGCCAGATTGTCTTAATGTTGCCAAAAACAAATGATTCTTTGACTGCTAAGTATTAGTGTCCACAGTGTGTGCCAAATGTCAAATACCAAAATGTAATAAAACTTGTGTGGTCAAATATCTGGCTTGATGCTTCTTTTAGTTTCATGTCAACAGTTTGTATTGTCAGGCGTCCTAGTTTCATGTCAACAGTTTGTATTGTCAGGCGTCCTAGTTTCATGTCAACAGTTTGTATTGTCAGGCGTCCTAGTTTCATGTCAACAGTTTGTATTGTCAGGCGTCCTAGTTTCATGTCAACAGTTTGTATTGTCAGACATCCTAGTTTCATGTCAACAGTTTGTATTGTCAGGCGTCCTAGTTTCATGTCAACAGTTTGTATTGTCAGGCGTCCTAGTTTCATGTCAACAGTTTGTATTGTCAGGCGTCCTAGTTTCATGTCAACAGTTTGTATTGTCAGGCGTCCTAGTTTCATGTCAACAGTTTGTATTGTCAGGCGTCCTAGTTTCATGTCAACAGTTTGTATTGTCAGGCGTCCTAGTTTCATGTCAACAGTTTGTATTGTCAGGCGTCCTAGTTTCATGTCAACAGTTTGTATTGTCAGGCGTCCTAGTTTCATGTCAACAGTTTGTATTGTCAGGCGTCCTAGTTTCATGTCAACAGTTTGTATTGTCAGGCGTCCTAGTTTCATGTCAACAGTTTGTATTGTCAGGCGTCCTAGTTTCATGTCAACAGTTTGTATTGTCAGGCGTCCTAGTTTCATGTCAACAGTTTGTATTGTCAGGCGTCCTAGTTTCATGTCAACAGTTTGTATTGTCAGGCGTCCTAGTTTCATGTCAACAGTTTGTATTGTCAGGCGTCCTAGTTTCATGTCAACAGTTTGTATTGTCAGGCGTCCTAGTTTCATGTCAACAGTTTGTATTGTCAGGCGTCCTAGTTTCATGTCAACAGTTTGTATTGTCAGGCGTCCTAGTTTCATGTCAACAGTTTGTATTGTCAGGCGTCCTAGTTTCATGTCAACAGTTTGTATTGTCAGGCGTCCTAGTTTCATGTCAACAGTTTGTATTGTCAGGCGTCCTAGTTTCATGTCAACAGTTTGTATTGTCAGACATCCTAGTTTCATGTCAACAGTTTGTATTGTCAGGCGTCCTAGTTTCATGTCAACAGTTTGTATTGTCAGGCGTCCTAGTTTCATGTCAACAGTTTGTATTGTCAGGCGTCCTAGTTTCATGTCAACAGTTTGTATTGTCAGGCGTTCTAGTTTCATGTCAACAGTTTGTATTGTCAGGCGTCCTAGTTTCATGTCAACAGTTTGTATTGTCAGGCGTCCTAGTTTCATGTCAACAGTTTGTATTGTCAGGCGTCCTAGTTTCATGTCAACAGTTTGTATTGTCAGACATCCTAGTTTCATGTCAACAGTTTGTATTGTCAGGCGTCCTAGTTTCATGTCAACAGTTTGTATTGTCAGGCGTCCTAGTTTCATGTCAACAGTTTGTATTGTCAGGCGTCCTAGTTTCATGTCAACAGTTTGTATTGTCAGGCGTCCTAGTTTCATGTCAACAGTTTGTATTGTCAGGCGTCCTAGTTTCATGTCAACAGTTTGTATTGTCAGGCGTCCTAGTTTCATGTCAACAGTTTGTATTGTCAGACATCCTAGTTTCATGTCAACAGTTTGTATTGTCAGGCGTCCTAGTTTCATGTCAACAGTTTGTATTGTCAGGCGTCCTAGTTTCATGTCAACAGTTTGTATTGTCAGGCGTCCTAGTTTCATGTCAACAGTTTGTATTGTCAGGCGTCCTAGTTTCATGTCAACAGTTTGTATTGTCAGGCGTCCTAGTTTCATGTCAACAGTTTGTATTGTCAGGCGTCCTAGTTTCATGTCAACAGTTTGTATTGTCAGGCGTCCTAGTTTCATGTCAACAGTTTGTATTGTCAGGCGTCCTAGTTTCATGTCAACAGTTTGTATTGTCAGGCGTCCTAGTTTCATGTCAACAGTTTGTATTGTCAGGCGTCCTAGTTTCATGTCAACAGTTTGTATTGTCAGGCGTCCTAGTTTCATGTCAACAGTTTGTATTGTCAGGCGTCCTAGTTTCATGTCAACAGTTTGTATTGTCAGGCGTCCTAGTTTCATGTCAACAGTTTGTATTGTCAGGCGTCCTAGTTTCATGTCAACAGTTTGTATTGTCAGGCGTCCTAGTTTCATGTCAACAGTTTGTATTGTCAGGCGTCCTAGTTTCATGTCAACAGTTTGTATTGTCAGGCGTCCTAGTTTCATGTCAACAGTTTGTATTGTCAGGCGTCCTAGTTTCATGTCAACAGTTTGTATTGTCAGGCGTCCTAGTTTCATGTCAACAGTTTGTATTGTCAGACATCCTAGTTTCATGTCAACAGTTTGTATTGTCAGGCGTCCTAGTTTCATGTCAACAGTTTGTATTGTCAGGCGTCCTAGTTTCATGTCAACAGTTTGTATTGTCAGGCGTCCTAGTTTCATGTCAACAGTTTGTATTGTCAGGCGTTCTAGTTTCATGTCAACAGTTTGTATTGTCAGGCGTCCTAGTTTCATGTCAACAGTTTGTATTGTCAGGCGTCCTAGTTTCATGTCAACAGTTTGTATTGTCAGGCGTCCTAGTTTCATGTCAACAGTTTGTATTGTCAGACATCCTAGTTTCATGTCAACAGTTTGTATTGTCAGGCGTCCTAGTTTCATGTCAACAGTTAGTATTGTCAGACATCCTAGTTTCATGTCAACAGTTTGTATTGTCAGGCGTCCTAGTTTCATGTCAACAGTTTGTATTGTCAGGCGTCCTAGTTTCATGTCAACAGTTTGTATTGTCAGGCGTCCTAGTTTCATGTCAACAGTTTGTATTGTCAGGCGTCCTAGTTTCATGTCAACAGTTTGTATTGTCAGGCGTCCTAGTTTCATGTCAACAGTTTGTATTGTCAGGCGTCCTAGTTTCATGTCAACAGTTTGTATTGTCAGACATCCTAGTTTCATGTCAACAGTTTGTATGGTCAGGCGTCCTAGTTTCATGTCAACAGTTTGTATTGTCAGGCGTCCTAGTTTCATGTCAACAGTTTGTATTGTCAGGCGTCCTAGTTTCATGTCAACAGTTTGTATTGTCAGACATCCTAGTTTCATGTCAACAGTTTGTTTTGTCAGGCGTCCTAGTTTCATGTCAACAGTTTGTATTGTCAGGCGTCCTAGTTTCATGTCAACAGTTTGTATTGTCAGGCGTCCTAGTTTCATGTCAACAGTTTGTATTGTCAGGCGTCCTAGTTTCATGTCAACAGTTTGTATTGTCAGGCGTCCTAGTTTCATGTCAACAGTTTGTATTGTCAGGCGTCCTAGTTTCATGTCAACAGTTTGTATTGTCAGGCGTCCTAGTTTCATGTCAACAGTTTGTATTGTCAGGCGTCCTAGTTTCATGTAAACAGTTTGTATTGTCAGACATCCTAGTTTCATGTCAACAGTTTGTATTGTCAGACATCCTAGTTTCATGTCAACAGTTTGTATTGTCAGACATCCTAGTTTCATGTCAAGAGTTTGTATTGTCAGGCGTCCTAGTTTCATGTCAACAGTTTGTATTGTCAGGCGTCCTAGTTTCATGTCAACAGTTTGTATTGTCAGGCGTCCTAGTTTCATGTCAACAGTTTGTATTGTCAGGCGTCCTAGTTTCATGTCAACAGTTTGTATTGTCAGGCGTCCTAGTTTCATGTCAACAGTTTGTATTGTCAGGCGTCCTAGTTTCATGTCAACAGTTTGTATTGTCAGGCGTCCTAGTTTCATGTCAACAGTTTGTATTATCAGGCGTCCTAGTTTCATGTCAACAGTTTGTATTGTCAGGCGTCCTAGTTTCATGTCAACAGTTTGTATTGTCAGGCATCCTAGTTTCATGTCAACAGTTTGTATTGTCAGGCGTCCTAGTTTCATGTCAACAGTTTGTATTGTCAGGCGTCCTAGTTTCATGTCAACAGTTTGTATTGTCAGGCGTCCTAGTTTCATGTCAACAGTTTGTATTGTCAGGCGTCCTAGTTTCATGTAAACAGTTTGTATTGTCAGACATCCTAGTTTCATGTCAACAGTTTGTATTGTCAGACATCCTAGTTTCATGTCAACAGTTTGTATTGTCAGACATCCTAGTTTCATGTCAAGAGTTTGTATTGTCAGGCGTCCTAGTTTCATGTCAACAGTTTGTATTGTCAGGCGTCCTAGTTTCATGTCAACAGTTTGTATTGTCAGGCGTCCTAGTTTCATGTCAACAGTTTGTATTGTCAGGCGTCCTAGTTTCATGTCAACAGTTTGTATTGTCAGGCGTCCTAGTTTCATGTCAACAGTTTGTATTGTCAGGCGTCCTAGTTTCATGTCAACAGTTTGTATTGTCAGGCGTCCTAGTTTCATGTCAACAGTTTGTATTATCAGGCGTCCTAGTTTCATGTCAACAGTTTGTATTGTCAGGCGTCCTAGTTTCATGTCAACAGTTTGTATTGTCAGGCATCCTAGTTTCATGTCAACAGTTTGTATTGTCAGGCGTCCTAGTTTCATGTCAACAGTTTGTATTGTCAGGCGTCCTAGTTTCATGTCAACAGTTTGTATTGTCAGGCGTCCTAGTTTCATGTCAACAGTTTGTATTATCAGGCGTCCTAGTTTCATGTCAACAGTTTGTATTGTCAGGCGTCCTAGTTTCATGTCAACAGTTTGTATTGTCAGGCGTCCTAGTTTCATGTCAACAGTTTGTATTGTCAGGCATCCTAGTTTCATGTCAACAGTTTGTATTGTCAGGCGTCCTAGTTTCATGTCAACAGTTTGTATTGTCAGGCGTCCTAGTTTCATGTCAACAGTTTGTATTGTCAGGCGTCCTAGTTTCATGTCAACAGTTTGTATTGTCAGACATCCTAGTTTCATGTCAACAGTTTGTATTGTCAGGCGTCCTAGTTTCATGTCAACAGTTTGTATTGTCAGGCGTCCTAGTTTCATGTCAACAGTTTGTATTGTCAGGCGTCCTAGTTTCATGTCAACAGTTTGTATTGTCAGGCGTCCTAGTTTCATGTCAACAGGTTGTTATGTCAGGCATCCTAGTTTCATGTCAACAGTTTGTATTGTCAGGCGTCCTAGTTTCATGTCAACAGTTTGTATTGTCAGGCGTCCTAGTTTCATGTCAACAGTTTGTATTGTCAGGCGTCCTAGTTTCATGTCAACAGTTTGTATTGTCAGGCGTCCTAGTTTCATGTCAACAGTTTGTATTGTCAGGCGTCCTAGTTTCATGTCAACAGCTTGTATTGTCAGGCGTCCTAGTTTCATGTCAACAGCTTGTATTGTCAGACATCCTAGTTTCATGTCAACAGTTTGTATTGTCAGGCGTCCTAGTTTCATGTCAACAGTTTGTATTGTCAGGCGTCCTAGTTTCATGTCAACAGTTTGTATTGTCAGGCGTCCTAGTTTCATGTCAACAGTTTGTATTGTCAGGCGTCCTAGTTTCATGTCAACAGTTTGTATTGTCAGGCGTCCTAGTTTCATGTCAACAGTTTGTATTGTCAGGCGTCCTAGTTTCATGTCAACAGTTTGTATTGTCAGGCGTCCTAGTTTCATGTCAACAGTTTGTATTGTCAGGCGTCCTAGTTTTCATGTCAACAGTTTGTATTGTCAGGCGTCCTAGTTTCATGTCAACAGTTTGTATTGTCAGACATCCTAGTTTCATGTCAACAGTTTGTATTGTCAGGCGTCCTAGTTTCATGTCAACAGTTTGTATTGTCAGACATCCTAGTTTCATGTCAACAGTTTGTATTGTCAGGCGTCCTAGTTTCATGTCAACAGTTTGTATTGTCAGGCGTCCTAGTTTCATGTCAACAGTTTGTATTGTCAGGCGTCCTAGTTTCATGTCAACAGTTTGTATTGTCAGGCGTCCTAGTTTCATGTCAACAGTTTGTATTGTCAGGCGTCCTAGTTTCATGTCAACAGTTTGTATTGTCAGGCGTCCTAGTTTCATGTCAACAGTTTGTATTGTCAGGCGTCCTAGTTTCATGTCAACAGTTTGTATTGTCAGACATCCTAGTTTCATGTCAACAGTTTGTATTGTCAGGCGTCCTAGTTTCATGTCAACAGTTTGTATTGTCAGGCGTCCTAGTTTCATGTCAACAGTTTGTATTGTCAGGCGTCCTAGTTTCATGTCAACAGTTTGTATTGTCAGACATCCTAGTTTCATGTCAACAGTTTGTATTGTCAGGCGTCCTAGTTTCATGTCAACAGTTTGTATTGTCAGGCGTCCTAGTTTCATGTCAACAGTTTGTATTGTCAGGCGTCCTAGTTTCATGTCAACAGTTTGTATTGTCAGGCGTCCTAGTTTCATGTCAACAGTTTGTATTGTCAGGCATCCTAGTTTCATGTCAACAGTTTGTATTGTCAGGCGTCCTAGTTTCATGTCAACAGTTTGTATTGTCAGGCGTCCTAGTTTCATGTCAACAGTTTGTATTGTCAGGCGTCCTAGTTTCATGTCAACAGTTTGTATTGTCAGACATCCTAGTTTCATGTCAACAGTTTGTATTGTCAGGCGTCCTAGTTTCATGTCAACAGTTTGTATTGTCAGACATCCTAGTTTCATGTCAACAGTTTGTATTGTCAGGCGTCCTAGTTTCATGTCAACAGTTTGTATTGTCAGGCGTCCTAGTTTCATGTCAACAGTTTGTATTGTCAGACGTCCTTGTTTCATGTCAAGAGTTTGTATTGTCAGGCGTCCTAGTTTCATGTCAACAGTTTGTATTGTCAGGCGTCCTAGTTTCATGTCAACAGTTTGTATTGTCAGGCGTCCTAGTTTCATGTCAACAGTTTGTATTGTCAGGCGTCCTAGTTTCATGTCAACAGTTTGTATTGTCAGACGTCCTAGTTTCATGTCAACAGTTTGTATTGTCAGGCTAACCAGACGTCCTAGTTTCATGTCAACAGTTTGTATTGTCAGATGTCCTAGTTTCATGTCAACAGTTTGTATTGTCAGACATCCTAGTTTCATGTCAACAGTTTGTATTGTCAGATGTCCTAGTTTCATGTCAACAGTTTGTATTGTCAGGCGTCCTAGTTTCATGTCAACAGTTTGTATTGTCAGACATCCTAGTTTCATGTCAACAGTTTGTATTGTCAGGCGTCCTAGTTTCATGTCAACAGTTTGTATTGTCAGACATCCTAGTTTCATGTCAACAGTTTGTATTGTCAGGCGTCCTAGTTTCATGTCAACAGTTTGTATTGTCAGGCGTCCTAGTTTCATGTCAACAGTTTGTATTGTCAGACGTCCTTGTTTCATGTCAAGAGTTTGTATTGTCAGGCGTCCTAGTTTCATGTCAACAGTTTGTATTGTCAGGCGTCCTAGTTTCATGTCAACAGTTTGTATTGTCAGGCGTCCTAGTTTCATGTCAACAGTTTGTATTGTCAGGCGTCCTAGTTTCATGTCAACAGTTTGTATTGTCAGACGTCCTAGTTTCATGTCAACAGTTTGTATTGTCAGGCTAACCAGACGTCCTAGTTTCATGTCAACAGTTTGTATTGTCAGATGTCCTAGTTTCATGTCAACAGTTTGTATTGTCAGACATCCTAGTTTCATGTCAACAGTTTGTATTGTCAGATGTCCTAGTTTCATGTCAACAGTTTGTATTGTCAGGCGTCCTAGTTTCATGTCAACAGTTTGTATTGTCAGACGTCCTAGTTTCATGTCAACAGTTTGTATTGTCAGGCGTCCCAGTTTCATGTCAACAGCTTGTATTGTCAGGTGTCCTAGTTTCATGTCAACAGTTTGTATTGTCAGGCATCCCAGTTTCACGTCAACAGTTTGTATTGTCAGGCGTCCCAGTTTCATGTCAACAGCTTGTATTGTCAGATGTCCTAGTTTCATGTCAACAGTTTGTATTGTCAGGCTAACCAGATGTCCTAATTTCATGTCAACAGTTTGTAATGTCAGATGTCCCAGTTTTATGTCAACAGTTTGTATTGTCAGGCTAACCAGACATCTTAGTTTTACTGGGAAAGTACTGGTTTTGGATGCTTTGTCCCACTGTCCCAAAAAAACTTTCCTGGATCACAAAAATAATTATAGGATTATTTACAGTGGTTTATTTAATGCCAAACTGAAACACACATACATACATACATACATACACACACATTTACAAAGTTTCTGAGAAAAGTCAAGAACTTATTAAGAATATGATGGAGATTACGATGACGAACCTGAAGATCTTCCATACATATTGGGCAGAGAAAGTAGAGTGTACACTGTGTGGTTCAACGTTTTCAGAATCACATGATGGGAGAGCAGACATCAAAAATCACATCAATATCACATGATGGGAGAACAGACAATAATCACATGGTGGGAGAGCAGACATCAATAATCACATCAATATCATGGGGGGGGGGGGGGGGGGGGGATAGCAGACATCAATAATCACATGGTGGGAGAGCAGGGTAATAATCACATGGTGGGAGAGCAGACATCAATAATCACATCAATATCATGGGGGGGGGGGGGGAAAGCAGACATCAATAATCACATCAATATCATGGGGGGGGGGAAGCAGACATCAATAATCACATCAATATCATGGGGGGTGGGGGAGAGCAGACATCAATAATCACATCAATATCAAGGGGGGGGGGGAAGCAGACATCAATAATCACATTAATTTCACGGGGGGGGGGGGGAGAGCAGACATAAAAAATCACATCAATATCACATGGGGGGAGAGCAGAAATCAATAATCACAATATCTGGGGGGGGGGGGGGGGGGGTGAGCAGACATCAATAATCACATGGTGGGAGAGCATACAACAATAATCACATGATGGGAGAGCAGACATCAATAATCACATGGTGGGAGAGCAGACATCAATTATCACATGGTGGGAGAGCAGACATCAATAATCACATCAATATTTTTTTTTTGGGGGGGGGGGGTGAGCAGACATCAATAATCACATGATGGGAGAGCAGACATCAATAATCACATGGTGGGAGAGCAGACATCAATAATCACATGATGGGAGAGCAGACATCAATAATCACATGGTGGGAGAGCAGACATCAATAATCACATGGTGGGAGAGCAGACATCAATTATCACATGGTGGGAGAGCAGACATCAATAATCACATCAATATTTTTTTTTGGGGGGGGGGGGGGGGGGGGGGTGAGCAGACATCAATAATCACATGATGGGAGAGCAGACATCAATAATCACATGGTGGGAGAGCAGACATCAATAATCACATGATGGGAGAGCAGACATCAATAATCACATGGTGGGAGAGCAGACATCAATAATCACATGGTGGGAGAGCAGACATCAATAATCATATGGTGGGAGAGCAGACATCAATAATCACATGGTGGGAGAGCAGACATCAATAATCACATGGTGGGAGAGCAGACATCAATAATCACATGGTGGGAGAGCAGACATCAATAATCACATCAATATTTTTTTGGTGGGGGGGGGGGGATCAGACATCAATAATCACATCAATATCACATGGGGGGTGAGCAGACATCAATAATCACATGGTGGGAGAGCATACAAGCAATAATCACATAATGAGAGAAGATATCAATAATCACATGGTTGGAGAGCAGACAATCACATGATGGAAGAGCAGACATCAATAATCACATGATGGAAGAGCAGACATCAATAATCACATGATGGAAGAGCAGACATCAATAATCACATGGTGGGAGAGCAGACATCAATAATCACATGGTGGGAGAGCAGACATCAATAATCACATGGTGGGAGAGCAGACATCAATAATCACATGGTGGGAGAGCAGACATCAATAATCACATGATGGGAGAGCAGACATCAATAATCACATGGTGGGAGAGCAGACATCAATAATCACATGATGGGAGAGCAGACATCAATAATCACATGGTGGGAGAGCAGACATCAACAATCACATGGTGGGAGAGCAGACATCAATAATCACATGGTGGGGAGAGCAGACAATCACATGATGAAAGAGCAGACATCAATAATCACATGATGGAAGAGCAGACATCAATAATCACATGATGGAAAAGCAGACATCAATAATCACATGATGGAAGAGCAGACCTTACAGAAAGTGGTTAACCGATGTGCGAGTCGTAATAGACTCAAACACTAGAATAAATTAGACCCGTAGCCTGTTAGGCATTATCTATGCTGCTCTAAACAAACCACGGCACACAGTTGCCTCTTACAACATGCTCTCTGTGAGGCAACGGTGCTATTCTTGTCATATACAAAGACCCCGACAGACCACTCTGGAATTACCATAAACCTAATTATGACTATTAATTACATGTCATCAAACATAACCAGTGTTCCTTCAGTGGACTGAACTTCAATTGTTTGAAAGAGTTTAACAGAAACAGCTTTAACATGACAAAAACAGCTCAACCATAACAGAAACAGCTTTATTTTGTCAGAATTATGTGTCAGATAATCTCAAAATTAGGATTCAATTAATCTCAATTAGGTTTAAGGCAATCTAAATTTTGTTGTGAATGAACGGTAATCAAGTCATGAGCCCAGCAGTCAGTCCTCTAATCAAGTCATGAGCCCAGATGTCAGTCCTCTAATCAAGTCATGAGCCCAGATGTCAGTCCTCTAATCAAGTCATGAGCCCAGCCATCACAGTCCTGTTATCAAGTCATGAGCCCAGCCATCACAGTCCTGTTATCAAGTCATGAGCCCAGCCGTCACAGTCCTGTTATCAAGTCATGAGCCCAGCCGTCACAGTCCTGTTATCAAGTCATGAGCCCAGCCGTCACAGTCCTGTTATCAAGTCATGAGCCCAGCCGTCACAGTCCTGTTATCAAGTCATGAGCCCAGCCGTCACAGTCCTGTTATCAAGTCATGAGCCCAGCCGTCACAGTCCTGTTATCAAGTCATGAGCCCAGCCGTTACAGTCCTGTTATCAAGTCACGAGCCCAGCCGTCACAGTCCTATACTTGCCATTATATTTATCAACAGACTCTGACAAGATAAAACTATGCCAAATTCAGCACCTTTCAATTTCTGCAGATGGCCGATGTCCAACAGCCAATTTTGTTTGGTATTAATATTTAGTTATTAATAGCTACAAGTAACGTGCTCTGAAGTTACTGGCTAACATAAATCAAATATCACTAACATGCAGTCAAAGACAGAAAAGAAAACGAGTAAATATAATATAAATATTTATTATCTGTTATACGATAACAGTAGTTATATATTCTCATATTAATGAAGACCAGTATATGTGCAGGCTTGTTCGACAAGACAGGCTGCTGGACCAATGCATACTGAAATCATGAGGAGGACATGCTGGTCCCCCTAGAGGGCATGCTGAAATCTCAAGGGGACATGCTGAAATCTCAAGGGGACATGCTGATCCCCCTAGAGGACATGCTGAAATCTCAAGGGGACATGCTGATCCCCCTAGAGGACATGCTGAAATCTCAAGGGGACATGCTGATCCCCCTAGAGGACATGCTGAAATCTCAAGGGGACATGCTGATCCCCCTAGAGGACATGCTGAAATCTTAAGGGGACATGCTGATCCCCCTAGAGGACATGCTGAAATCTCAAGGGGACATGCTGATCCCCCTAGAGGACATGCTGAAATCTTAAGGGGACATGCTGATCCCCCTAGAGGACATGCTGAAATCTCAAGGGGACATGCTGATCCCCCTAGAGGACATGCTGAAATCTTAATATATATATTGGGGACATATTGAAAAAATATATTGAGTATTCTGAAATGAGACAACGACCTTTTCAGGCATCTGTATCCCTGTTGAGTAAAGGTCTTGAACAAAAACATGCCAAGTAATCAAATCTTGAACTTTCTTCAGGACGTCACCTCTGGCAGGTTACAGTGTTACTATTCTTTTCTCCAATTTCAGACCTCAGTAAGAAACACTTGGGCGCAATTGACGACTGCCCTTTAGACAATAGTACTGGAGCTAATAATGTACGTACTATAGGAGTTGTGGATCAAGTGTGGTAGGAGTTGTGGATCAAGTGTGGTAGGAGTTGTGGATCAAGTGTGGTAGGAGTTGTGGATCAAGTGTGGTAGGAGTTGTGGATCAAGTGTGGTAGGAGTTGTGGATCAAGTGTGGTAGGAGTTGTGGATCAAGTGTGGTAGGAGTTGTGGATCAAGTGTGGTAGGAGTTGTGGATCAAGTGTGGTAGGAGTTGTGGTAGGAGTTGGATCAAGTGTGGTAGGAGTTGTGGATCAAGTGTGTGGGTAGGAGTTGTGGATCAAGTGTGGTAGGAGTTGTGGATCAAGTGTGGTAGGAGTTGTGGATCAAGTGTGGTAGGAGTTGTGGATCAAGTGTGGTAGGAGTTGTGGATCAAGTGTGGTAGGAGTTGTGGATCAAGTGTGGTAGGAGTTGTGGATCAAGTGTGGTAGGAGTTGTGGATCAAGTGTGGTAGGAGTTGTGGATCAAGTGTGGTAGGAGTTGTGGATCAAGTGTGGTAGGAGTTGTGGATCAAGTGTGGTAGGAGTTGTGGATCAAGTGTGGTAGGAGTTGTGGATCAAGTGTGGTAGGAGTTGTGGATCAAGTGTGGTAGGAGTTGTGGATCAAGTGTGGTAGGAGTTGTGGATCAAGTGTGGTAGGAGTTGTGGATCAAGTGTGGTAGGAGTTGTGGATCAAGTGTGGTAGGAGTTGTGATCAGTGGTAGGAGTTGTGGATCAAGTGTGGTAGGAGTTGTGGATCAAGTGTGGTAGGAGTTGTGGATCAAGTGTGGTAGGAGTTGTGGATCAAGTGTGGTAGGAGTTGTGGATCAAGTGTGGTAGGAGTTGTGGATCAAGTGTGGTAGGAGTTGTGGATCAAGTGTGGTAGGAGTTGTGGATCAAGTGTGGTAGGAGTTGTGGATCAAGTGTGGTAGGAGTTGTGGATCAAGTGTGGTAGGAGTTGTGGATCAAGTGTGGTAGGAGTTGTGGATCAAGTGTGGTAGGAGTTGTGGATCAAGTGTGGTAGGAGTTGTGGATCAAGTGTGGTAGGAGTTGTGGATCAAGTGTGGTAGGAGTTGTGGATCAAGTGTGGTAGGAGTTGTGGATCAGTGTGGTAGGAGTGTGGATCAAGTGTGGTAGGAGTTGTGGATCAAGTGTGGTAGGAGTTGTGGATCAAGTGTGGTAGGAGTTGTGGATCAAGTGTGGTAGGAGTTGTGGATCAAGTGTGGTAGGAGTTGTGGATCAAGTGTGGTAGGAGTTGTGGATCAAGTGTGGTAGGAGTTGTGGATCAAGTGTGGTAGGAGTTGTGGATCAAGTGTGGTAGGAGTTGTGGATCAAGTGTGGTAGGAGTTGTTGGTAGGAGTTGTGGATCAAGTGTGGTAGGAGTTGTGGATCAAGTGTGGTAGGAGTTGTGGATCAAGTGTGGTAGGAGTTGTGGATCAAGTGTGGTAGGAGTTGTGGATCAAGTGTGGTAGGAGTTGTGGATCAAGTGTGGTAGGAGTTGTGGATCAAGTGTGGTAGGAGTTGTGGATCAAGTGTGGTAGGAGTTGTGGATCAAGTGTGGTAGGAGTTGTGGATCAAGTGTGGTAGGAGTTGTGGATCAAGTGTGGTAGGAGTTGTGGATCAAGTGTGGTAGGAGTTGTGGATCAAGTGTGGTAGGAGTTGTGGATCAAGTGTGGTAGGAGTTGTGGATCAAGTGTGGTAGGAGTTGTGGATCAAGTGTGGTAGGAGTTGTAGATCAAGTGTGGTAGGAGTTGTGGATCAAGTGTGGTAGGAGTTGTGGTAGGAGTTGTGGATCAAGTGTGGTAGGAGTTGTGGATCAAGTGTGGTAGGAGTTGTGGATCAAGTGTGGTAGGAGTTGTGGATCAAGTGTGGTAGGAGTTGTGGATCAAGTGTGGTAGGAGTTGTGGATCAAGTGTGGTAGGAGTTGTGGATCAAGTGTGGTAGGAGTTGTGGATCAAGTGTGGTAGGAGTTGTGGATCAAGTGTGGTAGGAGTTGTGGATCAAGTGTGGTAGGAGTTGTGGATCAAGTGTGGTAGGAGTTGTGGATCAAGTGTGGTAGGAGTTGTGGATCAAGTGTGGTAGGAGTTGTGGATCAAGTGTGGTAGGAGTTGTGGATCATGTGTGGTAGGAGTTGTGGATCAAGTGTGGTAGGAGTTGTGGTAGGAGTTGTGGATCAAGTGTGGTAGGAGTTGTGGATCAAGTGTGGTAGGAGTTGTGGATCAAGTGTGGTAGGAGTTGTGGATCAAGTGTGGTAGGAGTTGTGGATCAAGTGTGGTAGGAGTTGTGGATCAAGTGTGGTAGGAGTTGTGGATCAAGTGTGGTAGGAGTTGTGGATCAAGTGTGGTAGGAGTTGTGGATCACGTGTGGTAGGAGTTGTGGATCAAGTGTGGTAGGAGTTGTGGTAGGAGTTGTGGATCAAGTGTGGTAGGAGTTGTGGATCAAGTGTGGTAGGAGTTGTGGATCATGTGTGGTAGGAGTTGTGGATCAAGTGTGGTAGGAGTTGTGGATCAAGTGTGGTAGGAGTTGTGGATCAAGTGTGGTAGGAGTTGTGGATCAAGTGTGGTAGGAGTTGTGGATCAAGTGTGGTAGGAGTTGTGGATCAAGTGTGGTAGGAGTTGTGGATCAAGTGTGGTAGGAGTTGTGGATCAAGTGTGGTAGGAGTTGTGGATCAAGTGTGGTAGGAGTTGTGGATCATGTGTGGATCACAAGTAGGGGCTGGCAGCTGAGAGCATTAGTGTGGACAGTCAGAGAGCTACATGAACCACGAAGAGTGTGGACAGTCAGAGAGCTACATGAACCACGAAGAGTGTGGACAGTCAGAGAGCTACATGAACCACGAAGAGTGTGGACAGTCAGAGAGCTACATGAACCACGAAGAGTGTGGACAGTCAGAGAGCTACATGAACCACGAAGAGTGTGGACAGTCAGAGAGCTACATGAACCACGAAGAGTCCATACCCTTCATTATTTCTTGAATCTGAGCACCTATGGCTTCTGGGTTTATGTGATGTTTATTCTGTCTAGCATAACATGCTTGGTAACGAGCAGAACAGGAAGCAGAAAGGACAACAAAAGAAAGACAACAGCCAAAGACAACACTTCAGTCAAAAAGTAAAGTCATTCTTTTATCAGGAGAAAGTGAAATATGTCATTCTTTTATCAGGAGAAAGTGAAATATGTCATTCATTTATCAGGAGAAAGTGAAATATGTCATTCATTTATCAGGAGAAAGTGAAATATGACATTCATTTATCAGGAGAAAGTGAAATATGACATTAATTTATCAGGAGAAAGTGAAATATGACATTCATTTATCAGGAGAAAGTGAAATATGACATTCATTTATCAGGAGAAAGTGAAATATGACATTCATTTATCAGGAGAAAGTGAAATATGTCATTCATTTATCAGGAGAAAGTGAAATATGACATTCATTTATCAGGAGAAAGTGAAATATGACATTCATTTATCAGGAGAAAGTGAAATATGACATTCATTTATCAGGAGAAAATGAAATATGACAAACTTACCTACCAAATCAGGCACATCTTCTAGTGAACATGTCTATTCTCTACATTATCTATCAACATTTCTTAACTTGTAGGTGGAAATCTAGACTCTGCTCCTTCACAAATTCATCAATGACCAAGTCATAGAAATTGCCCCTGGATTGCCCAATCTTAAAGTCGTCCTTTCACCGTTCAAGCCAGGCCATTTAGTCTTGACAATCTTTCAATTTTTGCATTTAAAGAAAAACCGGCCTACTGTGTTTAGAAGAGAGAAGAATTCTTTGTGACTTAATACAGGTTTATAAGATGATCAGAGGAATGGATAAATTAGACTATTACAAGTTTAAAAAAAAAAATACAGCCACCCACAAGAGGGCATAACTACAAGTTAACTAAAGAGAGGCCCAGATTAGATATTAGGAATGATCTTTTTAGTCGGAGAGTGGTGAATGGTTGGAATGCATTGCCACAGAAGGTAGTGGAGGCAGAGACAATTAATGCATTTAAGAATAAATTGGATGCGCATAGCTTTTAGAGCAAGGTAATGTAAATGAAACTGGTTGTATACAGACTCTGCAGGGTCTTCTAAGCCAGTATAAAGACGTTAAGTTAAGTCTTTACAAATTGTCCTTGGCAAAGTACAAATGAACGCACATAGAACTTCTGGACTTCATGTCGGTCGTTATTTATTGAAATATATTTTGTACAGCTGACAATATGCCTCAATCATTTATTAACACCTTGACCTAGTTCAAGTGGGGGAAAAATACTCATCGTTCATTGGTGAGAAGCAAATGAAGAATTGATTCCAATGCACCTATTAACCAAGACGTACCACTCTGGACCTCATCACTGCATATTCATTCTTGTCAGCTATTTGTGGGTTGTGAAAGCAAATCTGGGCTTTGCCTTACAATATCACAGTTAAAGGCGAGAACGAGACATATGATGATGAGAGTAGGAATAACATTAAACATCAAGGAATCGGACAAAATGTGTTATTTTACAATTTCAAATATCTTTAGGAGCTTAACAAAGGAATGAAAGGTATTGATTCGTTTGACTTAACATCTTTATACTGGTATAGAAGGCTCTGCAGAATCTGTATACAACCAGTTTCTTCTGCTCCAATTGATCTAAAAATAACTGCGCCAAATATATTCCTGAATGCATTAACTGACCATGCCTCCACTATTTCCTGTGGCAATGTATTTCAAGCATTCACCACTCTCTGATTGAAATATTTCCTAGTATCTAATCTGGACCTTAATTTGTGGCTGTGCCCTCTTGTTCTAGTAGGTGGCTGTGCTTTGAAACACTTGTTATAGTCTAATTTATCCGTTCCTTTGATTATCTTATAAACCTGTATTGTCACCTCAAATTCTTCTTTTCTAGAAACCAAGCCCTGTGGCCCTCCACCTTTTACTTCACACCACTCAGAGTACTCCTTATTTATGCCCACCCTCTGCCTTCTTCCTGTTAACCAATAGTGAATCCATTTGACAACATCCCCACATATTCCATGTGATTGTAACTTCCTAAATAATCTTTGATGAGGTACTCTATCAAAGGCTTTTGCAAAATCTAGATAAATAACATCCACTGGCTCCCCTTTATCTATGATTTTAGTAACCTCCTCCGTGAATTCTAATAGATTTGTTAAGCACGATCTCCCTCTAGTAAACCCATGCTGACTATTTCTAATTAGATTAAATTTGTCTAAATGCATTTCAATGTTTTCTTTGATTGACTCTAACAATTTACAGACTATGCTCATTAAACTCACCGGTCTATAATTTGCTGGATCTGATTTTTTGCCGTTTTTAAATAAGGGAATCACTCCTGCATCTTTCCAATCCCGTGGAACAATCCCTTTCTTAAGTGATTGAGAACATAATATAACCAATGGTTTTGCTAGTTGGTCTCTAATTTCATACAGCAATTTTGGATGAATGCCATCTTGACCTGGACATTCATCCACTTTCAACCCCTCCAATTTGTTAAACATTTCATCTGTAATGTAGACTGAGTGTAATCCCATTGTATTCATGTCCCTTCGGAAAATATTGATGTCTCAGGAAAAGCAAGTATTGCTTCTACCGTTTATAGGAACTGGCCGCGCCTCATTTACATACATTGCAATATCTACATCAATAAAATTATGAATCTTTTGCTCAGGTCACACCCATTTTATAAACAATCTTTCCTTGTGATTCTATGGTTAGTTAGTGCAGTTGTAGCCTAAGAACTTCCGCCACCGATATAGCTTTGCTCATCAACAAAACATGTCTCCCTAGAGGAAATGCACATTTTGTAGCAACAAATTTGGAAATATCTTGTTTTACTGACCCCCATCTGTTTTAAGGAAGGGAGGGAGGGCAGGTGAGGCTCAGTGAAGATGGCTGGATCCATGAGCGAGCAGGGTCAAAAAATGGGTATAACTGGCCAGGGTCTGGGAAGGGCAAGCTCTGCTAGTAGGAGCAGGGGAAAGTTGAGGTTGAGTGAAACACCCACCACGCACAAATAAAATGAGTAAAATGCATTTACAGTACAAGAAACCAAATTTCTAAGATTATTAATAATTGAGCTGTGAGTTACTCTTTGGCCAGACCTAGAATACACACATTTACATCTGTACACATACCTTGGCCTGACATAGGCTAAACATATGATTCCGTTAGCAACAATACATAGCATAACCTGTCATACCTGAAAAACATGTCTGCCACCGACAATAGCAAGCCTTCCAAAAGGAGGCCCAATTTAACTGAACAACAAACAATAAGGCAGCATGTGCCGCGTCTCAAAGACAATCTGCTCTGACTTTCACACCTGTGCTGTCTGTGAGCGAACTGTAACGGAACCTGACCCACTCCCCTTGGGACAGCGATCTTTCTACAAGCCATCATTTCTTCATAACCTTTCTCGTTGCATCGAGAATTACAGAACACAAGTTTCTGCCGCCGTTTACAGTTCAGCAGACTAGTAATAATATTTGAATAATAACAATGCTTGTAAATAAGAGCTAAACAAATCATACAAATAATATCAAGTTTGTACAAACGTTGAAATACAAAAAGGCCTATATAGATTTATGCCAGCATAAAATACATTAAATGTCATGATCGTAGCAGCCTCGTTAAATAAAATCTTTTTGGCATATATTCACATATATATTTGTAAACACTGGTTGTTATGGTTACTAGAATCACACGACATAAAGTAGCGAGTGTCATGTGACAGGCATGAACTACTAGTAATATTGCTCTGTTTCTGGGAACTTCCTGATGCGACATAAATAACTGCCTGAGGTAGAAACGGACGTATCTTCACCAAAAACAAAATTCAAACCTTTAACGAACAACAGTTTTTGGTGAACACCATCTGTCATAATGACCAGTCTTCAAACACATCCAAATATATGGTGCCATTCAGGCAGGTTCAGACATAGACACCGCTGGATGTAAACATGTTCTTTATGTGTGAACACACGTTTGTTTGAAACGTTCTTGGACATGTGAACACATACTTGTCTATACAGCAGCAGTTCCTGTATTCATACTGTGATATGTTGATTGAAAGACGAACACAATAACGTCAGTTTTATGTTAGAATAGTAACTAATGTATGCAGTTATGTTCACAGGTGAAGTAGCTAGCCTTTCAGCCAACAGGTGTATTATGTTGTGTTCTACTGCAGCTCCTTGCATACTTAGTCAATCCATACTGTGTTAGCACGTGTGTTCTTTTGGGCACAGGATGTGCTGTACTGAGTAATATACATGTGTAATTATGTGACTGAAAATAAACGTGTGTGCTAATTGACTGCACATAAACGTGTGTGTGCTAATTGACTGCACATAAACGTGTGTGCTAATTGACTGCACATAAACCTGATTGTGCTAATTGACTGCACATAAACTTGAGTGTGTAAACTGACTGCACATAAACTTGTGTGTTAACTGACTGCACATAAACTTGTGTGTAAACTGACATGCACATAAACTTGTGTGTACTAATTGACTGGACAAAACTTGTATGTGTGTATTAACTGACTGCACATAAACTTTGTTTACTGACTGCACATAAACTTGTGTGTGCTAATTGACTGCACATAAACTTGAGTGTGCTAATTGACTGCAAATAAACTTGAGTGTGCTAATTGACTGCACATAAACTTGAGTGTGCTAATTGAATGCACATAAACTTGAGTGTGCTAATTGACTGCACATAAACTTGTGTGTGTAAACTGACTGCACATAAACTTGTGTGTTAACTGACTGCACATAAACTTGTGTGTAAACTGACATGCACATAAACTTGTGTGTACTAATTGACTGGACAAAAATTGTATGTGTGTATTAACTGACTGCACATAAACTTTGTTTACTGACTGCACATAAACTTGTGTGTACTAATTGACTGCACATAAACTTGAGTGTGCTAATTGACTGCACATAAACTTGTGTGTACTAATTGACGGCACAAAACTTGGGTGTACATAAATTAGTGTGGTGCACCCCTCACCCCATATAAATGGGTCTGCTGATAATGATTTTCATTTCAGCTCTAGCTGAAGCATAGACCCAATGCAACTGCTTCCTGTACAGGAAACCTGTATTCGAGCACTTGCTGTGGAAATTTCAACAGCAATGATTTTACTAGCCTCATGCATAACCCTCTTCAGTTGCCTTTGGCACATTTGACTGGTTACAGTTGCTACTTTTGTGTGTACTGTGTCAATCAATGTGGCACTTTCTTGTGTACTGTAACATGTCTACTGTGTCAATCAATGTGGTACTTTCTTGTGTACTGTGTCAATCATTGTGGCACTTTCTTGTGTACTGTAACATGTCTACTGTGTCAATCCATGTGGCACTTTGTGTACTGTAACATGTCTAATGTGTCAATCAATGTGGCACTTTCTTGTGTACTGTGTCAATCCATGTGGCACTTTCTTGTGTACTGTAACATGTCTACTGTGTCAATCAATGGGGTACTTTCTTGTGTACTGTTTCAATCCATGTGGCACTTTCTTGTGTACTGTAACATGCTTTAATGTTAGAAAGATTAGATTTCATTTATCGATGCCCCATTTGTTGGAGTAGTGGTCATCCATCAATGCCCCATTTGTTGGAGTAGTGGTCATCCATCAATGCCCCATTTGTTGGAGTAGTGGTCATCCATCAATGCCCCATTTGTTGTAGTAGTGGTCATCCATCAATGCCCCATTTGTTGGAGTAGTGCCCAGATACTTTATAAAGGTTGTCCTAACCAGCTTTTAGGAAAGCCAGACCCCAGTCATCTGTAATGCCGTTTCATAGAGGTTGCCAGCCACATAGACAATGCTCTTTAGTCCTATCTTTTCAACAGGCAACCAAATAATAGTATTGTCTTGTGTCTTCTTGGAACCATGGAAGTAAAATTCATATTTGCTCTATTAGAAACATCTTTTTTAGGCATCATGTTATCGCACACATGTTAAACAGAAGAATACAAATAAATAGATAACATTTCATATCACATTAGTCTATTATACACAACAAACATGAATATAAGTGAGTGGTATCTTTGTTGCTTCTATGGAGAGAGGGACAACCTGTTGGAACCCTTTGCTCCAAGGAGAACGGGACAGCTGGAGAGAGGGACAACCTGTTGGAACCCTATGCTCCAAGGAGAACGGGACAAATTCAGTCATGTCACCGTAACTTACTCCATTAATAAACAAAATGACTCCCTCCGATGCCAACTGACTCCCTCTGATGCCAACTGACTCCCTCCGATGCCAACTGACTCCCTCTGATGTCAACTGACTTTCTCCAATGTCAACTACTTTCTCCAATGTCAACTGATTTTTTTTCGATTCCAACTGACTTTCTCCGATTCCAACTGACTTTCTCCGATTCCAACTCACTTTCTCTGATGCCAATTGACTTCCAACTGACTTTCTCCAATGTCAACTGATTTTTTTTCGATTCCAACTCACTTTCTCTGATGCCAATTGACTTCCAACTGACTTTCTCCAATGTCAACTGATTTTTTTTCGATTCCAACTCACTTTCTCTGATGCCAATTGACTTCCAACTGACTTTCTCCAATGTCAACTGATTTTTTTTCGATTCCAACTGACTTTCTCCGATTCCAACTCACTTTCTCTGATGCCAATTGACTTCCAACTGACTTTCACCAATGTCAACTGACTTTCTCTGATTCCAAATGACTTTCTTATTCCAACTGACTTCCTCTGCACAGCTGGTGATCAACACTATCACAGGGCAAATGATGTCGATGGTTAATATGGCTGATAACTCCAACAAATCAAACCAGAGTCACATGGGAGATACTGCTGGCAGGGGACAAAAGTTCACATGGGAGATACTGCTGGCAGGAGACAAAAGTTCACATGGGAGATACTGCTGGCAGGAGACAAAAGTTCACATGGGAGATACTGCTGGCAGGGGACAAAGTGATAAGGACTTGATTGTATTTGTTAGTTGCTTTAACTTGTCTTGTTTTTGTTGTTTCCTAATGAATGCCTTTTGGTTGTGACATAGGTTTTGTTGATGTCCGTGTCTCTACACTCTATCTGAGCTAGCACTTGTCCATGTTTCTAGATTCTATTACGGCCTAACTCCTCTACCGTAAAGCATCGACCATACCTCTGCTGTAATTCTCATATTTCTTATAGAAATTGATAACGGACGACACAAATTGAGAATGTTGTGGTACATAAACAAATAGAATATACTAGGCTTGTCATTGTACACAGAGGTAGTGACAGCAGAGGTAGAAACAGCCGAGGTAGAAACAGCAGAGGTAGAAACAGCAGAGGTAGATATGTGCAGAGGTTGAAACAGCAGAGGTAGAGACGGCAGAGGTAGAAACGGCAGAGGTAGAAACGGCAGAGGTAGAAACGGCAGAGGTACTGTATTTGTCGTTTATAGTCTACCAATTGATGCTGGGGCTTGGGTGGTGGAGAGATCGGGCCAGTGTAATCTCACAAGCATGTAACTACAGAAGGTTGTCTGTGGGGCTAGCTATATCATCCTGTAAAATCATTGTTCATATACAAGCTACCTGTAGTGATGGTCCTATGCTTGCAAATCAATCAATCAATCATACAATCATTCTGTTTACTCTCCTGTTATTGTCGCTGACACAAAATTCTAATGTTCTGACTTTCATTCAAAGACCACCAATATATTTGACTTGCAACAAACAGCATCAGGGAGACCAGGTGTTGGTATGAGGGTATGTTAACATGATGTTGGTAAGAGGGTATCTGTTAACATCAGGTGTTGGTATGAGGGTATCTGTTAACATAAGGTGTTGGTATGAGGGTATGTTAACATCAGGTGTTGATATGAGGGTATCTGTTAACATCAGGTGTTGGTATAAGGGTATCTTAACATCATGTGTTGGAATGAGGGTATCTGTTAACATCAGGTATTGGTATGAGGGTATCTTAACATCAGAGGGACCAAGTTGGTTTGACGAAGGTATCTGCTAACAGACAGCTCATAATTGACCAAGTACATGGTCAGGATAAGATGGCAGCCACAGAAGATATGTATAAAATTATCAAACATTTAATTATTGCTTCCTATTTTTGGCAACATGGACGGAGCAGATATTCCATGTAGTGGTAAAGACAAGACAGATCAGGGACTCTGCACCGGCCACTTTCAGTCCCGTCATGTTGAGCAGCAACCACATTGATTAACTGTCTCTTCGTCTTGATAAGCAACGGAGAAGATGATTGGCTGATATCTCCTAGTTATATACAACAGTCAAGATGATTGGGTGATGAATTGCCTCGATATGAAGATGATTTGCTGTTGGTAGCGAATGTCAAGCCTGATTTGTCGCTGTTATTTTTCATAGCCGTTGTCGTAGGCACCGTTGACATAAGATCGGGTGGACACGTTGCTATAATCAGATGAAAACAAGATGTTAGGTAAATGATGTAAAAGATGTTAGAGAAATTAAACATAGGAGCAAGGAAGTGATAGTCAAACTGTATAAAGCATTAGTTAGACCTAGGTTGGAGTACTGTGTACAGGTGTGGAGTCCTTATCGTGGAGTTCTTATCGTAGAGGTGATATAAAAATGCTGGAAAGATTACAAAATAGAGCGACAAAGGTAATAGTAGGATTTCAGAATTACAGTTATAAGGAAAGACTCAGAAAAACCAGCCTACAGTGTCTAGAGGAGAGAAGAATTCGAGGTGACTTAATAAAGGTTTATAAGATGATCAGAGGAACAGATAAATTAGACTATACAACTACAAGAACTAATTAACTAAAGAGAGGTCCAGATGACATTTTAGGACATTTTTTTTTAAGTATGAGAGTGGTGAATGCTTGGAATGTATCACCACAAGAAGTAGTAGAGGCAGGGACAATTTAGGCATTTAAGAATAGATTAGATGCACATAGCTTTCATATCAATGTAATGTAAATGAAATTGGTTGTATACAAACTTTGCAGAGTCTTCTAAGCCAGTATAAAAACGTTAAGTGAAGATTAGTATCATACTTTCTACACATCAATTCCCATGGGACAACAGACATCTCAAGAGCAGATGAGGCTTGATAGACAGACATATGAGACTAGACAGACAGACATATGAGACTAGACAGACAGACAGACATATGAGACTAGACAGACAGATATGAGGTTAGACAGACAGACAGATGTGGCTAGACAGACTGACAGATGTGGCTAGACAGACAGACAGATGAGGCTAGACAGACTGACAGATGTGGCTAGACAGACAGACAGATGAGGCTAGACAGACAGACAGATGAGGCTAGACAGACACACAGATGAGGCTAGACAGACACACAGATGAGGCTAGACAGACAGATGAGACTAGACAGACACACAGATGAGACTAGACAGACAAACAGATGAGACTTGACAGACACACAGATGAGACTAGACACACGGATGAGACTAGACACACAGATGAGACTAGACACACAGATGAGACTAGACACACAGATGAGACTAGACACACAGATGAGACTAGACACACAGATGAGACTAGACACACAGATGAGACTAGACACACAGATGAGACTAGACACACAGATGAGACTAGACACACAGATGAGACTAGACACACAGATGAGACTAGACACACAGATTAAACAGATAGATTAGACAAGAGAGAGACAGACAAAAGAGATAAGAGAGACGGAGACAGAGACACAGAGTGACAGAGACACAGACAGAGAGACGGAGACAGAGACACAGAGTGACGGAGACACAGACAGAGAGATGGAAACAAAGACAGAGATGGAGACACAGACAGAGAGATGGAAACAAAGACAGAGATGGAGACACAGACAGAGAGATGGAGACACAGACAGAGAGATGGAGACACAGACAGAGAGATGGAGACACAGACAGAGAGATGGAGACACAGACAGAGAGATGGAGACACAGACAGCAAGATGGAGACACAGACAGAGAGATGGAAACAAAGACAGAGATGGAGACACAGACAGAGAGATGGAGACACAGACAGAGAGATGGAGACACAGACAGAGAGATAGAGACACAGACAGAGAGATGGAGACACAGACAGAGAGATGGAGATACAGACAGCGAGATGGACTGATTCAGGTCGTCACTTACTAGTTTGATGACGAGCGACGGTTGATGAGGACGCACATGATGATAATTACGATGATGAAGATGAGACAGGCTGTCCCCAGTACCGCAGCAAGGATGGCAATAATTTGTAACCTTCCCCGGCGAGAAAACTGGCATCGATCGCCAGTGTACTCTGTGTCGTACTCGGAGTTACATCTGTGAGGTAGAGATAGACATGTGAGGCTGGTTGGGTGTAGAGTAGTATATGTGGGGCTGTTGTGAGGCTGGTTGTATGTTTTTATCTGTGACAAGTACTGTTGTATGTTTTTATCTGTGATAAGTACTGTTGTATGTTTTTATCTGTGATAAGTACTGTTGTATGTTTTTATCTGTGATAAGTACTGTTGTATGTTTTTATCTGTGATAAGTACTGTTGTATGTTTTTATCTGTGATAAGTACTGTTGGATGTTTTTATCTGTGACAAGTACTGTTGGATAACTATGTTGAGTTTTTCTTCTGATGCATTTGTTGACTTTAGGTCATAACACACAATATAGAGGTTAGAGGTAATATTGGGGGTGGTCATGGAAGTGGTGGTCATGATGTTGGTGGTAGTGGTGATGGTGGTAGTGGTCATGAGGATGATGGTGGTGTTGGTGATGGTGGTCATGATGATGGTGGTGGTGTTGGTGATGGTGGTAGTGGTCATGATGATGTGGTGGTGTGGTGATGGTGATAGTGGTCATGATGATGGTGGTGGTCATGATGATGGTGGTGGTAGTGGTCATGATGATGGTGGTGGTAGTGGTCATGATGATGGTGGTGGTAGTGGTCATGATGATGGTGGTGGTAGTGGTCATGATGATGGTGGTGGTAGTGGTGTTGGTGATAGTGGTCATGATGATGGTGGTATTGGTGATGGTGGTAGTGGTGATGGTGGTAGTGGTGATGGTGGTAGTGGTGATGGTGGTGGTAGTGGTCATAATGATGGTCATGATGATGGTGGTAGTGGTGGTCAGTCATCATAATGGTGGTAGCTTTGATAACTGGCAGTTGTTGTATGTTCATATTGTGACAGTTGATGACGATGACGAAAACATTGGTGGCAACATTACTGGCACTTGAGCTGGACATCGGCTGTCGGAGAAATATCAACAAGGCAGTCTCCGTTGTTGCTGCAGAAACCTGCAGAGCACATGCGTAGACAGCCCAAGTTGTTACAGCTGAAGCCCACAGGGCATGCGCCCCAAGCCTTGCATATATCTGAGGTGGTACCGATAACTGAAAGATGAGAGAGGGTGATTTTAGAGGGTGATTTGAGAGGGTGATTTGAGGTCAGAAAGTGGTTGTCAGATGGGGGAGGTAAAATTAAAGAAGACGTCAAATATGATATGAGCAGAAATAAAACAGAACAGAAAAGACGTATAGTATTGGTACAGAAATAAGATTATTGTTGGTTCAGATATGACATATATTATTGGTACAGAAATAAGATGTATATTATTGGTACAGAAACACGACAAGAAATATGATAAGAGCAGAAACTAGAGAAAGATCAATACTGACGGTGATGATTGATATCTAGCAAAATAACATTTGGAATGAGTCAACATTCCTGAGCAGTTATCAAGATTGAGACAATCAGATTGATGATAATAAATATAAAAACCAGAAGTTACTCACAATATGTGACCGCAGCAAATGTTGCCCCCTCGGCTGGCAGGTTAAAATCAGATGAGTAGCTGATGTTTGCCAGCGCCTCCCGGAACTTGGATTCCAGAGCTGGTTTGTTGCCCAGCATCTCGTAGAGCAGTTTTATCTTGAGTATGTACTTGTTGGGGATGGGGCTGGTTGTGTCCTCTCTGTGAACACGCACATTTGTTGATTGACATGAGGTGAGTGGAGATAGTGGGCCAGGCAGGTCAGACATGAGGTGAGTGGAGATTGTGGGGCAGGCAGACAGGTCAGACATGACGTGAGTAGAGATAGTGGGGCAGGCAGACAGGTCAGACATGACGTGAGTAGAGATAGTGGGGCAGGCAGACAGATAGATTCTGGGGTACTACCAAGATCAGACAGACAGCAGAAAACCCAACTTTAGATGGATAGATGCCAGAGTAGTATCCAGGACAGACAGACAGCAGAAAGCCCAACTTAAGGTGGATAGATTTCAGGGTACTACCAAGGTCAGACAGACAGCATAAAGCCCATTTTGAGATGGATAGATGCCCAGAGTAGTACCCAGGACAGACAAAGAATACGACCAATGTAATATACTAAACATTAATAAAGTCGCTGAAGAAGATTGTGGATGGGTTAGCAACCTCATAATGATAATCATTACTGTGAAGTTACTATAAACTCTTCCATCACTTGTGACAACGTGACTACCACATCTTGATAAACTCTTCTATCTCTTGTGACAACACGACTACCAGATCTTGATAAACTCTTCTATCTCTTGTGACAACGTGACTACCACATCTAGATAAACTCTTCCATCACCTGTGACAACACGACTACCACATCTAGATAAACTCTTCCATCACTTGTGACAACGTGACTACCACATCTTGATAAACTCTTCTATCTCTTGTGACAACGTGACTACCACATCTTGATAAACTCTTCTATCTCTTGTGACAACGTGACTACCACATCTTGATAAACTCTTCTATCTCTTGTGACAACGTGACTACCACATCTAGATAAACTCTTCCATCACTTGTGACAACGTGACTACCACATCTTGATAAACTCTTCTATCTCTTGTGACAACGTGACTACCACATCTTGATAAACTCTTCTATCTCTTGTGACAACACAACTACCACATCTTGATAAACTCTTCTATCTCTTGTGACAACGTGACTACCACATCTTGATAAACTCTTCTATCTCTTGTGACAACACAACTACCACATCTTGATAAACTCTTCTATCTCTTGTGACAACGTGACTACCACATCTTGATAAACTCTTCTATCTCTTGTGACAACACAACTACCACATCTTGATAAACTCTTCTATCTCTTGTGACAACACGACTACCACATCTTGATAAACTCTTCTATCTCTTGTGACAACACAACTACCACATCTTGATAAACTCTTCTATCTCTTGTGACAACACGACTACCACATCTTGATAAACTCTTCTATCTCTTGTGACAACACGACTACCACATCTTGATAAACTCTTCTATCTCTTGTGACAACACGACTACCACATCTTGATAAACTCTTCTATCTCTTGTGACAACGTGACTACCACATCTAGATAAACTCTTCCATCACTTGTGACAACGTGACTACCACATCTTGATAAACTCTTCTATCTCTTGTAACAACACAACTACCACATCTTGATAAACTCTTCTATCTCTTGTGACAACACAACTACCACATCTTGATAAACTCTTCCCTTGATAAACTATTCCATCACCTGTGACAACACAACTACCACATCTTGATAAACTCTTCCCATCACTTGTGACAACACAACTACCACATCTTGATAAACTCTTCCATCACTTGTGACAACACGACTACCACATCTTGATAAACTCTTCCCTTGATAAACTCTTCCCATCACTTGTGACAACACAACTACCACATCTTGATAAACTCTTCCCATCACTTGTGACAACACAACTACCACATCTTGATAAACTCTTCCCATCACTTGTGACAACACGACTACCACATCTTGATAAACTCTTCCCTTGATAAACTCTTCCATCATTTGTGACAACGTGACTACCACATCTAGATAAACTCTTCCATCACTTGTGACTACAGCTTAAATAATCACCAATGCAAGATTTACGCTACAAAAATGTGTTCCTAATTACCCCTTGTACAATAGCTACTACTACAACAGTGTGTACATAACTCCTACTACTACAACAGTGTGTACATAACTCCTACTACTACAACAGTGTGTACATAACTCCTACTACTACAACAGTGTGTACATAACTCCTACTAGTACAACAACTACTACAATAACCCTGCTACTACAAAAACAACAACCTCCACAACAACTACTACCACCACAAATGTGACAACAACACCAACTACAATATGAACTACTACTACTACTACAATACTTCAATAAAACAATTCTTACTCTTGACACGACTGCTCCAATAGCTACAACAACAGTTACAACAACAATGATTATTACATTCACTACCACAACAACAACCACCACTACTACAACAACAGTAACATCTATGGCTCTTCTATGTACCACAATATTGAACTCAATCACACACCACTGCCGTTGTAGCATAATTATGTGGCATAGTTTTCATGTGTATCAGCAACTTACACAACATCAACACATAGCGACCTAGTTTTGGACGTCCGTACATCAACATAGAGCGACCTAGTTTTGGACGTCCGCACAACATAGAGCGACCTAGTTTTGGTCGTCCGTACATGAACACAAAGCAACCTAGTTTTGGACGTCCGTACATCAACATAGAGCGACCTAGTTTTGGATGTCCGTACATCAACACAGAGCGACCTAGTTTTGGACGTCCGTACATCAACATAGAGCTACCTAGTTTTGGACGTCCGTACATCAACACAGAGCGACCTAGTTTTGGACGTCCGTACATCATCACAAAGCGACCTAGTTTTGGATGTCCGTACATCAACACAGAGCGACCTAGTTTTGGACGTCCGTACATCAACACAGAGCGACCTAGTTTTGGACGTCCGTACATCAACATAGAGCGACCTAGTTTGAGCATATCTCTCATCAACTTACTCAATGATCACCTGGAAACTGAAGTCCTGGAAGTAGGGTCTTAGCTGGAGAAGACAAAAGAAAAAGTGGTGTCCGTTCATATATGTCCTCTCACTCATTGGACTGTTAGTTAATACATGAGGACAACATGGAGGACTCACTCATTTCAATGAATGAATGCATTATTGTATTGACTAATGCTGAAAATATTCCAAATATAATGTGAAGATATGGCTTTTGTAATGCATGGCTTTCTATTTTCTTGTCATTTGGTCAAACCTCAGTGAAACCTCACCACTTGTTGAGTGTGGTGATCAGAAATCACAATGTCTTGTTATACAACCATTACATGGCTGCTACACTAGAGTCTGCTGGCAAAGTGTGTAGAGTCTTGTACTACGGGGAGTAGCGTCTTTTACCACAGGGTGTGCACTACTCTGCCATGTGGTATACACTCTTCTACCATGTGGTGTGCACTCTTCTACCATGTGGTGTGCACTCTTCTACCATGTGGTGTGCACTCTTCTACCATGTGGTGTGCACTCTTCTACCATGTGGTGTGCACTCTTCTACCATGGCTTTTGCAGTCTTCACCATGTGGTGTGCAGTCTTCTACCATGAGATGTGCAGTCTTCTACCATGAAGGGGGGAGGGGGGGGGTGGGGGTGACTGGGTGTGTCAGAACATAGACTGGGTGTGTCAGACCATAGACTGGGTGTGTTAGGACATAGACTGGGTGTGTTAGGACATAGACTGGGTGTGTCAGACCATAGACTGGGTGTGTTAGGACATAGACTGGGTGTGTTAGGACATAGACTGGGTGTGTTAGGACATAGACTGGGTGTGTCAGACCATAGACTGGGTGTGTTAGGACATAGACTAGATGTGTCAGGACCTAGACTGGGTGTGTCAGACCATAGACTGGATGTAATGTGTTAATATTACACAAGTGACAATCTTTTAGATCTTTATCGAATATGAGAAATAGCCGGACAGATATGACATATATCCAAACAAATAGCCGGACAGATAGGACATATATCCAAACAAATAGCCGGACAGATAGGACATATATCCAAACAAATAGCCGGACAGATAGGACATATATCCAAACAAATAGCCGGACAGATAGGACATATATCCAAACAAATAGCCGGACAGATAGGACATATATCCAAACAAATAGCCGGACAGATAGGACATATATCCAAACAAATAGCCGGACAGATAGGACATATATCCAAACAAATAGCCGGACAGATAGGACATATATCCAAACAAATAGCCGGACAGATAGGACATATATCCAAACAAATAGCCGGACAGATAGGCCATATATCCAAACAAATAGCCGGACAGATAGGACATATATACAAACAAATAGCCGGACAGATAGGACATATATCCAAACAAATAGCCGGACAGATAGGACATATATCCAAACAAATAGCCGGACAGATAAGGACACATGCCATCCCTCCATCCCTGGAGGACACATACCACCCATCCCCCCCCCATCCCTGGAGGACACATACCACCCATCCCCCCCATCCCTGGAGGACACATACCACCCACCCACCCCCCCCCCCCATCCGTGGAGGACACATACCACCCCCCCCCATCCCTGGAGAACACATACCACCCACCCACCCCCCCCCCCCACCAACCGTGGAGGACACATACCACCCACCCACCACCATCACTGGAGGACACATACCACCCACCCCCCCTCATCCCTGGAGGACACATACCACCCACCCCCCCCATCCCTGGAGGACACATACCACCCCCCCCATCCCTGGAGGACACATACGACCCACCCCCCCCCCCCATCCCTGGAGGACACATACCACCCACCCACCCCCATCCCTGGAGGACACATACCACCCACTCCCCCCCCCCATCCCTGGAGACACATACCACCCACACACCCCCCCCACCCCATCCCTGGAGGAAATGCCATCCACACACACACCCCCCCATCCCTGAAGGACACATGCCAGCCGCCCCCCCCCCCCCCCCCCCCCCCGACATCCCTGGTGGTCAGCCACCCACTGCCTTACCTTGTCCAGCAGGACTTGGATGCTCCAGTTGGAGCCATGGTATTGTATGTCTGTGCTGTTTTCCAGGCTGATGTTCAGCTCCAGGGTATAGATGGCTGTGTCTGGGGAAGAGTGGGTGGAGTTATTGGTGGGTGGAGTGATGGCTGGGTGGAGTTATTAGTAGGTGGAGTGATGGCTGGGTGGAGTTATTAGTAGGTGGAGTGATGGCTGGGTGGAGTTAGTAGGTGGAGTGATGGCTGGGTGGAGTTAGTAGGTGGAGTGATGGCTGGGTGGAGTTAGTAGGTGGAGTGATGGCTGGGTGGAGTTAGTAGGTGGAGTGATGGCTGGGTGGAGTTAGTAGGTGGAGTGATGGCTGGAGTAATGGCTTTGTTGAGTGATGAGTGGATGGAGTGATGGGTAAGTGGAGTGATGGGTGGGTGGAGTGATGGCTGGAGTAATGGCTTTGTTGAGTGATGAGTGGATGGAGTGATGAGTGGATGGAGTGATGGGTAAGTGGAGTGATGGGTGGATGGAGTGATGGCTGGGTGGCGTGATGGCTGGGTGGAGTGATGGGTTGGTGGAGTGATGGCTGGGTGGGTGGAGTGATGGCTGGGTGGAGTGATGGCTGGGTGGAGTGATGGCTGGGTGGCGTGATGGCTGGGTGGAGTGATGGGTTGGTGGAGTTATGGCTGGGTGGGTGGAGTGATGGCTGGGTGGAGTGATGGCTGGGTAGAGTGATGGCTGGGTAGAGTGATGGCTGGGTGGAGTGATGGCTGGGTGGAGTGATGGCTGGGTGGAGTGATGGCTGGGTGGAGTGATGGCTGGGTGGAGTGATGGCTGGGTGGAGTGATGGGTTGGTGGAGTGATGGCTGGGTGGGTGGAGTGATGGCTGGGTGGAGTGATGGCTGGGTGGAGTGATGGCTGGGTGGAGTGATGGCTGGGTGGAGTGATGGGTTGGTGGAGTGATGGGTTGGTGGAGTGATGGGTTGGTGGAGTGATGGGTTGGTGGAGTGATGGCTGGGTGGGTGGAGTGATGGCTGGGTGGGTGGAGTGATGGCTGGGTGGAGTGATGGCTGGGTGGAGTGATGGGTTGGTGGAGTGATGGCTGGGTGGGTGGAGTGATGGCTGGGTGGAGTGATGGGTTGGTGGAGTGATGGGTTGGTGGAGTGATGGGTTGGTGGAGTGATGGCTGGGTGGGTGGAGTGATGGCTGGGTGGGTGGAGTGATGGCTGGGTGGAGTGATGGCTGGGTGGAGTGATGGGTTGGTGGAGTGATGGCTGGGTGGGTGGAGTGATGGCTGGGTGGAGTGATGGTTTGGTGGAGTGATGGCTGGGTGGGTGGAGTGATGGCTGGGTGGGTGGAGTGATGGCTGGGTGGAGTGATGGCTAGGTGGAGGGATGGATGGGTGGAGTGATGGATGGGTGGAGTGATGGGTTGGTGGAGTGATGGGTTGGTGGAGTGATGGCTGGGTGGGTGGAGTGATGGCTGGGTGGGTGGAGTGATGGCTGGGTGGGTGGAGTGATGGCTGGGTGGGTGGAGTGATGGCTGGGTGGGTGGAGTGATGGCTGTGTGGAGTGATGGCTGGGTGGAGTGATGGCTGGGTGGGTGGAGTGATGGCTGGGTGGATATGTGGAGTGATGGCTGGGTATGTGGAGTGATGGCTGGGTATGTGGAGTGATGGCTGGGTATGTGGAGTGATGGCTGGGTATGTGGAGTGATGGCTGGGTAGGTGGAGTGATCCTGGGTGGAGTGATGCCTGGGTGGACTGATGGTTGGGTGGAGTGATGGCTGGGTGGAGTGATGGCTGGGTGGAGTGATGGTTGGGTGGAGTGATGGGTGGGTGGAGTGATGGGTGGATGGAGTGATGGAGTGATGGGTGGGTGGGTGGATGGAGTGATGGGTGGATGGAGTGATGGGTGGATGTAGTGATGGGTGGGTGGAGTGATGGGTGGGTGGAGTGATGGGTGGATGGAGTGATGGAGTGATGGGTGGGTGGGTGGATGGAGTGATGGGTGGATGGAGTGATGGGTGAGTGGGTGGATGGAGTGATGGGTGGGTGGGTGGATGGAGTGATGGGTGGATGGAGTGATGGGTGGATGGAGTGATGGGTGGGTGGGTGAATGGAGTGATGGGTGGATGGAGTGATGGAGTGATGGGTGGGTGGGTGGATGGAGTGATGGGTGGATGGAGTGATGGGTGGGTGGAGTGATGGGTGGGTGGAGTGATGGGTGGATGGAGTGATGGAGTGATGGGTGGGTGGGTGGATGGAGTGATGGGTGGATGGAGTGATGGGTGAGTGGGTGGATGGAGTGATGGGTGGGTGGGTGGATGGAGTGATGAGTGGATGGAGTGATGGGTGAGTGGGTGGATGGAGTGATGGGTGGGTGGGTGGATGGAGTGATGGGTGGATGGAGTGATGGGTGGGTGGAGTGATGGGTGGGTGGAGTGATGGGTGGGTGGAGTGATGGGTGGATGGAGTGATGGAGTGATGGGTGGGTGGGTGGAGTGATGGGTGGATGGAGTGATGGGTGAGTGGGTGGATGGAGTGATGGGTGGGTGGGTGGATGGAGTGATGAGTGGATGGAGTGATGGGTGGATGGAGTGATGGGTGGGTGGGTGAATGGAGTGATGGGTGGATGGAGTGATAGGTGGGTGGAGTAATGGGTGGGTGGGTGAATGGAGTGATGGGTGGATAGAGTCATGGGTGGGTGGATAGAGTCATGGGTGGATGGAGTGATGGGTGGGTGGGTGGCTGGAGTGATGGGTGGATGGATTGATGGGTGGGTGGAGTGATGGGTGGGTGAAGTGATGGGTGGGTGAAGTGATGGGCGGGTGGAGTGATGGACGGGTGGAGTGATGGGTGGGTGGAGTGATGGGTGGGTGGAGTGTTGGGTGGGTGGAGTGATGGGTGGGTGGAGTGATGGGTGGGTGTAGTGATAGTGTTGGGTGGGTGAAGTGATGGGTGGGTGAAGTGATGGGTGGGTGAAGTGATGGGTGGGTGGAGTGATGGGTGGGTGGAGTGATGGCTAGGTGGGTGGAGTGATAGGTGGGTGGAGTGATGGGTGGGAGGAGTGATGGCTGGATGGAGTGATGGGTGGGTGGAGTGATGGGTGGGTGGAGTGATGGGTTGTGGAGTGTTGGGTGGATAGAGCAAATATGTGGAGAAATAACTGGCTGGTCTATTACAAACCTTGATTGTGTTTCAGGTCGTAAGGTGGAGGTGTTGTTGTTTTCGTCACACTCATCGAGGTACTGCTAGAAGTCTGGGAGGAGCTGCTTGACCAGTTGGTGCTGTCAGCTGTGGTCTCTCCAGTGCTGGCACTTAGCTCTGTACTGGTGTCAATACTTGGACTTAAGGCGGTACTGGAGTCAGTGTTCACAGCCGAACTGGTACTGGAGTCAGTGTTCACAGCCGAACTGGTACTGGAGTCAGTGTTCACAGCCGAACTGGTACTGGAGTCAGTGTTCACAGCCGAACTGGTACTGGAGTCAGTGTTCACAGCCGAACTGGTACTGGAGTCAGTGTTCACAGCCGAACTGGTACTGGAGTCAGTGTTCACAGCCGAACTGGTACTGGAGTCAGTGTTCACAGCCGAACTGGTACTGGAGTCAGTGTTCACAGCCGAACTGGTACTGGAGTCAGTGTTCACAGCCGAACTGGTACTGGAGTCAGTGTTCACAGCCGAACTGGTACTGGAGTCAGTGTTCACAGCCGAACTGGTACTGGAGTCAGTGTTCACAGCCGAACTGGTACTGGAGTCAGTGTTCACAGCCGAACTGGTACTGGAGTCAGTGTTCACAGCCGAACTGGTACTGGAGTCAGTGTTCACAGCCGAACTGGTACTGGAGTCAGTGTTCACAGCCGAACTGGTACTGGAGTCAGTGTTCACAGCCGAACTGGTACTGGAGTCAGTGTTCACAGCCGAACTGGTACTGGAGTCAGTGTTCACAGCCGAACTGGTACTGGAGTCAGTGTTCACAGCCGAACTGGTACTGGAGTCAGTGTTCACAGCCGAACTGGTACTGGAGTCAGTGTTCACAGCCGAACTGGTACTGGAGTCAGTGTTCACAGCCGAACTGGTACTGGAGTCAGTGTTCACAGCCGAACTGGTACTGGAGTCAGTGTTCACAGCCGAACTGGTACTGGAGTCAGTGTTCACAGCTGAACTGGTACTGGAGTCAGTGTTCACAGCTAAACTGGTACTGGAGTATGTAATCGTCTCAGTCAAGATGGCTGGAGGGGTAGTGGCGTCTGTTGTGGTATCCTCCATGTTGTTGACTGGCTGTGTGGATGCGCCATACGATGAAATGGTACCTGGAATGGAATAGCCTCCATAAGAACGCAATGTGCAGAAGTCAGCCCTAAATGTGTCTCCTATTGTCTGGTGTTAAATACGATCAGATTCCCCGCTCAGGCGACAACAGTACGGGAACCCAAGTTACAACCCAAAGATTCTCGACAGGAACAACACAAATCTGAGCTTACTAATTGCAGCAGAGCGGATGAATACATACAATAGATACATCAACACACAAATCTGATCGAACTATTGATCAGTTGACGCGCGAGAATAGTGACGTGTGATTTACTATTGATCAGTTGACGCGCGAGGATTGTGACGTATCCAGCTAGCTACAATTCCAAACGCATTGCTGTGTTGATTTCTCTAGCTGATAGCTCGTACACGAGTCTGTTATCGCCTCTGAGGAACGGTCCCCTGTCTGTATAGATCCCAGCGCGGTATCTTCTTCTTCTTCTTCATCGTACGCAGTCAGACAGTAACCATTATTTTTTCGAAAAAAGCGGCGGTCATCCTGAGGCTGTCGCCACTGCCATAGAGCTTGTCTTGCAGTTCCACTGGTAATGGCCACATCTGCTCTCTCTGATCCTCGTATGTCGGGCAGTTCTGCAGCAGATGTTCGGCGGTCATTTTACCAGTACCGCACGGGCATTCGTCGGTACACCCTATCTTCAATTTGTTGAATAGGTGGTACCTCAGTCTGTTGTGGCCAGTGCGAAGTCTGAAGACAACGACCTGCTCTCTTCGGTTCAACTGGTAATAGGCATCGTTTTTGGTGTAACCAGTATGTTCGGTTTCCCATTTGGTCATGTATCTGGCTTTGATAAGCCGTTTTGACTCTTCGTACGTCATACTGGTATCTGTTTGTGGTAGTCTTGCACCTTCTTTTGCCAGTCTGTCTGCCTCCTCGTTGCCTTGGATGTTGCAGTGTGACGGAACCCACTGTACCACTACCCTTCTTGGTGCGGACTGCTGGCGCAGTTGGCAGAGTCCAGCGCGGTATCTGACCATACATATTTATGTTTCTGATTCCCTTCTAAGCCTCGCCCAGCATTTTTGTAACCTCGTCTCTTAATACCTGCAACAGTTTCTGTAAATAACGTGTTCCCATGGCTTCATATTAGCCACGCCATGAGGTCTCTACATTAGACCTAACATGAAATGGCCCCACGCCATGAGGTCTCTACTTTAGACCATCATGTTCATCATCATCTTCTTCTTCATCTTCCTCCTCCTCCCCCATCTTCTCCCTCCTCCTCTTCTTCTCCCTCCTCCTCCTCCTACTGCTGCTTCTTCTTCACTGTCTTCCGTTCGCTTGGGGTGTCTGCGTCTGCAAAGTTGTCTCTTGTATGAACCTCACTGTCTTCCGTTTGCTTGGAGTATGTCTACATCTGCAAAGTTGTCTCTTGTATGAACCTCACGGTCTTCCGTTCGCTTGGAGTATGTCTATATCTGCAAAGTTGTCTCTTGTATGAACCTCACGGTCTTCCGTTCGCTTGGAGTATGTCTATATCTGCAAAGTTGTCTCTTGTATGAACCTCACGGTCTTCCGTTCGCTTGGAGTATGTCTATATCTGCAAAGTTGTCTCTTGTATGAACCTCACGGTCTTCTGTCGCTTGGGGTGTGTCTACATCTGCAAAATTATCTCTTGTATGAACCTCACTGTCTTCTGCAGCTCACACATATGTCCGTATAGTTTCCCTTCCAGTGTTGTTTCTCTTTGCCAGTATATCCGCCTCAGTATCTCATACTCTGGACAGTCCTGAAGTATATGCTCTGCAGTCCGGGTGCCTGTACACGTGTACTCATACTTGAGCTATTCATAAATTTTGTGTACATGTGGCTGCGGAGTTGGTTGTGTCCCGTTCTGGGGCGCAGTATGACAATCTGCTCTTGCCCACTTATATTATGATAGCCATTTTGTATTTGTGTTGGAAGCTCATTGATTTAATCATCTATTTCTATTGATGTTAAGTAACTGGTACATCTGGCTGCTCGTCTGCTGCACCTTTCCTCGCCAGTCTGTCACCTCTCTCATTTCCTGGTATTCCGCAGTGAAGACGGTATCCACTGCACCGTGACTCTGCACTGGTTGCTCAATTTTGACAATAAAACTTGTAGATCTGACAGCTTCCCGGGTGATAGTGCTTGGAGAACTGATTTTTTATTTGTCAGAAATACCACAGGATACGGGTCAAGGTTTCGTGTTCAGCAATGTTTCCGTCACCAATGCCATCTCCTGTATCTCTGCATCTTAATGATGGCAGTTTCCCTGTTTGTACATCAACTGTTTCCATGGTATTGCTTGGGTATCATTACAACAGATGCCATTCCAACTTTTAACTTAACTTCTTTATACTGGCGTAGAAGACTCTGCAGAGTCTGTATACAACCAGTTTCATTTACATTTTTTAAAATCTGAAAGCTATGCGCATCCAATCTATTCTTAAATGCCTTAATTGTCCCTTCCTCCACTACTTATTGTGGCAATGCATTCCAAGCATTCACCACTCTCTGACTAAAAACATATTTCCTAATATCTAATCTGGACCTCTCTTTAGTTCATTTGTTCTTGTAGGTGGTTGTATTTAAAAAACTTGTTATAGTCTAATTTATCGATTCCTCTGATCATCTTATAAACCTGTATTAAGTCACCACGAATCCTTCTCTCTTCGAGACACTGTAGGCCGGTTTTTCTGAGTCGTTCCTCATAACTGTAATTCTGGAATCCCACTATCAGCTTTGTCGCTCTTTTTTGTATCCTTTCTAGCATGTGTTTATCTCCTCTCAGATAAGGACTGCACGCCTGTACACAGTAGCCCAATCTAGTTACACACTATACAGTCACTCAATAACTGGTGGTGGAGTGGTTAGGGTGCATCTATCTCACTAACACACACTCTCTCTCTCTCTTTCGCTCTCTCATCCTCTCACTAACTCTCTGATCATATCACTCTCTCCTCCTCTCACTAACTCACTGCCGCTCTCTCATCCTCTCACTCTCTCCTCCTCTCACTAACACGCTCTCGCTCTCATTCTATTCAGACACAAGAGCTAAGACATTAGACAGACACAAGGACTAAGACATTAGACAGACACACAGAACTAAGACCTAAGACAGACACAAGGACACAAAACTAAGACCTTAGACAGAAAAGAACTAAGACCTTAGACAGAAAAGAACTAAGACATTAGACAGACATAAGGACACAGAATTAAGACATTGGACAGACACAAGAACTAAGACCTTAGACAGACAAGAACTAAGACATTAGACAGACAAGAACTAAGACGTTGGACAGACACAAGAACTAAGACCTTAGACTGACACAAGAACTAAGACCTTAGACAAACAAGAACTAAGACCTTAGACAGACAAGAACTAAGACCTTAGACAGACAAGAACTAAGACATTAGACAGACACAAGAACTAAGACATTAGACAGACACAAGAGCTAAAACCTTAGACAGACAAGAACTAAGACCTTAGACAGAGACAAGAGCTAAAACCTTAGACAGACAAGAACTAAGACCTTAGACAGACAAGAACTAAGACATTAGACAGACACAAGAACTAAGACCTTAGACAGACGCAATGACACAGAACTAAGACGTGTACCACTCACAGAAAGCCAGCCAGAAAAGGCAACATATCAGCTCATGTCTCATCATGTCGTAATCAGCAGTTTGATATCTGTCCAGCCGTGCGATAATCAGCAGTTTGATATCTGTCCAGCCGTGCGATAATCAGCAGTGTGATATCTGTCCCGCCGTGCGATAATCAGAAGTTTGATATCTGTCCCGTCGTGCGATAATCAGAAGTTTGATATCTGTCCAGCCGTGCGATAATCAGCAGTTTGATATCTGTAAAACACATGTTTTCAAAATATCTCACAGCAATTCACAGAAATAGTAACAAACACAGACTTTGACAAGAGAACGCGACATTCACCCACTACAATGGAGATCTGGCAACTTGGCAAGCAGCAAGACTTATTATTTTGCTTGTTTTTAAGACTTTGTTAAATTAATTTGTGAGTTTTTCACTTTTGTTATTGATAGACCGTTGTGTTTCGTCCAGTGTCGTTTTCCCTTTGGAGAAAGTGTACCTTTCTTAGCCATCCAACAATCCACTTGGCTAAATCTGGGCGTTTGATCTTCGCCGGTGAGTCATCTCAGTGTCAAACATGTATTCAACCCATCCCAACTGGGGACTGGGGAAGTTGCTGAAATATTAGCATATTATAGGGACAAGTTCATTTAACTGTCACGTGAGCCTATTTGTCGCGTCCCCTTGAACTTGGCAGATAACAGGAAACACGCGACACTTAACACCCGATAGTGGTAGGGTTGTTCCTGGTCGTAGCTAATCTGTTGGTAGTGGGGGACTTACGGAATGCGGAGACCAAGTTTGGCAAGACGTGCAGCCTCCATACACAAATCTTCATACTTGGGTCGCTTCAATAGGACTAAGTGGGGTCCAATCTGTCCTACTAGGTGTGGGCTCCATCTGTCCTACCAGGTGTGGGTCCCATCTGTCCTACCAGGTGTGCCGTTACAAGCGACTACTGTTAGTTGTAACCTGACATCGATAGAACAACTGTCACCTCTCAAACATGCCGTAAAATGTATTTACCCTTGGTTTTCTCGTTCGCCATTGTTGTGTTATGTCTACACGCTAGGTCCACATCTGTGGGTCAAGGTAGCGATGAGAGAGATCTTCGTGGCCCACCAACAGGATTGTTCGTCTGCGCGAGTGTACCAACGTGGATTCATACAGACTTCCTGTAAGGGGCCAGCTCCAATTGTCACCCTATGCTTGGTACCAAGTTGATAGGATACAAGAAGTGACGTCACGGAGGCTGGTAAAGGTTACACACACTAGAAGCAGGCGAGACGTTCTGTCTGAGCGAGCGAGACGTGCTGTCTGAGCGAGCGAGACGTTCTGTCTGAGCGAGCGAGAACTGCTGTCTGAGCGAGCGAGACGTTCTGTCTGAGCGAGCGAGAACTGCTGTCTGAGCGAGCGAGACGTGCTGTCTGTGCGAGCGAGACGTGCTGTCTGAGCGAGAGAGACGTTCTGTCTGAGCGAGCGAGACGTTCTGTCTGAGCGAGCGAGAACTGCTGTCTGAGCGAGCGAGAACTGCTGTCTGAGCGAGCGAGACGTGCTGTCTGAGCGAGCGAGAACTGCTGGCTGAGCGAGCGAGAACTGCTGTCTGAGCGAGCGAGAACTGCTGTCTGAGCGAGCGAGGCGTGCTGTCTGAGCGAGCGAGGCGTGCTGTCTGAGCGAGCGAGACGTGCTGTCTGAACGCGCGAGACGTGCTGTCTGAACGCGCGAGACGACCCGGTAACATGATGGATCGAAGGAGATACTTGCCACTTCACATTACAAAAGGCTGAACCAGGTAATATTTACCTTACATGAAACACTCCCTCCCTTGTTGACTACTTCTTCCATTCGACTTGAACTATTTCTGGTTCCGTCTCTCAATGATTGACGGCTCGAGTCTATCCACAAGTTGATCACAGCCAGGTATGTGGACACGTTTGTTCCGTCTGTGGTTGGCTGGCCTAATCTAGACATTGCTCGTATGTCGAGTAACGCTGGTGTCAAGTTTTGTTGTCAGCCAATCAAATCAAGCCAAACCGCCCCCTGTGGAGCATAGGTCTCCAACCAACACATGCCAAATATGTCTATCTTCTGCCTCGTCAATTCAGCGGCACTCATGTCTCCCTTCACCAAGTGTGTCTGAGTCTGTCTGTCTCCTTTCTTCAAGTGTGTCTGAGTCTGTCTGTCTCCCTTCACCAAGTGTGTCTCAGTCTGTCAACCTTCGTCAAGTATGTCTTTGTATCCCTTCGTCAAGCGTGTCTTAGTGTTTCTCTTTGCCAAGTATGTCTAGATCTGTTTCTGTCTCCCTTACACACGTGTGTCTAGATCTGTTTTTATGTCTCCTTCAACAAGTGTGTCTAGATCTGTTTTTATGTCTCCTTTGACAGGTGTGTCTAGATTGGTGTGTCTAGATTTGTTTCTGTCTCCCTTCATCAAGTGCGTCTCAGTCTATATCCCTTGGTCAAGTGTGTGTCTCCCTTCATCAAGTGTGCCTAGATTTTTATCTGTCTCCCTTCGTCAAGTGCGTCTCAGTCTATATCCCTTGGTCATTTGTGTCTGTCTCCCTTCATCAAGTGTGCCGTCTGTCTCCCTTCGTCAAGTGTGTCTGTTTGTCTCCCTTCGTCAAGTGTGCCTCAGTTTGTCTCCCGTCGTCAAGTGTGCCTCAGTCTGTCTCCCTTCATCAAGTCTGCCTCAGTCTGTCTCCTTTCGTCAAGTGTGCCTCAGTCTGTCTGTCTTCGTCAAGTGTGTCTCAGTGTTGAAGTTAGATACAAGCTGGAGTCAAAGATAAACGAGACAGAAAACAGTGCTGAGTGGATAACTCAGGCCAGAAGGACTTGGAGTGGATAACTCAAGACACAAAGACTTGGTGTGGATAAACCAGGACACAAAGACTTGGAGTGGATAACCCAGGACACAAAGACTTGGAGTGGATAACCCAGGACACAAATACTTGGGAGTGGATAACCCAGGACACAAAGACTTGGAGTGGATAACCCAGGACACAAAGACTTGGAGTGGATAACTCAGGACACAACGTGTGTATTGACCGTAGACAGGTCGATCTACGAGAGCTCAACAGTTTTGGATCGATTCATTTATTGATCTATTTTCGTCCTATTAATCTATGTTCTGTTATTGATCTGATGTGCTATATGCACTAAGGGACGTGAGGAATGCATAAGATTGACAGACTATGGGCAGTAGGGTATTGGGTATCTGCCTACGTCACTCACGTGCAGTGGATGTATCATATGTGACATGTGTAGGCTGTCACATGCCCATCAACCGATTATCATATGACGTCATAGTTCCATGTGTAAGTGGGTGTGGCCAGTTGAAGTGCCCCATGCCCTTTCTGTAAAATCCTGTCCCAGAAAAGACCGTAGTGCGATTCTAGTTCGGTGACCCTAGTTGGTGTTTACTTGCTTTTCTCTATAGCTCTGCTAATGGTGTACTTTAAAAACATGTTTCAGGCTTTTGTTGCCTTTGTTACTAATAGTTTAACCTCTGACGGAGATCTTTCCCTGCTAAATTGACGACTTAGTTTATGAATGTGTGGCACAGATGGTTCTGTGGTGTGGTGTGGCATGGTTCCTTCTCACGACCAGACCGCCTCCAGAAAGTGTTTTTCTCGTTTCGGTCCAGTGGATTCTTGGTCACTAGTTTTTGGAGGTCATTAACGAGCTCAGTGGAATGGAGAGGAGCGAGAGAGAGAGGGTGACACGGCAGGAAAAGGGGGGGGGGGGGGGAATACATTCCAAAAATGTAACTGGATATTCTGACAGTCCGCCATTTTATAACTTAATTAGGACAGCGGCTATCAATTGAAGCGTTGAGTGGGAGTGAGGGAGGGAGGAGGAATGTGAGGGAGGGAGGAGGAGTGAGAGAGGGAATGGGTGTGTGTTGTGGGAAAAAGTATGAATCCCACGTCTGGTCTGATACCCGTTCTGACTTGGGAATAATTTCCGTGGACTTCCTTGTGACTAGAACAATGTGACAGGTAGTGGTGACTAGAACAATGTGACAGGGGGTGGTGACTAGAACAATGTGACAGGGGGTGGTGACTAGAACAATGTGACAGGTGTGGTGACTAGAACAACGTGACAGGTGGTGGTGACTAGAACAATGTGACAGGTGGTGGTGACTAGAACAATGGGTGAGCCAAGAGATAAGGGGGAGCCAAGAGACTAGAGGAAGCCAAGAGGTAAAGGGGAGCCAAGAGGTAAAGGGGAGCCAAGAGGTAAGGGTGAGCCAAGAGATAAGGGGGAGGCAAGAGGAAGCCGAGAGGTCAGCGCATGCCAAGGAAGATAAATGTCCCCCACTGATCTAATGAAAAGTCTCCTCTTACTACCGATGTCACCTACCCAATGACAGTCCCCTCTTACCAACTGATGTCACCTACCCAATGACAGTCCCCTCTTACTACCGATGTCACCTACCCAATGACAGTCCCCTTTTACCAACTGATGTCACCGATACAATGGCAGTCCCCTCTTACTACTGATGTCACCTACCCAATGACAGTCCCCTCTTACTACTGATGTCCCCTACCCAATGACAGTCCCCTTTTACCAACTGATGTCACCGATACAATGACAGTCCCCTCTTACTACTGATGTCCCCTACCCAATGACAGTCCCGTTTTACCAACCGATGTCACCTACCCAATGACAGTCCCCTCTTACTACTGATGTCACCTACCCAATGACAGTCCCCTCTTACCAACTGATGTCACCGACCTAATGACAGATGTTTGGTGCTACACTGCTAACGAAATGCCGACAGTCCGCTTGAACTGAGTCCCGCTCTGTGATTGGTGTATTCAAATAATTCTTGTACCCGTCCCCTCGGCCTTGTTCCTGCCCAGTGTACTATGTTTGTGTGGCTGCGACTTGTCACTTTCCCAGTCTAGTCATGTTTGTGGGGTGGGGGGAGCGAAAGTTGGAAGACAGCAGGTGCAATTAATCCGGCCCTGGCCACGTACAGCCGGAGGTAGCTAGGGCAGGCGTTCTGGCCCTGGTCACGTACAACCGGAGGTAGCTAGGGCAGGCGTTCTGTGGTTACCAGGGCGTGAACAGCGTTTGAGCTTTGAGGCATAGATGGTAGATTACTAACGTCCAGACCAAGGGGACAGGGTTCTAAACCAGGATAAGACATACCTATAGGTTGGGGATGAGGTGTTAAAATATCCGGTATACTTCGTGGAGACGGCCGGGGCAAGTAGTCTTTCTTCCCAGAAGTTGTAGTTCATGTACGATATACAGTCAGGTTGTGAAGTCAGGTCAGGTCGTGAAGTCAGGTCAGGTCGTGAAGTCAGGTCAGGTCGTGAAGTCAGGTCAGGTCGTGAAGTCAGGTGATGAGGTCAGGTCAGGTCGTGAAGTCAGGTCAGGTCATGAAGTCAGGTCAGGTCATGAAGTCAGGTCAGGTCGTGAAGTCAGATGATGAGGTCAGGTCAGGTCGTGAAGTCAGGTGATGAGGTCAGGTCAGGTCGTGAAGTCAGGTGAGGTCAGGTCAGGTCGTGAAGTCAGGTGATGAGGTCAGGTCAGGTCGTGAAGTCAGGTTATGAGATCAGGTCAGGTTGTCAGGTCAGGTTATGAGATCAGGTCAGGTCAGGTCAGGTCAGGTCAGGTCAGGTTGTGAGGTCACGTCAGGTTGTGAGGTCACGTCAGGTTGTGAGGTCACGTCAGGTTGTGAGGTCACGTCAGGTTGTGAGGTCAGGTCAGGTTGTGAGGTCAGGTCAGGTTGTGAGGTCAGGTCAGGTGATAGAGTTCAGGTGATGAGATCAGGTTGTCATGTCAGGTCAGGTCATGAGAACGGAACATGGTCAGCTAATATGCGCGCCTATAACATAAGATGATCTGGCTAGAAAGCAAGACGAAGACCAAGTTGTAGAGGGATAGATAATATAGCATAAATCATATAGCAACATGCGATAACACATCCAACACAACCCAGTTAGCCTAAGAGAGAAAACTGATGCTCCCCACAACGCTTAACGGAACAAGTGGGCGGCGGCCAGTTGATGAAGTAGAAGAACATTGAGAACAACGAGAAGAGAAAGAAATACGATGTTCTGGTGTAGGCACGGTGTTCTGGCGTAGGCACGGTGTTCTGGTGTAGGCGCGGTGTTCTTGTGTAGGCATGATGTTCTGGTGTAGGCGCGGTGTTCTGGTGTAGGCACGGTGTTCTGGTGTAGGCACGGTGTTCTGGTGTAGGCACGGTGTTCTGGTGTAGGCGCGGTGTTCTGGTGTAGGCGCGGTGTTCTGGTGTAGGCGCGGTGTTCTGGTGTAGGCGCGGTGTTCTGATGTAGGCGCGGTGTTCTGGTGTAGGCGCGGTGTTCTGGTGTAGGCACGGTGTTCTGGTGTAGGCGCGGTGTTCTGGTGTAGGCACGGTGTTCTGGTGTAGGCACGGTGTTCTGGCGTAGGCACGGTGTTCTGGTGTAGGCACGGTGTTCTGGCGTAGGCACGGTGTTCTGGCGTAGGCACGGTGTTCTGGCGTAGGCACGGTGTTCTGGCGTAGGCACGATGTTCTGGCGTAGGCACAGTGTTCTGGTGTAGGCACGATGTTCTGGTGTAGGCGCGGTGTTCTGGTGTAGGCACGATGTTCTGGTGTAGGCGCGGTGTTCTGATGTAGGCGCGGTGTTCTGATGTAGGCGCGGTGTTCTGGTGTAGGCACGGTGTTCTGGTGTAGGCGCGGTGTTCTGGTGTAGGCACGGTGTTCTGGCGTAGGCACGGTGTTCTGGTGTAGGCACGGTGTTCTGGTGTAGGCACGATGTTCTGGTGTAGGCACGGTGTTCTGGTGTAGGCACGATGTTCTGGTGTAGGCGCGGTGTTCTACGAAGGTTGCAAGAGGTACAGTCCAGTACCATCGTCCCAGCGACGGCCGGCAGCAGCGTGTGTGTTGTGCGTGGTTGTGTTAGTGTGTTCCATTACTTTACGGCCTATTTATGTGATCTTGTTTGATCCATTGATGCATCTAGCCGGTGAGATCCACGTGGGAGACTGTTTCAGGCCTTCCTAGCTGTGATTAGATCGAGGCTGTGGTATCTGCTAGCGTCGGCCCGAGACATCCGGATCCAGGCGGACATTTCTGGGACCGGGCTTGTTCTCGTCGTCTCAGCTAAGCTGCATGGGTGCAGTCTGTTTCAAGAGCCGCCTCTTGGAGATGGAATATGGTCTTGGTCAACTATGAGTCGCTGATGCAAGCAGTCAGCTGTGAGTCGCTGACGCAGATGTATGCAAGCAGCTGTGAGTCGCTGACGCAGATGTATGCAGGCAGCTGTGAGTCGCTGACGCAGATGTATGCAGGCAGCTGTGAGTCAACTGAAACTGCCATCAGCATTGCTCCGCCGTTGTCCACCTGGTAGGTCCAACCTAGGAGGTCCAGCCTGGAAGATCCAGCCTTTGAGATCCAACATAGGAGGTCCAGCCTGGAAGATCCAGACTAGGCGGTACAACATGTGAGATCCAACCTGGAAGATCAAACCTAGGAGGTCCAACCTGTGAGATCCAACCTAGGAGATCCAACCTGGTAGATCCAACCTGGTAGGTCCAACCTGGGAGGTCCAACCTGGGAGGTCCAACCTGAACCCCACACTACATTTTACCTATTCAATATATTTGTGTTAATCTGTTGGTGAACTATTGTAGAGAATAAATGCGGCCCCCTGGCTGTAGTACTGGCAGTTCTGTAGCCGACTAAACGGACATCGACACGTGGATACATTGGACACAGCCGTTCCTCTCTTCTAACTGCAGGTCTAACATGAGGTCACTACAGACCAGACCCAGAAGATCACTACAAACCAGACCCAGGTAGGGTTTTCATGCCTCCAACAACTAAACAATGAGGTCATAAAGCAGGAAGGTAGTACAACCCATCAATTGATGATACAGAGAGGAACCGGTGTTCTCTTGGTGGTAAAGGTGTAATGGGGAAGCATGTAACAGCAGAAACGTTGGAAGCATCCACACAATCAAACGGGGATGAGAGAATGTGTGGGGGGAGAGAATGTGTGGGGGGAGAGAAGGTGTGGGGGGAGAGAAGGTGTGGGGGGGGGAGAGAAGGTGTGGGGAGAGAAGGTGGGGGGGAGAGAAGGTGTGGGGAGAGAAGGTGTGGGGGGAGAGAAGGTGTGGGGAGAGAAGGTGGGGGGGGGAGAGAAGGTGTGGGGGGAGAAGGTGTGGGGAGAGAAGGTGTGGGGGAGAGAAGGTGTGGGGGAGAGAAGATGAGAGAGAAGGTGGGGGGAGAGAAGATGAGAGAGAAGGTGTGGGATCCCACATCAGGTTGAAGATGACAAGTGTGTAACTGGTGATACCATCACTTATTGTATAAGGCCACCAAGTAAAACTTGATAAACGGATTCCCGGCACACATACTTTGTACAGGCTTTCTGCAAGCAATTGAACTAGTTGTACCCCGGACTCCAACTGGAGCCAGAAATGCGTGCCATGCTCTTGAATGTGAAATATGTTTAAGAGGCCTGAGAACAAGGCAAGGCGAGTTCCGTCCAGCACGGAGGTACGATTAGATTGTGCGTACATCATTGGCCAGGATTGTAGGCGACCAAACATAAGGTGTGTCTGACACGTTGGAGATCGGTGCAAGATTGGGAGGGTCAGTCGATGTCAAGATAACGATCTGGTCAAACATGTCGGAAAGGCCGGTTGAGTTTTGGACGAAAGGACAACAATACCTCCATCGTGTGGCCGTCCACGAGGACTATTTGAAATATTTGGCCGTCCACGAGGAGTGTTTGAAACATTTGGCCGTCCACGAGGAGTGTTTGAAACATTTGGCCGTCCACGAGGAGTGTTTGAAACATTTGGCCGTCCACTAGGAGTGTTTGAAACATTTGGCCGTCCACTAGGAGTGTTTGAAACATTTGATCCACAATAATAATATGATCTAAAAACCTAAGCTGATCGCTGCAGAACGAGGTGATCTGATCGTCAGATGTCGTTTCTCGGTCTAAAACCAGTTTCCGCCATTCACCTTTTTCACACCGACGTGGGGTGGGGAGGGTGGAGGACTACTTGGGATATGGCCCTTCCTGTTTACAGGGATCCCTAGACTCGAACTTGAACAAACACCACACACTCTGCTAGACACGTTTATGTACACCTGGGCCAGATTGAGACGGTGACTAGAAACAGTTGATCTACAAACAGAACTAGAAACAGTTGGATCTACAAACAGAACTAGAAACAGTTGGATCTACAAACAGAACTAGAAACAGTAGATCTACAAACAGAGCTAGAAACAGTTGATCTACAAACAGAACTAGAAACAGTTGGATCTACAAACAGAACTAGAAACAGTAGATCTACAAACAGAACTTTAAACAGTTGGATCTACAAACAGAACTAGAAACAGTTGATCTACAAACAGAACTAGAAACAGTTGATCTACAAACAGAACTAGAAACAGTTGGATCTACAAACAGAACTAGAAACAGTTGATCTACAAACAGAACTAGAAACAGTTGATCTACAAACAGAACTAGAAACAGTTGATCTACAAACAGAACTAGAAACAGTTGGATCTACAAACAGAACTAGAAACGGATCTACAAACAGAACTAGAAACAGTTGATCTACAAACAGAACTAGAAACAGTTGATCTACAAACAGAACTAGAAACAGTTGGATCTACAAACAGAACTAGAAACAGTTGATCTACAAACAGAACTAGAAACAGTTGATCTACAAACAGAACTAGAAACAGTTGGATCTACAAAAGAACTAGAAACAGTTGATCTACAAACAGAACTAGAAACAGTTGATCTACAAACAGAACTAGAAACAGTTGATCTACAAACAGAACTAGAAACAGTTGATCTACAAACAGAACTAGAAACAGTTGATCTACAAACAGAGCTAGAAACAGTTGATCTACAAACAGAACTAGAAACAGTTGATCTACAAACAGAACTAGAAACAGTTTATCTACAAACAGAACTAGAAACAGTTGATCTACAAACAGAACTAGAAACAGTTGATCTACAAACAGAGCTAGAAACAGTTGATCTACAAACAGAACTAGAAACAGTTGATCTACAAACAGAACTAGAAACAGTTGATCTACAAACAGAGCTAGAAACAGTTGATCTACAAACAGAACTAGAAACAGTTGATCTACAAACAGAACTAGAAACAGTTGATCTACAAACAGAACTAGAAACAGTTTATCTACAAACAGAACTAGAAACAGTTGATCTACAAACAGAACTAGAAACAGTTGATCTACAAACAGAGCTAGAAACAGTTGATCTACAAACAGAACTAGAAACAGTTGATCTACAAACAGAGCTAGAAACAGTTGATCTACAAACAGAACTAGAAACAGTTGATCTACAAACAGAACTAGAAACAGTTGATCTACAAACAGAACTAGAAACAGTTGATCTACAAACAGAGCTAGAAACAGTTGATCTACAAACAGAACAGCAAGATTGGAAGCATTGACTACTAAAACTGGAATCAAACAGGAGATGTTTGAAATTTTGGATCGATCAAGATTCCAGTATACCGTAATCCGCACTTCACCACGGGAGCAGGGAATAGTCAAGCTGTAACATGCCAGGCTAAGACAGTAGCCAGGCGACTAAGAAAGGATGGGCATGGGCCAGGCTACTCTATCCTGTATACCATTTCACAAGAAGAGACTCCTTCCTATGGTAGAAGAGGAATGCTGAGTCAACATGCATCTTCCTCATCTATTGTCTTTATTCATGTGATTTTGATTATAGGCTGTATGTTGCATGCATTTGGTTGTAGGTTGTACATGTTGTATGTATTCGGTTGTATGTAGTAGGTTGTACATACATGTATGCGGTTGTATGTATTTGTTTGTACATGTTATGTATTTTGTTGTATGTTGTAAATGGTGTATGTATTCGGTTGTATGTTGTACATGATGTATGTGTAACCTATAAAGCCGAGCGACCAACCGTCAGGAATTAGCCGGATGTTTCTTGTTTAACTGGAGACTCTAGCCCAGTTGTCTTCCCCAAGAAAATGTGTAATTGTCTGGATCTGGTTGGTCACAGACCACATACTCTGGTTGGTCACAGACCACATACTCTGGTTGGTCACAGACCACATACTCTGGTTGGTCACAGACCACATACTCTGGTTCACATTGGAATATGTTAATGATACAGCTGTAAAATCACTGTCCAATGGTGATACTGCTGTCCTACTCTACAACCACTGTCCAATGGTGATACTGCTGTCCTACAACCACTGTCTAATGGTGATACTGCTGTCCTACTCTACAACCACTGTCTAATGGTGATACTGCTGTCCTACAACCACTGTCCAATGGTGATACTGCTGTCTACACCCACTAACTCAGTTATACTCACACCACATTCTGTATTCTCAAATAAAACCGAACATCTGAAGATAAATTGATTGTGTGTCAAATAAAGTTGAGAAAGTCTTCATATAGTCTAGATCTATTTGTGAGGTTTGTTCCCTGAAATCTGTGTCTGTTTCTAGTCTTGGTGCCGGCTCCACGTCAGCTCTTATACACAAAATGTTTTCAATTCTTCCAAACTAATCACTTACACAATAGATTATTTTTTTCTAAAAATCTGACATGGTCCCATCTTTTGTAGGACAAGTTGTCACGCACAAAAACAAGAGAAGGTTCATATTTAGCGACTTCCATGAAACAACTTCAAGAAATTTGTCAGGTTAAAAACAATATTAACAATAAAAAGAGCAACAAATAAATCAAATTATTTATACATTTCTAGAAAATATCGCGCGGTCCTGTTTGGTACACAAACCGTGTCCTACCATATTTAATTCACTAACCTTTTGTATCGGAAATAGGTCAAGTGCTTGTTGAGAAGATTCGATGTATGGTATCTCTCACTAACTTAAGGCACTCCCCACAGTGACTACTCTTCACCAAGTCAAAACTTGTAAGAACGGCGTATAACTGGAAGCCACTTTTAAATAGGTTTCGCTATTTGTCGCACCTGAAGCTCTCCCGAGACACAGCCACATCCGCCTAAGCTCGTCCCAGCACTGAGACATCCGTGTGAAAATAACCCGCCGCGCCTTACTTGGATAACTGAAACCCGCCAAAGTGGAAGGTATGAACTGGTCTCATTCCTCTATGTAAATGAGATTGCACGTGCCCAATGACGCACAAAGATATAATGGCTGCTTGGTTTAAAATTAGAACGAGCTGTGTCAATATGACTACATGTGCCAGAGGTAGGACAGTTCCAGCGGAAATGGTCAAGTACAGAGGAGATGACGTGGTCAAGACACTGATGGATAGAGTCTACGGGGGAGTTAGTAGGTAGACTAACAAGTGATTTCCCATAACCGGTAACAGTTGTCAAGGTGGGCATGTTAGAGGCACTCTTGTCAGTCTCAGGTGGGCTAGGCTGGCCATCTTCACAGCCTCTTCCTCCTATAACAGTAAGCGGGTACATATTGACAGCTGGGTAGATCAGAGAGTGTCGATAACGGGGATCGAACTTAACACCATTACCCTGAGAAATGAGGTCTCAATGACTCTACCACTCATCCGATACAGGTGTAACATTAAGTGTGACAGACTAACAGGTGTAACATTAAGTGGGACAGACTAACAGGTGTAACATTAAGTGGGGCAGACTGACATGTGTAACATTAAATGTGACAGACTAACATGTGTAACATTAAGTGGGGCAGACTGACATGTGTAACATTAAATGTGACAGACTAACATGTGTAACATTAAGTGGGGCAGACTGACATGTGTAACATTAAATGTGACAGACTAACATGTGTAATGTAGCAGATTCTCTAATTCTTTGCCCTGGCCGTGATCTAACTTAGAACATTCTCACACTCATCCACATCATCATGACCATACTCAGTAAATGACATATCACACAGCAGGTGGCATATTTATTATATCATACTCATATCATACAATGAGTAGAGAAATTACAAACACAATATAATACATATCTTAACTAAACATTCTACTAAAACGGGAATTGTAAGCATTAGCTATTGATGGAATTCCCAACTAACTAAAAAACCCAGTTCTATTGCCTTGCATTTGCATCACACACATCTCGCCTTAACTGCGTCTTCAACACACCTTATCAAATACTCTTCCTCACTGAAATCCCCTCAGGCGGGCGATCTCGACATAACTCGTTCACATTGTGTCCTTGCTTACAAACACACTTTCACATTATCTATTAATGCAAAACTCACACACCTATTTGAGCGATCCTGTTCTATCACTAAACATTCGTCCAACCGTCAATCAATCGCTCCTCTATCTAAGTCGGTGAGTTAAACATACTATCCACATTCAGTCTCTCTCTCTCTATCTCTCCTCCTCTCTCTTCCAGCCTACTCTCTCCTCGAGCTAAACTTTGTCTCGAGTTATATATCCTCAAGCAAGGCCAGAGCTTGACCAATCGATCTCAGGTATGGTCATCTTCAATTCCAATTGGAACGAAACACTTTGCACACCTGTCACTCATTCTCTCGCAGCAAGCCCCGTTGCCAATTTCGTCTGTCAATCAATCTCCCCCTACCAAAATCGGAAGGCCAGTGGTCAGTTTCTACCTGTCCACATTCCTTAACCCAACTCTGTTCTCCTTTGCTGAGACAGTGAGTGACCTTGACATGCATTCATGTAGCTTTAAGCTTTAACATGTTCAGGCATCCTAAACTCCCCTTACTCCGGCGGGAACTGTTACATTACCTCCCTAAACTACAGACCGAAACATGGATGGTCATTTTTTTTCATCTGGCAAATGACCACCATTTTCGTCTCTACTATCCAAAATGTAAACACTACTCCTGTTTACAACTTCACTCACATCGTACATGCATAAAAAGACATGTCATTTGATACATATAAACTTTTTGTAATACATACACAATCAATACAAGCAGAAGAAAAACACTGTGGCTGGGCGTTTTTACAACACAAACCACCACTTTTACATCGTTTTGCAGTCAAGTACACCAAAGTCTGTCCCTGCGGGACCTTGAACTCATCAAAACAGAAACACCTTAAGGAATTCTCCTTACTCATTTGAGGTCAACATACCTCGCCCTGTTTCCCGTGCCTTCCTCTAAGGACACGAACCTTCATTGTTACACTCGACCAGTTCAGGTCAATTTTCTCAGGCGGTCTCATTACACGCCTGGCCGACGATTCACTTCATACTAACTCCTGTGAGGCCACGAATTTACGTGGGTTATCCTCAGGCTAGTTATCACTGTCTTTCTTGACAGCTATCCCCTCTCAAAGAAAACAGCAAAATTCTTTATGTTTCCCACAAAAACGATATTTGACAACATGTCATAGTCAATATTAAAACTTCTGATCAATGTAGTCTTCTCTGCAAAGACTCCACATACATGTGATTCTGGAACTCGTGGTGACTTGTGCTTGCGGAGGCCTACAGTCTGGATGAGATATACTGCTCTGTAGATCACCTAAATAACCTGTATCAAATACCTGTAAACATGATGATTCAACAACAACAAAAAAACAACAACAAAACACAAGACAAATGCATTGCATACAATGTCGAAACCCAAACAATAAATACAAATGTCAAAATATTTGCACGCATACTTATGATATCAATATTTCAGTCAGCAAGTATAACACGTTGATACTGTCAGGATATGTAATCATGTTTAAACAACAAAACAACAACAAAATTAAGAAAAATTCAATGCATACTATATCGACCATACAACCCACTTAAAATGCAAGTAATACCATTAGTCAAAACCCAAACACCAAATGCAAATGTCAAAATATTTGCACACAAAAACATGATCAAATGCCATCAACCTTCACTCCTGCTCGTGCCCCACAGATGAGCACCTGTTAATGCCCCCTTCAAAAGATACTAAACTATGACTAAGTTCTAACTTAATCAGGTACTAAACTATGTCTGAGTCAAAAGTCAAAAACCGAATCGTCCACCTGTCGAATTACGTCATGCTGTAACCCTACTAGTCCAGGTGCAGTCTTTGTCCCGAGGAATCAAAACCGAGTGTTGTGATCTAACTATTTCACCGTTGTTTCCCCAAATTCCCCGCATCAAAGCTACCTGGTCAGATATTAACCGAAGCATCGCGTCCACGTGTTACCTTGCGTCACGTAATCATTACCTGGCGCATCCAGCTATCCTGCGTCTCTTGTCCGTTTCTCTGGTCGGAAATGTCCCTTTGATCTCGGTCAGTCTTCGCTTCAGACTGACCGTCCGCTCATTGTCTGGCGTGTACTTCAGACAACGAATTCAAAGGAATTTTTAACATCTGGTCATTCCTCCTTCTCTATACCATACCCCCTAATTATCCAAATCTCCGTTTCCCAAGGATAACGGTAGATGAAACAAATTTTATGCAAATGCATACATTAACTGGAGTTTCACATGACTTTACTCCACACGACTTTACCTAATTCCATTTCTGAATTCCAGGTTTTTGGCTAGCGTCAGTAAACATTGCATCAACCGTTCCTTATCACTACTGCTTATTTTAACCAGACTATGCGTTGCCCCATCAGCTGTCTCTGATTGCTGCGCGATTTCCTCCTGTAAAACGCCCATCGTCTGGTCTGTTTGTTTCACAGCTGTTTGGTTCGTACCCACCGGTTCTCTGGTAGTGTTACGTACACTTACATCGTCCGCTACTTCAGCCTTCCGTCCATCTGTATTCACTATTTGTGGGAAAAACTTTTCACACTGTTCGTTTGACTGTTGGCTTATCTCGAAATGAGATCTTTTCATCTTTGCTTCGATGACTGGTTCGCTGTCCTGGCTGTGGTTAACCTGTCTGTCCCTTTTCTTCGTTTTCCTTAGAAACTCTGTTCCTCTTTTGTTGGCTGCTGTTGGTGCGTCCGTTTCGCATTCCAACTGTGCGTCATTTCCACTTCCTTCCTCGGTGGCCGAAAGGTTGTCTCTTCTTTCGGTCTGTTCAACAACTTCTCCCGCATGGCTAGGCCCTGCCACCATTCCTCCTCCTCTCATTTCCTCTTTATCTGACGAATCTCCGACTATTTCCTTGTTCGATTCTTCGTCGACTTTAACTAATTTTCTACCAGGCTTGACCACAAGTTCCTGGTAAACTTGGCCCCTTTCAGCACGCCCGACCATGTTAATCGACGTAATACCCTCTTCCTGAATTCTCGGCCTACCCTGTCCAATGACGTAACATTTCATCTGGACCTCTGAGCGAACGTTTGTCTCGTTTGCATTGCGTAACCTGCCCTCCGTCCCTAACTTTTCTGGATACACAAAACCTGTATCTCTTTCTTTCCGTCCATCCGCCTCGTGCTCAAAGTCTCTTTGATAGCTCCTGTCCTGCCTCTCCATCTGTAACCGTGCAAAAGGCCTCTTGTGGGCTAAGAATCTGCCCGATTCAAACTTCTGCCCAACCATTCCTCCTCCTCTCACTTGACTTGGCCTCTGCACCTGGGTCAAACTCCAACCCTTTTCGCAACCTCTTTCCAGTCGTCCACACACGTCCGTCCTGAGATTTCCACCTCTGTCCCTCCACGGATCGGAATGTGGAAGTAGTACGGGCTTCCTACTCACTTTCCTACCACTCTGTCCCCTTCCAAAATACTGGGCCGTGTTTACTTCTGTGATTTCTTGACTTCTTCTCTCCTTCCTAGCTGGTGTGAAAGCTCCGTTTTCAAACTGTTGCAACAGCTGTCGCAGCTTCCATTGGAGGTCTTTTTCCTGTCTTTCCAGCCGAATAACTCTGCTTGTTAGTTCTCTTAGCTGGTTTTGTAGTTGACTTTTGTCCTCCCACTTATCGCTGACTGTAGCTCGTGCCATGAAAGGCTTGTTTTTGACAAACAGTCCTCTTCTCCAGATAACGTTCGTGTTCCGAATTATATTTGGGCATCCTATAGACAAATGTCCAAAAGTTAGACAATGATAACATTGTTTAACATTGTCCAACCTCGACATATTGAATAAACCCGTCTGGCCCACCAAAAAATTTTATAAGACTGTCAAGTACGCACAAAGTCTTGTCAATAATACAACAATGGGTGGAAGAAAAATGTCACACTTACCAGTCAGATGATTGGAAAAGCTGTCTATGGTACTAACACTCTAACCACTAGCTACTCCTCTATTCCTAACTACACGCACAAGTTATATATAACTGCGACACTTGTGTTAAACATGCAAATCAAGATCAATAGCTACACACGCACTATATTTATAAATCTACCACGACTATCCTGGTCACGGCACCAAAATAATAATAACGTGTAGCAGATCCTCTAATTCTTTGCCCTGGCCGTGATCTAACTTAGAACATTCTCACACTCATCCACATCATCATGACCATACTCAGTAAATGACATATCACACAGCAGGTGGCATATTTATTATATCATACTCATATCATACAATGAGTAGAGAAATTACAAACACAATATAATACATATCTTAACTAAACATTCTACTAAAACGGGAATTGTAAGCATTAGCTATTGATGGAATTCCCAACTAACTAAAAAACCCAGTTCTATTGCCTTGCATTTGCATCACACACATCTCGCCTTAACTGCGTCTTCAACACACCTTATCAAATACTCTTCCTCACTGAAATCCCCTCAGGCGGGCGATCTCGACATAACTCGTTCACATTGTGTCCTTGCTTACAAACACACTTTCACATTATCTATTAATGCAAAACTCACACACCTATTTGAGCGATCCTGTTCTATCACTAAACATTCGTCCAACCGTCAATCAATCGCTCCTCTATCTAAGTCGGTGAGTTAAACATACTATCCACATTCAGTCTCTCTCTCTCTATCTCTCCTCCTCTCTCTTCCAGCCTACTCTCTCCTCGAGCTAAACTTTGTCTCGAGTTATATATCCTCAAGCAAGGCCAGAGCTTGACCAATCGATCTCAGGTATGGTCATCTTCAATTCCAATTGGAACGAAACACTTTGCACACCTGTCACTCATTCTCTCGCAGCAAGCCCCGTTGCCAATTTCGTCTGTCAATCAATCTCCCCCTACCAAAATCGGAAGGCCAGTGGTCAGTTTCTACCTGTCCACATTCCTTAACCCAACTCTGTTCTCCTTTGCTGAGACAGTGAGTGACCTTGACATGCATTCATGTAGCTTTAAGCTTTAACATGTTCAGGCATCCTAAACTCCCCTTACTCCGGCGGGAACTGTTACAGTAACATTAAGTGTGACAGACTAACAGGTGTAACATTAAATGTGACAGACTAACATGTGTAACATTAAATGTGACAGACTAACATGTGTAACATTAAATGTGACAGACTAACAGGTGTAACATTAAATGTGACAGACTAACATGTGTAACATTAAATGTGACAGACTAACAGGTGTAACATTAAATGTGACAGACTAACATGTGTAACATTAAATGTGACAGACTAACATGTGTAACATTAAATGTGAGAGACTAACAGGTGTAACATTAAGGGTGACAATCCTCAAACTAACGGGTGTAACATTAAGTGGGGCAGACTAACAGGTGTAACATAAAATGTGACAGACTAACAGGTGTAACATTAAGTGTGACAGACTAACAGGTGTAACATTAAGTGTGACAGACTGACAGGTGTAACATTAAGTGTGACAGACTGACAGGTGTAACATTAAGTGTGACAGACTAACAGGTGTAACATTAAGTGTGACAGACTGATAGGTGTAATATTAAGTGTGACAGACTAACAGGTGTATCATTAAGTGGGGCAGACTGACAGGTGTAACATTAAGTGTGACAGACTAACAGGTGTAACATTAAGTGTGACAGACTGATAGGTGTAATATTAAGTGTGACAGACTAACAGGTGTATCATTAAGTGGGGCAGACTGACAGGTGTAACATTAAGTGTGACAGACTAACAGGTGTAACATTAAGTGTGACAGACTGATAGGTGTAATATTAAGTGTGACAGACTAACAGGTGTATCATTAAGTGGGGCAGACTGACAGGTGTAACATTAAATGTGACAGGCTTACAGGTGTGAAATTAAGGGTGACAAGCCTTAGACTAACAGGTGTGTCTGTTTCTGTTTCTAAGGATCGACGCCACTGCACTCCTGGCATACCTATAGGTGCTCAGTCTCTCTCATCAAATGACGTAAGGTATGGATGATGATGGTCCTTGTAGCTCGCTGGTTGTACACGCTCCTACGCCGCCCTCTCGTGCGCCCCACTCCGCTCGAACCTCGTTTAATGTCGAAACTTTGCAGTCTGTGGATTGCTGTTTCATCTATTGTGGTGTCCTCATCCAACAGGCGGTCATTGATTGATTTCAAAATGTCACTTCTGTCCATCACTAATGTACCCTTGATGGGAGCTTGTGAAGCCAAGATGTCAGCTCTTTCATTGTCCTGAACCCCAGCATGAGCAGGACAGTAGATCCAGGTCAGCTCCTGGAGGTTTGAGGCCTCAACAGCAGCTATCCACTCGTACCTAAGCCATCCCTTCTGTACCTTCTGAAGTACGGCTTGCGTGTCTGTCACGATGACTGCCCTTGTTATAGAAGTCTCAGATATCCATTTTAGCGCTGAGGTCACTGCTTCCGTCTCCATTATCATACTGGAGGTTGTTGACATGTATGCCCTACTGCGCTCAGCAACGACCTCTCCTCTCACTCTAGCCGAGAAACCCCAGCCTGATGTCCCACTCAGCAACGACCTCTCCTCTCACTCTAGCCGAGAAACCCCAGCCTGATGCCCCACTCAGCCACGACCTGTCCTATCACTCTAGCCGAGAAACCACAGCCTGATGTCCCACTGCTCACGACTGATCCGTCGGTGTATATGACAGCGTCACTCTCCTGGGTATTCTCAGTTATCAGTTGATTCACCTCGTGCTCTGCTCTCTCGTTATACCGTTCTCTGCATTCCTTGCCTAAGGTTATGATGACTCTCTGGTACTCTATCATTCTATCACCAGTGTGGACCCATTCTTCCCCTTGGGCTATCGTCTCAGGTGGAGTGACGTGTCCGATTGTTGTCTCAGCCTGTGCCATCCATGACGACCCTCTCTTGATTCTTGATATCTGAGATACTACTGTGCAGAGGGTGCCGCGTGTCTGTGGTGACACGCATATAGGCTTTGACTTGTGCCAGTTTATGTCTGGATGTCATCAATAACAATCCTAACATGTACCGCATCATCACAATCGGGGTATCTCTAGTGCAGCCCAGAACCCGACGCATACTTTCATTCTGGATGCGGTCCAACCTTTCACACTGTGTTCTTGATAGCGTGAGGATGCCTAGTACAGCCCAGAACCAGTCGCATACCTTCATTCTGGATGCTGTCTAACCTTTCACACTGTGTTCTTGATAGCGTGAGGATGCCTAGTACAGCCCAGAACCAGTCACATACCTACATTCTGGATGCGGTCCAACCTTTCACAATGTGTTCTTGATAGCGTGAGGATGCCTAGTACAGCCCAGAACCAGTCACATACCTTCATTCTGGATGCGGTCCAACCTTTCACACTGTGTCCTTGATGGTGTGAGGATGCCTAGTCCGTAATCGATGACAGACAACACGACCTGACGAAATAGGATGAGCATGAGGTGTTGTTCCAAGTCGGCAGCAGCTATGGTCTTGAGTGCTCCTAACCCTCTCTTGCCTCTTTGTACGATGGGGTCAACATGGCAGTTATAAGAGAGACTGTGATCAAAAGTCACTCCGAGGTATTTCAACCTGTCACACCTGTCAATGGTGCAACCATCAAAAGTGATGCCCGGGAGTTCAGCCTTTACTGTGGAATTATTCAAAGAGCACCATATCATGCAGGCCTTGTTTGGATTGATCTTGGAGCTTGAGTCGCCGCACCACTGTGAGATTCCTTGTAAGGTTTCCTGGATGTCTTTGACCAACTCTTGCCTGTCTGAGCCAGTCCTGTACGTTAGGATGTCATCGGCAAATGTCAACGTTCGCCCTGTCCCTGTGGGTTGAATATTGACCCGAAATAGTATGGAAAGGGAACTGATATACCAGCTAAACAAACTCTCAGACCACAATACAATCACCCTCCAGTGGATTCCAGCTCACTGCGGCATACCTGGGAATGAATGGGCGGACAGACTGGCCAGGGAGGGAAGACAGAGAGAACAATTCACCCACCCAGTGTCACTGCCAGAAATGAATGGGCGAACAGACTAGCCAGGGAGGGAAGACAGACAGAACAATTCACCCACCCAGTGTCACTGCCAGAAATGAATGGGCGAACAGACTAGCCAGGGAGGGAAGACAGACAGAACAATTCACCCACCCAGTGTCACTGCCAGAAGTCAAGGCAAACATTAAACAAATATTTAAACAACAGTGCATAGAGAGAACAAACAGTAAATACCCACAGGACCCAATCAATAGACTGAATAGGAAACAGTATACCACAATTTTTCGCCTCAGAACAGGTCATTGCAGACTAAATGCACACATGCATAAAATGAAAGCAGCACAGACTGCACAATGCACATGTCAGAGAGGACCCCAGACTCCAGAACACATCCTGCAAACATGTCCACTGCACCAAGACTCCCGTGAGAAGACCTGGCTAGAGGAAAGAAACATACAAGACAAACTGTGGGGAACCATTGAGGACCTGCGACTGACGTGTCACTTCATGGAGGCGGCCCATCTGGTGGCATAAAAGGAGCATACGAAACCGAACGCTAAGAAGGAGAAGAATATTGGTCACTTTTACTGTGTAAATGTTGAACAGCACCGGTGAGAGCGGAGACCCTTGAGGCAGTCCTGGACATATTCGCCTCGGTTCTGATGTCCACGATCCCACGAGTAGTGCAACTGTTCTTTCCATCAGGGCAGCTGATATCCAACTAACCAGCCACGGGTTTAAACCACATTGCTTCAGACAGGTAATTAAGGTCCCAAAATCGACACGGTTGTATGCGTCTTCCAGGACGAGTGCCACCGCGACTGTTTCTTGCTTTGACTGAAACCCCTCGTACACATCATACGCGAAAGTTCCAGCGTTAGCCTAGGTCTCCCTTCGCTGTTCTATAACTGCCCAGCGTATCGGGTAGAATCTGCTCCCATTCAAGGTAAGCCATTATTTTCCTGGCCACTATCTTCTCGAGCAATTTGCCATATGCATTCTGTATGGTGATTATTCGATAGCTGATGAGAAGCGTGGAGTCCTTACCAGGTTTAGGCAGTGGTGTTTCTGTGTGTTTTGTGTGTGTGTGTGTGTGTATATGTGCGTGTGTGTGTGTGCGTGGATGTGTGTGTATCTGTGCGAGGGTATGTGTGTGTGGGGTTGTGTGTGTATCTGTGCGTAGTTGGTATGTGTCTGTGCGTGGTTGTGTGTGTATGAGTGTGGTTGTGTGTATGCGTGTGTGTGTGTGTCTGTGCGTGGTTGTGTGTCTGTGAGTAGTTGTGTGTGTATGGATGTGGTTGTGTGTGTGCGTGTGTGTGTGTGTGTCTGTGTGTGCGTGGTAGTGTGTATGTATGTCTACGCGGGGTTGTGTGTGTCCGTGGTTGTGTGTGTGTGGTTGTGTGTGTGTGTGGTTGTGTTAGTGTATTTTAATTTGTTTGATCGACATTATTAACATGTGCAGTGTCCCTCCATCTTGACCGTAATTATACTGACCATTTCTTGTTTGATTCAGTTTTTCATAACTGACATTTTGTGACTCACTCAATCCTAGTCACGTCTTGGTAATCGCGCTAACTGAAATCATGTTGGGGGACGGCGTGGCCTAGTGGTTGAGTGGCACGGCTCACAACCAAAATGTGCTGGGTTCGATCCCAATCACAGCACCGGCCGTTACCACGGGGAAGCAGGAGGAAGCAGTCCCTTACATAAAATGCATGCTGAAGTCGGATGCACTGGGCCGACAGACGCAAAATAAAAACGACAGTGCAACGCACACTGCCTCGGGGATTAGAGAAATAAGGCAAACGCAAAACAACAAAAAATCATGTTGTATGAGTACCACATGACATGTTGTGATATGTTGGCTTAGTGAGTTGTGATATGTTGGCTTAGTGAGTTGTGATATGTTGGCTTAGTGAGTTGTGATATGTTGGCCTGATAAGTTGTGATATGGTGGCCTAATGAGATGTGATATGTTGGTCTGATAAGGTATGATATGTTGCCTAATGAGTTGTGATATGTTGGCCTAGTAAGTTGTGATATGTTGGCCCAGTAAGTTGTGATATGTTGGCCTAGTTAGTTGTGATATGTTAGCCTAGTAAGTTGTTGGCCTAGTGAGTTGTGATATGTTGGCCTAGTAAGTTGTGATATGTTGGCTTAGTTAGTTGTGATATGTTGGCCTAGTAAGTTGTTGGCCTAGTGAGTTGTGATATGTTGACCTAGTTAGATGTGATATGTTGGCCTAGTAAGTTGTGATATGTTGGCCTAGTTAGTTGTGATATGTTGGCCTAGTAAGTTGTGATATGTTGGCCTAGTAAGTTGTGATATGTTGGCCTAGTTAGTTGTGATATGTTAGCCTAGTAAGTTCTTGGCCTAGTGAGTTGTGATATGTTGACCTAGTAAGTTGTGATATGTTGGCCTAGTAAGTTGTGATATGTTGGCCTAGTAAGTTGTGATATGTTGGCCTAGTAAGTTGTGATATGTTGGCCTAGTAAGTTGTGATATGTTGGCCTAGTAAGTTGTTGGCCTAGTGAGTTGTGATATGTTGGCATAGTTAGTTGTGATATGTTGACCTAGTAAGTTATTGGTCTAGTGAGTTGTGATATGTTGACCTAGTTAGTTATTATATGTTGGCCTAGTAAGTTGTTGGCCCAGTGAGTTGTGATATGTTGGCCTAGTAAGTTGTGATATGTTGGCCTAGTAAGTTGTGATATGTTGGCCTAGTAAGTTGTGATATGTTGGCCTAGTAAGTTGTGATATGTTGGCCTAGTTAGTTGTGATATGTTAGCCTAGTAAGTTGTTGGCCTAGTGAGTTGTGATATGTTGACCTAGTAAGTTGTGATATGTTGGCCTAGTTAGTTGTGATATGTTGGCCTAGTAAGTTGTTGGCCTAGTGAGTTGTGATATGTTGACCTAGTTAGATGTGATATGTTGGCCTAGTAAGTTGTGATATGTTGGCCTAGTAAGTTATGATATGTTGGCCCAGTAAGTTGTGATATGTTGGCCTAGTAAGTTGTGATATGTTGGCCCAGTAAGTTCTGATATGTTGGCCTAGTAAGTTGTGATATGTTGGCCTAGTAAGTTGTGATATGTTGGCCTAGTAAGTTGTGATATGTTGGCCTAGTAAGTTGTTGACCTAGTAAGTTGTGATATGTTGGCCTAGTTAGTTGTGATATGTTAAAGTAGTAAGTTGTTGGCCTAGTGAGTTGGGATATGTTGACCTAGTTAGTTGTGATATGTTGGCCTAGTAAGTTGTGATATGTTGGCCTAGTAAGTTGTTGGCCTAGTGAGTTGTGATATATTGACCTAATAAGTTGTGATATGTTGACCTAGTAAGTTGTGATATGTTGGCCCAGTAAGTTGTGATATGTTGGCCTAGTAAGTTGTGATATGTGGCCCAGTAAGTTGTGATATGTTGGCCTAGTAAGTTGTTGGCCTAGTGAGTTGTGATATGTTGGCCCAGTAAGTTGTGATATGTTGGCCCAGTAAGTTGTGATATGTTGGCCTAGTAAGTTGTGATATGTTGGCCTAGTACGTTGTGATATGTTGGCCTAGTGAGTTGTGATATGTTGGCCTAGTAAGTTGTGATATGTTGGCCCAGTAAGTTGTGATATGTTGGCCTAGTAAGTTGTTGGCCTAGTGAGTTGTGATATGTTGGCCTAGTAAGTTGGGATATGTTGGCCTAGTACGTTGTTGGCCTAGTGAGTTGTGATATGTTGGCCTAGTTAGTTGTGATATGTTGGCCTAGTAAGTTGGGATATGTTGGCCTAGTAAGGTGTGATATGTTGGCCTAGTTAGTTGTGATATGTTGGCCTAGTAAGTTGTGATATGTTGGCCTAGTTAGTTGTGATATGTTTGCCCAGTAAGTTGTTGGCCTAGTGAGTTGTGATATGTTGACCTAGTAAGTTGTGATATGTTGGCCTAGTTAGTTGTGATATGTTGGCCTAGTAAGTTGTTGGCCTAGAGAGTTGTGATATGTTGACCTAGTTAGTTGTGATATGTTGGCCTAGTAAGTTGTGATATGTTGGCCTAGTAAGTTGTTGGCCTAATGAGTTGTGATATGTTGACCTAGTAAGTTGTGATATGTTGACCTATTAAGTTGTGATATGTTGGCCTAGTAAATTGTGATATGTTGACCTAGTAAGTTGTGATATGTTGGCCTAGTTAGTTGTGATATGTTGACCTATTAAGTTGTTGGCCTAGTGAGTTGTGATATGTTGACCTAGTTAGTTGTGATATGTTGGCCTAGTAAGTTGTGATATGTTGGCCTAGTAAGTTGTGATATGTTGGCCTAGTTAGTTGTGATATGTTGGCCTAGTAAGTTGTTGGCCTACTGAGTTGTGATATCTTGACCTAGTTAGTTGTGATATGTTGGCCTAGTAAGTTATTGGCCTAGTGGGTTGTGATATATTGACCTAGTAAGTTGTGAAATGTTGACCTAGTAAGTTGTGATATGTTGGCCTAGTAAGTTGTGATATGTTGGCCTAGTAAATTGTTGGCCTAGTAAGTTGTGATATGTTGGCCTAGTAAGTTGTGATATGTTGGCCTAGTAAGTTGTTGGCCTAGTGAGTTGTGATATGTTGGCATAGTTAGTTGTGATATGTTGACCTAGTAAGTTATTGGTCTAGTGAGTTGTGATATGTTGACCTAGTTAGTTGTTATATGTTGGCCTAGTAAGTTGTTGGCCCAGTGAGTTGTGATATGTTGGCCTAGTAAGTTGTGATATGTTGGCCTAGTTAGTTGTGATATGTTGGCCTAGTAAGTTGTGATATGTTGGCCTAGTAAGTTGTGATATGTTGGCCTAGTTAGTTGTGATATGTTAGCCTAGTAAGTTCTTGGCCTAGTGAGTTGTGATATGTTGACCTAGTAAGTTGTGATATGTTGGCCTAATAAGTTGTGATATGTTGGCCTAGTAAGTTGTGATATGTTGGCCTAGTAAGTTGTGATATGTTGGCCTAGTAAGTTGTGATATGTTGGCCTAGTAAGTTGTTGGCCTAGTGAGTTGTGATATGTTGGCATAGTTAGTTGTGATATGTTGACCTAGTAAGTTATTGGTCTAGTGAGTTGTGATATGTTGACCTAGTTAGTTATTATATGTTGGCCTAGTAAGTTGTTGGCCCAGTGAGTTGTGATATGTTGGCCTAGTAAATTGTGATATGTTGGCCTAGTAAGTTGTGATATGTTGGCCTTGTAAGTTGTGATATGTTGGCCTAGTAAGTTGTGATATGTTGGCCTAGTTAGTTGTGATATGTTAGCCTAGTATGTTGTTGGCCTAGTGAGTTGTGATATGTTGACCTAGTAAGTTGTGATATGTTGGCCTAGTTAGTTGTGATATGTTGCCCTAGTAAGTTGTTGGCCTAGTGAGTTGTGATATGTTGACCTAGTTAGATGTGATATGTTGGCCTAGTAAGTTGTGATATGTTGGCCTAGTAAGTTGTGATATGTTGGCCCAGTAAGTTGTGATATGTTGGCCTAGTAAGTTGTGATATGTTGGCCCAGTAAGTTGTGATATGTTGGCCTAGTAAGTTGTGATATGTTGGCCTAGTAAGTTGTGATATGTTGGCCAGTAAATTGTGATATGTTGGCCTAGTAAGTTGTTGACCTAGTAAGTTGTGATATGTTGGCCTAGTTAGTTGTGATATGTTAAAGTAGTAAGTTGTTGGCCTAGTGAGTTGGGATATGTTGACATAGTTAGTTGTGATATGTTGGCCTAGTAAGTTGTGATATGTTGGCCTAGTAAGTTGTTGGCCTAGTGAGTTGTGATATATTGACCTAATAAGTTGTGATATGTTGACCTAGTAAGTTGTGATATGTTGGCCCAGTAAGTTGTGATATGTTGGCCTAGTAAGTTGTGATATGTTGGCCCAGTAAGTTGTGATATGTTGGCCTAGTAAGTTGTTGGCCTAGTGAGTTGTGATATGTTGGCCCAGTAAGTTGTGATATGTTGGCCCAGTAAGTTGTGATATGTTGGCCTAGTAAGTTGTGATATGTTGGCCTAGTACGTTGTGATATGTGGCCTAGTGAGTTGTGATATGTTGGCCTAGTAAGTTGTGATATGTTGGCCCAGTAAGTTGTGATATGTTGGCCTAGTAAGTTGTTGGCCTAGTGAGTTGTGATATGTTGGCCTAGTTAGTTGTGATATGTTGGCCTAGTAAGTTGGGATATGTTGGCCTAGTACGTTGTTGGCCTAGTGAGTTGTGATATGTTGGCCTAGTTAGTTGTGATATGTTGGCTTAGTAAGTTGGGATATGTTGGCCTAGTAAGGTGTGATATGTTGGCCTAGTTAGTTGTGATATGTTGGCCTAGTAAGTTGTGATATGTTGGCCTAGTTAGTTGTGATATGTTTGCCCAGTAAGTTGTTGGCCTAGTGAGTTGTGATATGTTGACCTAGTAAGTTGTGATATGTTGGCCTAGTTAGTTGTGATATGTTGGCCTAGTAAGTTGTTGGCCTAGAGAGTTGTGATATGTTGACCTAGTTAGTTGTGATATGTTGGCCTAGTAAGTTGTGATATGTTGGCCTAGTAAGTTGTTGGCCTAATGAGTTGTGATATGTTGACCTAGTAAGTTGTGATATGTTGACCTATTAAGTTGTGATATGTTGGCCTAGTAAATTGTGATATGTTGACCTAGTAAGTTGTGATATGTTGGCCTAGTTAGTTGTGATATGTTGACCTAGTAAGTTGTTGGCCTAGTGAGTTGTGATATGTTGACCTAGTTAGTTGTGATATGTTGGCCTAGTAAGTTGTGATATGTTGGCCTAGTAAGTTGTGATATGTTGGCCTAGTTAGTTGTGATATGTTGGCCTAGTAAGTTGTTGGCCTACTGAGTTGTGATATCTTGACCTAGTTAGTTGTGATATGTTGGCCTAGTAAGTTATTGGCCTACTGAGTTGTGAAATATTGACCTAGTAAGTTGTGAAATGTTGACCTAGTAAGTTGTGATATGTTGGCCCAGTAAGTTGTGATATGTTGGCCCAGTAAGTTGTGATATGTTGGCCTAGTAAGTTGTTGGCCTAGTGAGTTGTGATATGTTGGCCCAGTAAGTTGTGATATGTTGGCCTAGTAAGTTGTGATATGTTGGCCCAGTAAGTTGTGATATGTTGGCCTAGTAAGTTGTGATATGTTGGCCTAGTAAGTTGTGATATGTTGGCCTAGTAAGTTGTGATATGTTGGCCTAGTAAGTTGTGATATGTTGGCCTAGTAAGTTGTGATATGTTGGCCTAGTAAGTTGTGATATGTTGGCCTAGTAAGTTGTGATATGTTGGCCTAGTAAGTTGTGATATGTTGGCCTAGTAAGTTGTGATATGTTGGCCTAGTAAGTTGTGAAATGTTGACCTAGTAAGTTGTGATATGTTGGCCTAGTAAGTCGTGATATGTTGACCTAGTAAGTTGTGATATGTTGGCCCAGTAAGTTGTGATATGTTGGCCTAGTAAGTTGTTGGCCTAATGAGTTGTGATATGTTGACCTAGCAAGTTGTGATATGTTGACCTAGTAAGTTGTGATATGTTGGCCTAGTAAGTTGTGATATGTTGACCTAGTAAGTTGTGATATGTTGACCTAGTTAGTTGTGATATGTTGGCCTAGTAAGTTGTGATATGTTGACCTAGTGAGTTGTGATGTGTTGGCCTAGTGAGTTGTGATGTGTTGGCCTAGTGAGTTGTGATGTGTTGGCCTAGTGAGTTGTGATGTGTTGGCCTAGTGAGTTGTGATGTGTTGGCCTAGTGAGTTGTGATGTGTTGGCCTAGTGAGTTGTGATGTGTTGGCCTAGTGAGTTGTGATGTGTTGGCCTAGTAAGTTGTGATGTGTTGGCTTAGTAAGCCGCTTAAGTTACAATACCTACTTCGGCTACCTGGCAACAGACTTTAACATGCGTGTTTGGATATCAAGATTCCAAGTATTCTAAGTATTCAAGTATTCCAAGTCAATTAGTTATCTTCTTTTCTTCTTTACCCCAGACGAATGCCTTAATTGGAATACTTGGAATCCTTTGAATACTTGGATATAAAGATGCTGCAAAGAATACAAAGAAGAGCGACAAAGATGATAGTTGGATTCCAGAATTACAGTTATGAGGAACGACTCAGAAAAACCGGCCTACAGTGTCTCGAAGAGAGAAGAAATCGTGGTGAATTAATACAGGTTTATAAGATGATCAGAGGAAACGATAAATTAGACTATAACAAGTTTTTTTTAAAATACAGCCACTCACGATAACAAGAGGTCATAGCTACAAGCTGACTAAAGAGAGGTCCAGATTAGATATAAGGAAATATTTTTGTTAGTCCGAGAGTGGTGAATGATTGTAATGCATTGCCACAGGAGGTAGTGGAGGCAGGGACAGTTAATGCATTTAAGAATAGATTGAATGCGCATAACTTTTAGAGCAAGGTAATGTAAATGAAACTGGTTGTATACAGACTCTGCAGAGTTTTCTAAACCAGTATAAAGATGTTTTAAGTTTCGTTTCCTTGTTTGTTTGTTTTGAATTTTTGCAGATCCGGTGACTGAGTCATTATCTATAATTAAGTGTTTACTAACTTGTGATCGCCATTACCGCCTTGACTTCGGTTGATCTATTTATAATACATGAACTACTAATCATTGATCAAGCTTATAGTGCATGATTCATCCTTGGTTGATTTCAAAAGAAGATCCGCCTTGACAAACAATCAGACATTATCTCACTTGACTGCACCGCTTGGTTCAACCATTACACGCATGATCGCGTGCCATTTTTATGTTTTTGTGTCGTCCCCTCAACCAAATTGAGATCATACCTAGATTCAGTCTGCTTGGTTTTACCGTGTTCTATAATTAGATCTACCAGGATATTCCTGCACGTGGGTGTCCAGAGTTTCTAGCAGACGGTAGGCGTGTCTTACTTCTATCGTTGATAACCTTAATCACAGAGGTCATTGCCTTTGGTTAGTAAACTACAGGCAGACTTGGGGATCCGGTCGAATAGCAACATCACGGTCAGGTGAAACATACTGACTAGCGCCACACCTAAACATCAGGGTCAGGTAAAACATACTGACTAGCGCCACACCTCAACATCAGGGTCAGGTAAAACATACTGGCCAGCGCCACACCTCAACATCAGGGTCAGGTAAAACATACTTGCCAGCGCCACACCTCAACATCACGATCAGGTAAAACAAACTGACCAGCGCCACACCTCAACATCAGGGTCATGTGAAACATACTGACCAGCGCCACACCTCAACATCACGATCAGGTAAAACATACTGAAAAGCGCCACACCTAAACATCACGATCAGGTAAAACATACTGACCAGCGCCACACCTCAACATCACGATCAGGTAAAACATACTGACCAGCGCCACACCTCAACATCACGATCAGGTAAAACATACTGACCAGCGCCACATCTCAACATCACGATCAGGTAAAACATACTGACCAGCGCCACACCTCAACATCAGGGTCATGTGAAACATACTGACCAGCGCCACACCTCAACATCACGATCAGGTAAGACATACTGACCAGCGCCACACCTCAACATCACGATCAGGTAAAACATACTGACCAGCGCCACACCTCAACATCACGGTCAGGTAAAACATACTGACCAGCGCCACACCTCAACATCACGGTCAGGTAAAACATACTGACCAGCGCCACACCTTACCTTCTTGCAGTGCTCACGGGAGCAGCGTGTTCCACAGCAGCATGGTCAGCGAGGAGGGATCAACAGTGCAATTCCAATAGTGGTGAACTTACAGAGTGCGTTCTCTAGACCGTCTAAGAGTGTACAAAGAGCCACTGTAACCAGCTATCAAAGCAACGTTGTCGATTGTTGAACTAACTAGTACAGGTGCCTTCCACCAACAACAATCTTACAGGTAGAGAGTACACCTATCTCAGGTGGAGAGAACACCTGTCTAAGGTGGAGAGTACACCTGTCTAAGGTAGAGAGTACACCTGTCTAAGGTAGAGAGTACACCTGTCTAAGGTAGAGGGTACACCTGTCTCAGGTGGAGAGTTCACCTGTCTCAGGTGGAGAGAACACCTGTCTAAGGTGGAGAGTACAACTATCTCAGGTAGAGAGTACACCTGTCTCAGGTAGAGAGTACACCTGCATCAGGTAGAGGGTACACCTGTCTCAGGTAGAGAGTACATCTGTCTCAGGTGGAGAGTACATGTGATGTCCCCCCATCAGAATAGTTCATGTAATGTCCATGTGATGTCCACACAGTCAGACTAGTTAATGTGATGTCCACACAGTCAGACTAGTTCATGTGATATCCACACAGTCAGACTAGTTCATGTGATATCCACACAGACTAGTTCATGTGATATCCACACCGTCAGACTAGTTCATGTGATATCCAAACAGACTAGTTCATGTGATATCCACACAGTCAGACTAGTTAATGTGATGTCCACACAGTCAGACTAGTTCACACCATCAGATTAGTTCATGTGATATCCACACCGTCAGACTAGTTCATGTGATATCCACACCGTCAGACTAGTTCATGTGATATCCACAGTAATACTAGTTCATGTGATATCCACACAGACTAGTTCATGTGATATCCACACCGTCAGACTAGTTCATGTGATTACCAAACAGACTAGTTCATGTGATATCCACACAGTCAGACTAGTTCATGTGATATCCACACAGACTAGTTCATGTGATATCAACACAGTCAGACTAGTTCATGTGATATCCACACCGTCAGACTAGTTCATGTGATATCCACACAGTCAGACTAGTTCATGTGATATCCACACAGTCAGACTAGTTCAGCACAACAAGCTGTGGTAGGTCAGTCATGACTGACTTTAGGATGGTATGACTTGGAGTGATTAACAAACACATCTGTACTGAATTTCAGTTTTATTTCTCTATGTGTCTTAGATCAAAAGGATCTGGGTTCCATGGAACAATTATCACTATCATGTAGCAGACCTCACTTACTTCATATCTCCCCAGTCCTATATTTTGTGACATAGTGGATAGTGTGCTCTTTTGACCCAGTTATTCTTGTTGCCAATACGACTTTCTATTTCTGGGTCTAGAGAGAACTTTGCCAATAGGACTTTCTATTTATGGGTCTAGACAGAGCTTTGCCAATACAACTTTCTATTTTTGGGTCTAGAGAGAACTTTGCCAATACGACTTTCTATTTCTGGGTCTAGAGAGAGCTTTGCCAATACGACTTTCTATTTCTGGGTCTAGAGAGAGCTTTGCCAATACGACTTTTTATTTCTGGGTCTAGAGAGAGCTTTACCAATACGACTTTCTATTTCTGGGTCTAGAGAGAGCTTTGCTAATACGACTTTCTATTTCTGGATCTAGAGAGAGAGAGAGAGAGAGAGAGAGAGAGCTTTGCCAATACGACTTTCTATTTCTGGGTCTAGAGAGAGAGAGAGAGCTTTGCCAATACGACTTTCTATTTCTCGGTCTAGAGAGAGCTTTACCAATGCGATTTTCTATTTCTGGGTCTAGAGAGAGCTTTGCCAATACGACTTTCTATTTCTGGGTCTAGAGAGAGCTTCGCGAATACGACTTTCTATTTTTGGTTATAGAGAGAGCTTTGCCAATACGACTTTCTATTTCTGGGACTAGAGAGAGCTTTGCCAATACGACTTTCTATTTTTGGGTCTAGAGAGAGCTCTGCCAATACGACTTTCTATTTATGGGTCTAGAGAGAGAGCTTTGCCAATACAATTTTCTATTTCAGGGTCTAGAGAGAGCTTTGCCCATACGACGTTCTATTTCTGGGTCTAGAGCGAGCTTTGGCAATACAACTTTCTATTTCTGGGTCTAGAGAGAGAGAGAGAGAGAGAGAAAGAGAGCTTTGCCAATACGACTTTCCATTTCTGGGTCTAGAGAGAGAGAAAGAGAGGGAGCTTTGCCAATACGACTTTCTATTTCTCGGTCTAGAGAGAGCTTTGCCAATTCAACTTTCTATTTCTGGGTCTAGAGAGAGAGAGAGAGAGAGAGAGAGAGAGAGCGAGGGAGAGAGAGCTTTGCCAATACTACTTTCCATTTCTGGGTTTAGAGAGAGAGAGAGAGAGAGAGAGCTTTGCCAATACGACTTTCTATTTCTCGGTCTAGAGAGAGCTTTACCAATACGACTTTCTATTTCTGGGTATAGAGAGAGAGAGAGAGAAAGATCTTTGCCAATACGACTTTCTATTTCTGGGTCTAGAGAGAGCTTTGCAAATACAATTTTCTATTTCTGGGTCTAGAGAGAGCTTTACCAATACAACTTTCTATTTCTGGGCCTAGAGAGAGCTTTGCCAATACGACTATTTCTGGGTCTATAGAGCTTTGCCAAAACAGCTTTCTATTTCCGAGTCTAGAGAGAGCTTTGCCAATACGGCTTTCTAACTCTGGGTCTAGAGAGAGCTTTGCCCATACGACTTTCTATTTCTGGGTCTAGAGAGAGCTTGCCCATACGACTTTCTATTTCTGGGTCTAGAGAGAGCTTTGCCAATACAACTTTCTATTTCTGAATCTAGAGAGAGCTTTGCCAATACGGCTTTCTATCTCTGGGTCTAGAGAGAGCTTTGCCCATACGACGTTCTATTTCTGGGTCTAGAGCGAGCTTTGGCAATACAACTTTCTATTTCTGGGTCTAGAGAGAGCTTTGCCACTACAAATTTCTATTTCTGGGTCTAGATAGAGCTTTGCCAAAACAACTTTCTATTTCTTGGTCTAGAGAGAGAGAGAGAGAGAGAGTGAGAGAGAGAGCTTTGCCAATACGACTTTCCATTTCTGGGTCTAGAGAGAGAGAAAGAGAGGGAGCTTTGCCAATACGACTTTCTATTTCTCGGTCTAGAGAGAGCTTTACCAATACGACTTTCTTTTTCTGGGTCTAGAAAGAGAGAGAGCTTTGCCAATACGACTTTATATTTCTGGGTTTAGAGAGAGCTTTGCAATACAACTTTCTATTTCTGGGTCTAGAGAGAGCTTTGCCAATACAACTTTCTATTTCTGGTTCTAAGAAGAGCTTTGCCAATACAACTTTCTATTTCTGGGTCTAGAGAGAGAGAGAGAGAGAGAGAGCGAGAGAGAGAGAGAGAGCTTTGCCAATACTACTTTCCATTTCTGGGTGTAGAGAGAGAGAGAGAGCGAGAGAGAGAGAGAGAGCGAGAGAGAGAGAGAGAGAGAGCTTTGCCAATACGACTTTCTATTTCTCGGTCTAGAGAGAGCTTTACCAATACGACTTTCTATTTCTGGGTATAGAGAGAGAGCTTTGCCAATACGACTTTCTATTTCTAGGTCTAGAGAGAGCTTTGCCAATACAATTTTCTATTTCTGGGTCTAGAGAGAGCTTTACCAATACAACTTTCTATTTCTGGGTCAAGAGAGAGCTTTGGCAATACGACTTTCTATTTCTGGGTCTAGAGAGAGCTTTGCCAATACGACAATTTCTGGGTCTAGAGAGCTTTGCCAAAACAGCTTTCTATTTCCGAGTCTAGAGAGAGCTTTGCCAATACAGCTTTCTATCTCTGGGTCTAGAGAGAGCTTTGCCCATACGACTTTCTATTTCTGGGTCTAGAGAGAGCTTGCCCATACGACTTTCTATTTCTGGGTCTAGAGAGAGGTTTGCCGATACAACTTTCTATTTCTGAATCTAGAGAGAGCTTTGCCAATACGGCTTTCTATCTCTGGGTCTAGAGAGAGCTTTGCCAATACAACTTTCTATTTCTGGGTCTAGAGAGAGCTTTACCAATACGACTTTCTATTTCTGGGTCTAGAGAGAGAGAGAGAGAGCTTTGCCAATACGACTTTCTATTTCTGGGTCTAGAGAGAGAGAGAGAGCTTTGCCAATACGACTTTCTATTTCTCGGTCTAGAGAGAGCTTTACCAATGCGATTTTCTATTTCTGGGTCTAGAGAGAGCTTTGCCAATACGACTTTCTATTTCTGGGTCTAGAGAGAGCTTCGCGAATACGACTTTCTATTTTTGGTTATAGAGAGAGCTTTGCCAATACGACTTTCTATATCTGGGACTAGAGAGAGCTTTGCCAATACGACTTTCTATTTTTGGGTCTAGAGAGAGCTCTGCCAATACGACTTTCTATTTATGGGTCTAGAGAGAGAGCTTTGCCAATACAATTTTCTATTTCAGTGTCTAGAGAGAGCTTTGCCCATACGACGTTCTATTTCTGGGTCTAGAGCGAGCTTTGGCAATACAACTTTCTATTTCTGGGTCTAGAGAGAGAGAGAGAGAGAGAGAAAGAGAGCTTTGCCAATACGACTTTCCATTTCTGGGTCTAGAGAGAGAGAAAGAGAGGGAGCTTTGCCAATACGACTTTCTATTTCTCGGTCTAGAGAGAGCTTTGCCAATTCAACTTTCTATTTCTGGGTCTAGAGAGAGAGAGAGAGAGAGAGAGAGAGAGAGAGCGAGGGAGAGAGAGAGAGCTTTGCCAATACTACTTTCCATTTCTGGGTTTAGAGAGAGAGAGAGAGAAAGAGAGAGCTTTGCCAATACGACTTTCTATTTCTCGGTCTAGAGAGAGCTTTACAAATACGACTTTCTATTTCTGGGTATAGAGAGAGAGAGAGAAAGATCTTTGCCAATACGACTTTCTATTTCTGGGTCTAGAGAGAGCTTTGCAAATACAATTTTCTATTTCTGGGTCTAGAGAGAGCTTTACCAATACAACTTTCTATTTCTGGGCCTAGAGAGAGCTTTGCCAATACGACTATTTCTGGGTCTATAGAGCTTTGCCAAAACAGCTTTCTATTTCCGAGTCTAGAGAGAGCTTTGCCAATACGGCTTTCTAACTCTGGGTCTAGAGAGAGCTTTGCCCATACGACTTTCTATTTCTGGGTCTAGAGAGAGCTTGCCCATACGACTTTCTATTTCTGGGTCTAGAGAGAGCTTTGCCAATACAACTTTCTATTTCTGAATCTAGAGAGAGCTTTGCCAATACGGCTTTCTATCTCTGGGTCTAGAGAGAGCTTTGCCCATACGACGTTCTATTTCTGGGTCTAGAGCGAGCTTTGGCAATACAACTTTCTATTTCTGGGTCTAGAGAGAGCTTTGCCACTACAAATTTCTATTTCTGGGTCTAGATAGAGCTTTGCCAAAACAACTTTCTATTTCTTGGTCTAGAGAGAGAGAGAGAGAGAGAGAGAGTGAGAGAGAGAGCTTTGCCAATACGACTTTCCATTTCTGGGTCTAGAGAGAGAGAAAGAGAGGGAGCTTTGCCAATACGACTTTCTATTTCTCGGTCTAGAGAGAGCTTTACCAATACGACTTTCTTTTTCTGGGTCTAGAAAGAGAGAGAGCTTTGCCAATACGACTTTATATTTCTGGGTTTAGAGAGAGCTTTGCCAATACAACTTTCTATTTCTGGGTCTAGAGAGAGCTTTGCCAATACAACTTTCTATTTCTGGTTCTAAGAAGAGCTTTGCCAATACAACTTTCTATTTCTGGGTCTAGAGAGAGAGAGAGAGAGAGAGAGCGAGAGAGAGAGAGAGAGAGCTTTGCCAATACTACTTTCCATTTCTGGGTGTAGAGAGAGAGAGAGAGCGAGAGAGAGAGAGAGAGAGCGAGAGAGAGAGAGAGAGAGAGAGCTTTGCCAATACGACTTTCTATTTCTCGGTCTAGAGAGAGCTTTACCAATACGACTTTCTATTTCTGGGTATAGAGAGAGAGCTTTGCCAATACGACTTTCTATTTCTAGGTCTAGAGAGAGCTTTGCCAATACAATTTTCTATTTCTGGGTCTAGAGAGAGCTTTACCAATACAACTTTCTATTTCTGGGTCAAGAGAGAGCTTTGGCAATACGACTTTCTATTTCTGGGTCTAGAGAGAGCTTTGCCAATACGACTATTTCTGGGTCTAGAGAGCTTTGCCAAAACAGCTTTCTATTTCCGAGTCTAGAGAGAGCTTTGCCAATACAGCTTTCTATCTCTGGGTCTAGAGAGAGCTTTGCCCATACGACTTTCTATTTCTGGGTCTAGAGAGAGCTTGCCCATACGACTTTCTATTTCTGGGTCTAGAGAGAGGTTTGCCGATACAACTTTCTATTTCTGAATCTAGAGAGAGCTTTGCCAATACGGCTTTCTATCTCTGGGTCTAGAGAGAGCTTTGCCAATACAACTTTCTATTTCTGGGTCTAGAGAGAGCTTTACCAATACGACTTTCTATTTCTGGGTCTAGAGAGAGAGAGAGAGAGCTTTGCCAATACGACTTTCTATTTCTGGGTCTAGAGAGAGCTTTGCCCATACAATTTTCTATTTCTGGGTCTAGAGAGAGCTTTACCAATACAACTTTCTATTTCTGGGTCTAGAGAGAGCTTTGCCAATACGACTTTCTATTTCTGGGTCTAGAGAGAGCTTTGCTAATACGACTTTTTATTTCTGGGTTTAGAGAGAGCTTTGCCAATACAACTTTCTATTTCTGGGCCTAGAGAGAGCTTTGCCAATACGACTATTTCTGGGTCTAGAGAGCTTTGCCAAAACAGCTTTCTATTTCCGAGTCTAGAGAGCTTTGCCAATACAGCTTTCTATCTCTGGGTCTAGAGAGAGCTTTGCCCCTACGACTTTCTATGTCTGGGTCTAGAGAGAGCTTGCCCATACGACTTTCTATTTCTGGGTCTAGAGAGAGCTTTGCCAATACAACTTTCTATTGCTGAATCTAGAGAGAGCTTTGCCAATACGGCTTTCTATCTCTGAGTCTAGAGAGAGCTTTGCCCATACGACGTTATATTTCTGGGTCTAGAGCGAGCTTTGGCAATACAACTTTCTATTTCTGGGTCTAGAGAGAGCTTTGCCAATACGACTTTCTATTTCCGAGTCTAGAGAGAGCTTTGCCAATACAGCTTTCTATCTCTGGGTCTAGAGAGAGCTTTGCCCATACGACTTTCTATTTCTGGGTCTAGAGAGAGCTTGCCCATACGACTTTCTATTTCTGGGTCTAGAGAGAGGTTTGCCGATACAACTTTCTATTTCTGAATCTAGAGAGAGCTTTGCCAATACGGCTTTCTATCTCTGGGTCTAGAGAGAGCTTTGCCAATACAACTTTCTATTTCTGGGTCTAGAGAGAGCTTTACCAATACGACTTTCTATTTCTGGGTCTAGAGAGAGAGAGAGAGAGCTTTGCCAATACGACTTTCTATTTCTGGGTCTAGAGAGAGAGAGAGAGCTTTGCCAATACGACTTTCTATTTCTCGGTCTAGAGAGAGCTTTACCAATGCGATTTTCTATTTCTGGGTCTAGAGAGAGCTTTGCCAATACGACTTTCTATTTCTGGGTCTAGAGAGAGCTTCGCGAATACGACTTTCTATTTTTGGTTATAGAGAGAGCTTTGCCAATACGACTTTCTATATCTGGGACTAGAGAGAGCTTTGCCAATACGACTTTCTATTTTTGGGTCTAGAGAGAGCTCTGCCAATACGACTTTCTATTTATGGGTCTAGAGAGAGAGCTTTGCCAATACAATTTTCTATTTCAGTGTCTAGAGAGAGCTTTGCCCATACGACGTTCTATTTCTGGGTCTAGAGCGAGCTTTGGCAATACAACTTTCTATTTCTGGGTCTAGAGAGAGAGAGAGAGAGAGAGAAAGAGAGCTTTGCCAATACGACTTTCCATTTCTGGGTCTAGAGAGAGAGAAAGAGAGGGAGCTTTGCCAATACGACTTTCTATTTCTCGGTCTAGAGAGAGCTTTGCCAATTCAACTTTCTATTTCTGGGTCTAGAGAGAGAGAGAGAGAGAGAGAGAGAGAGAGAGCGAGGGAGAGAGAGAGAGCTTTGCCAATACTACTTTCCATTTCTGGGTTTAGAGAGAGAGAGAGAGAAAGAGAGAGCTTTGCCAATACGACTTTCTATTTCTCGGTCTAGAGAGAGCTTTACAAATACGACTTTCTATTTCTGGGTATAGAGAGAGAGAGAGAAAGATCTTTGCCAATACGACTTTCTATTTCTGGGTCTAGAGAGAGCTTTGCAAATACAATTTTCTATTTCTGGGTCTAGAGAGAGCTTTACCAATACAACTTTCTATTTCTGGGCCTAGAGAGAGCTTTGCCAATACGACTATTTCTGGGTCTATAGAGCTTTGCCAAAACAGCTTTCTATTTCCGAGTCTAGAGAGAGCTTTGCCAATACGGCTTTCTAACTCTGGGTCTAGAGAGAGCTTTGCCCATACGACTTTCTATTTCTGGGTCTAGAGAGAGCTTGCCCATACGACTTTCTATTTCTGGGTCTAGAGAGAGCTTTGCCAATACAACTTTCTATTTCTGAATCTAGAGAGAGCTTTGCCAATACGGCTTTCTATCTCTGGGTCTAGAGAGAGCTTTGCCCATACGACGTTCTATTTCTGGGTCTAGAGCGAGCTTTGGCAATACAACTTTCTATTTCTGGGTCTAGAGAGAGCTTTGCCACTACAAATTTCTATTTCTGGGTCTAGATAGAGCTTTGCCAAAACAACTTTCTATTTCTTGGTCTAGAGAGAGAGAGAGAGAGAGAGAGAGAGTGAGAGAGAGAGCTTTGCCAATACGACTTTCCATTTCTGGGTCTAGAGAGAGAGAAAGAGAGGGAGCTTTGCCAATACGACTTTCTATTTCTCGGTCTAGAGAGAGCTTTACCAATACGACTTTCTTTTTCTGGGTCTAGAAAGAGAGAGAGCTTTGCCAATACGACTTTATATTTCTGGGTTTAGAGAGAGCTTTGCCAATACAACTTTCTATTTCTGGGTCTAGAGAGAGCTTTGCCAATACAACTTTCTATTTCTGGTTCTAAGAAGAGCTTTGCCAATACAACTTTCTATTTCTGGGTCTAGAGAGAGAGAGAGAGAGAGAGAGCGAGAGAGAGAGAGAGAGAGCTTTGCCAATACTACTTTCCATTTCTGGGTGTAGAGAGAGAGAGAGAGCGAGAGAGAGAGAGAGAGAGCGAGAGAGAGAGAGAGAGAGCTTTGCCAATACGACTTTCTATTTCTCGGTCTAGAGAGAGCTTTACCAATACGACTTTCTATTTCTGGGTATAGAGAGAGAGCTTTGCCAATACGACTTTCTATTTCTAGGTCTAGAGAGAGCTTTGCCAATACAATTTTCTATTTCTGGGTCTAGAGAGAGCTTTACCAATACAACTTTCTATTTCTGGGTCAAGAGAGAGCTTTGGCAATACGACTTTCTATTTCTGGGTCTAGAGAGAGCTTTGCCAATACGACTATTTCTGGGTCTAGAGAGCTTTGCCAAAACAGCTTTCTATTTCCGAGTCTAGAGAGAGCTTTGCCAATACAGCTTTCTATCTCTGGGTCTAGAGAGAGCTTTGCCCATACGACTTTCTATTTCTGGGTCTAGAGAGAGCTTGCCCATACGACTTTCTATTTCTGGGTCTAGAGAGAGGTTTGCCGATACAACTTTCTATTTCTGAATCTAGAGAGAGCTTTGCCAATACGGCTTTCTATCTCTGGGTCTAGAGAGAGCTTTGCCAATACAACTTTCTATTTCTGGGTCTAGAGAGAGCTTTACCAATACGACTTTCTATTTCTGGGTCTAGAGAGAGAGAGAGAGAGCTTTGCCAATACGACTTTCTATTTCTGGGTCTAGAGAGAGCTTTGCCCATACAATTTTCTATTTCTGGGTCTAGAGAGAGCTTTACCAATACAACTTTCTATTTCTGGGTCTAGAGAGAGCTTTGCCAATACGACTTTCTATTTCTGGGTCTAGAGAGAGCTTTGCTAATACGACTTTTTATTTCTGGGTTTAGAGAGAGCTTTGCCAATACAACTTTCTATTTCTGGGCCTAGAGAGAGCTTTGCCAATACGACTATTTCTGGGTCTAGAGAGCTTTGCCAAAACAGCTTTCTATTTCCGAGTCTAGAGAGCTTTGCCAATACAGCTTTCTATCTCTGGGTCTAGAGAGAGCTTTGCCCCTACGACTTTCTATGTCTGGGTCTAGAGAGAGCTTGCCCATACGACTTTCTATTTCTGGGTCTAGAGAGAGCTTTGCCAATACAACTTTCTATTGCTGAATCTAGAGAGAGCTTTGCCAATACGGCTTTCTATCTCTGAGTCTAGAGAGAGCTTTGCCCATACGACGTTATATTTCTGGGTCTAGAGCGAGCTTTGGCAATACAACTTTCTATTTCTGGGTCTAGAGAGAGCTTTGCCAATACGACTTTCTATTTCTGGGGCTAGAGAGAGAGAGAGAGAGAGCTTTGCCAATACGACTTTCTATTTCTGGGTCTAGAGAGAGCTTTGCCAATACAATTTGCTATTTCTGGGTCTAGAGAGAGCTTTACAAATACAACTTTCTATTTCTGGGTCTAGAGAGAGCTTTGCCAATACGACTTTCTATTTCTGGGTCTAGAGAGAGCTTTGCTAATACGACTTTTTATTTCTGGGTCTAGAGAGAGCTTTGCCAATACAACTTTCTATTTCTGGGCCTAGAGAGAGCTTTGCCCATTCGACTTTCTATTTCTGGGTCTAGAGAGAGCTTTGCCCATTCGACTTTCTATTTCTGGGTCTAGAGAGAGCTTTGCCAATAAAACTTTCCATTTCTGAATCTAGAGAGAGCTTTGCAAATACGGCTTTCTATCTCTGGGTCTAGAGAGAGCTTTGCCCATACGACGTGCTATTTCTGGGTCTAGAGCGAGCTTTGCCAATACAACTTTCTATTTCTGAATCGAGAGAGAGCTTTGCCAATACGGCTTTCTATCTCTGGGTCTAGAGAGAGCTTTGCCCATACGACGTTCTATTTCTGGGTCTAGAGCGAGCTTTGGCAATACAACTTTCTATTTCTGGGTCTAGAGAGAGCTTTGCCACTACAAATTTCTATTTCTGGGTCTAGAGAGAGCTTTGCCAAAACAACTTTCTATTTCTGGGTCTAGAGAGAGAGAGAGAGAGAGAGAGAGTGAGAGAGAGAGCTTTGCCAATACGACTTTCCATTTCTGGGTCTAGAGAGAAGGAGAAAGAGAGGGAGCTTTGCCAATACGACTTTCTATTTCTCGGTCTAGAGAGAGATTTTCCAATACGACTTTCTTTTTCTGGGTCTAGAAAGAGAGAGAGCTTTGCCAATACGACTTTATATTTCTGGGTTTAGAGAGAGCTTTGCCAATACAACTTTCTATTTCTGGGTCTAGAGAGAGCTTTGCCAATACAACTTTCTATTTCTGGGTCTAGAGAGAGCTTTGCCAATACAACTTTCTATTTCTGGGTCTAGAGAGAGATAGAGAGAGAGAGCGAGAGAGAGAGAGAGAGCTTTGCCAATACTACTTTCCATTTCTGGGTGTAGAGAGAGAGAGAGAGAGAGAGAGAGAGAGAGAGAGAGCTTTGCCAATACGACTTTCTATTTCTCGGTCTAGAGAGAGCTTTACCAATACGACTTTCTATTTCTGGGTATAGAGAGAGAGCTTTGCCAATACGACTTTCTATTTCTAGGTCTAGAGAGAGCTTTGCCAATACAATTTTCTATTTCTGGGTCTAGAGAGAGCTTTACCAATACAACTTTCTATTTCTGGGTCTAGAGAGAGCTTTGCCAATACGACTATTTCTGGGTCTAGAGAGCTTTGCCAAAACAGCTTTCTATTTCCGAGTCTAGAGAGAGCTTTGCCAATACAGCTTTCTATCTCTGAGTCTAGAGAGAGCTTTGCCCATACGACTTTCTATTTCTGGGTCCTAGAGAGAGCTTGCCCATACGACTTTCTATTTCTGGGTCTAGAGAGAGAGAGAGAGAGAGCTTTGCCAATACGACTTTATATTTCTGGGTTTAGAGAGAGCTTTGCCAATACAACTTTCTATTTCTGGGTCTAGAGAGAGCTTTACCAATATGACTTTCTATTTCTGGGTCTAGAGAGAGAGAGAGCTTTGCCAATACGACTTTCTATTTCTGGGTCTAGAGAGAGCTTTGCCAATACAATTTTCTATTTCTGGGTCTAGAGAGAGCTTTACCAATACAACTTTCTATTTCTGGGTCTAGAGAGAGCTTTGCCAATACGACTTTCTATTTCTGGGTCTAGAGAGAGCTTTGTTAATACGACTTTTTATTTCTGGGTTTAGAGAGAGCTTTGCCAATACAACTTTCTATTTCTGGGCCTAGAGAGAGCTTTGCCAATACGACTATTTCTGGGTCTAGAGACCTTTGCCAAAACAGCTTTCTATTTCCGAGTCTAGAGAGCTTTGCCAATACAGCTTTCTATCTCTGGGTCTAGAGAGAGCTTTGCCCATACGACTTTCTATTTCTGGGTCTAGAGAGAGCTTGCCCATACGACTTTCTATTTCTGGGTCTAGAGAGAGCTTGGCCAATACAATTTTCTATTTCTGGGTCTAGAGAGAGCTTTACCAGTACACCTTTCTATTTCTGGGTCTAGAGATGGCTTTGCCAATACGACGTTCTATTTCTGGGTCTAGAGAGAGCTTTGCTAATACGACTTTTTATTTCTGGGTCTAGAGAGAGCTTTGCCAATACAACTTTCTATTTCTGGGCCTAGAGAGAGCTTTGCCCATACGACTTTCTATTTCTGGGTCTAGAGAGAGCTTTGCCCATACGACTTTCTATTTCTGGGTCTAGAGAGATCTTTGCCAATAAAACTTTCCATTTCTGAATCTAGAGAGAGCTTTGCAAATACGGCTTTCTATCTCTGGGTCTAGAGAGAGCTTTGCCCATACGACGTGCTATTTCTGTGTCTAGAGCGAGCTTTGGCAATACGAATTTCTATTTCTGGGTCTAGAGAGAGCTTTACAAACACAATGTTCTATTTCTGTGTCTAAAGAGAGCTTTGCCAAAGCAATTTTATATTTCTGGGTCTAGAGAGAGCTTTGCCAATACAATTTATCTATTTCATTGTCTAGAGAGAGCTTTGCCAATTCAACTTTCTATTTCTGGGTCTAGAGAGAGCTTTGCCAATACGACTATTTCTGGGTCTAGAGAGCTTTGCCAATATAGCTTTCTATCTCTGGGTCTAGAGAGAGCTTTGCCCATACGACTTTCTATTTCTGGGTCTAGAGAGAGCTTTGCCCATACGACTTTTTATTTCTGGGTCTAGAGAGAGCTTTGCCAATACAACTTTCTATTTCTGAATCTAGAGAGAGCTTTGCCAATACGGCTTTCTATCTTTGGGTCTAGAGAGAGCTTTGCCCATACGACGTTCTATTTCTGGGTCTAGAGCGAGCTTTGGCAATACAACTTTCTATTTCTTGGTCTAGAGAGAGCTTTGCCAATACGACTTTCTATTTCTGGGTCAAGAGAGAGAGAGAGAGCTTTGCCAATACGACTTTCTATTTCTGGGTCTAGAGAGAGCTTTGCCAATACAATTTTCTATTTTTGGGTCTAGAGAGAGTTTTACCAATACAACTTTCTATTTCTGGGTCTAGAGAGAGCTATGCCAATACGATTTTCTATTTCTGGGTCTAGAGAGAGCTTTGCCAATACGACTTTCTATTTCTGGGTCTAGAGAGAGCTTTGCCAATACGATTTTCTATTTCTGGGTCTAGAGAGAGCTTTGCCAATACAATTTTCTATTTCTGGGTCTAGAGAGAGCTTTACCAATACAACTTTCTATTTCTAGGTCTAGAGAGAGCTTTGCCAATACGATTTTCTATTTCTGGGTCTAGAGAGAGCTTTGCCAATACGACTTTCCATTTCTGGGTCTAGAGAGAGCTTTGCCAGTACAACTTTCAATTTCTGGGTCTAGAGAGAGCTTTGCCAATACAATTTTCCATTTCTGGGTCTAGAGAGACAGCTTGTCCTGGATGAGAGACCACAGCTGCCAGTTCATAATTATCGATGCTAAGACGGCGTGGCATCTACTTCCTGTCCCAAAATATTTGATGTTGTTGAGACTTATTGTGAGACCACAATCTTTCCAAGTCTGGGAGAAGCTATCAAGCTCTGAAGTCCCTGCTGGCTGTGGGTGACAACATCACCAACTGACTGTGGGTGACAACATCACCAGCTGACTGGGGGTGACAACATCACCAGCTGACTGTGGGTGACAACATCACCAGCTGACTGTGGGTGACAACATCATCAGCTGACTGTGGGTGACCACATCATCAGCGAAAAGCAAGTTCCTGATGGCGATCTTTGTGATCTTTGTTTTAGCCTTGATTCTTGCAAGATTAAACATCCAACAATTCGACATAGTAGGACCGCAGAGTCCTTCACTTGCATTACCAAATGGAAGTTTCAGTAGCAAGCAAAGAAGATTCCGAACACAGCCCTACTTAACTCCACTTCGAATATCAAATTGGTTGTGATAAGCTACGATCAAATTGGACTCTTCTTGTCGTGCCATCTTGGACCAATATGATTAGTCGTAGCAGTTTGCTTAGACAGTCAATTTTAGAATGGATTTTGAAGAACCTATCCCTTCTAATCAAATCAAATGCTTTTACCAGGTCAATTATAGATATAAAAGTATTGGTTCTGCTCACGTGACTTTTCTTGAAGTTGTCGAAGACAGAACATCATGTCGATCGTTGATCTTTCAGACCTGAATCCACGCTGTGTAGCCTGATACACACGGTCCAGACCTGAATCCACGCTGTGTAGCCTGATAGACACGATCCAGACCTGAATCCACGCTGTGTAGCCGGATACACACGGTCCAGACCTGAATCCACGCTGTGTAGCCTGATACACACGGTCCAGACCTGAATCCACGCTGTGTAGCCTGATACACACGGTCCAGACCTGAATCCACGCTGTGTAGCCTGATACACACGGTCCAGACCTGAATCCACGCTGTGTAGCCTGATACACACGGTCCAGACCTGAATCCACGCTGTGTAGCCTGATACACACGGTCCAAACCTGAATCCACGCTGTGAAGCCTGATACACACGGTCATGACCTGAATCCACGCTGTGTAGCCTGATACACACGGTCCAGACTTGAATCCACGCTGTGTAGCCTGATACACACGGTCCAGACATGAATCCACGCTGTGTAGCCTGATACACACGGTCCAGACCTGAATCCACGCTGTGTAGCTTGATACACACGGTCCAGACCTGAATCCACGCTGTGCAGCCTGATACACACGGTCCAGACCTGAATCCACGCTGTGTAGCCTGATACACACGGTCCAGATCTGAATCCACGCTGTGTAGCCTGATACACACGGTCCAGACCTGAATCCACGCTGTGTAGCCTGATACACACGGTCCAGACCTGGATCCACGCTGTGTAGCCGGATACACACGCTCAGACAATGTATGCAGGCTTAGTAACAATACTCTGGCTAAGACTTTGCATACAACACTGAGCAGAGAGAACCTCGATAGTTATTACAGTCACTTCTATCACTTTTGTTTTTGTGTAATGTTACAATTTGTGCATCTCTCATATCTTGAGGTATAATGTTACAATTTTTGCATCTCTCATATCTTAAGGTATAATGTTACAGTTTGTGCATCTCTCATATCTTGAGGTATACTGTTACAATTTGTGCATCTCTCATATCTTAAGGTATAATGTTACAATTTTTGCATCTCTCATATCTTAAGGTATAATGTTACAGTTTGTGCATCTCTCATATCTTGAGGTATAATGTTACAATTTGTGCATCTCTCATATCTTGAGGTATAATGTTACAATTTTTGCATCTCTCATATCTTAAGGTATAATGTTAAAGTTTGTGCATCTCTCATATCTTGAGGTATAATGTTACAATTTGTGCATCTCTCATATCTTAAGGTATAATGTTACAATTTTTGCATCTCTCATATCTTGAGGTATAATGTTACAATTTGTGCATCTCTCATATCTTGAGGTATAATGTTACAATTTGTGCATCTCTCATATCTTGAGGTATAATGTTACAATCTGTGCATGTCTCATATCTTGAGGTATTGTGACCTCTTTCCAGTATTGACATAACATCATGCTCAGCGATTGCAAAAGTGTATCCTTACAGCATTTGATCAAATCAGGTGGCATCCCGTCGCTGCCTGGTGCTTTTCAAAGGGCCAAGCTGTCAATAGCTTTATTCATATCTGCTATAGATGGTTCGATGTCAAGCTCGTCAATACTGGAATAACTTTTGACAACTTCAAAGGCTGTGGGAATGACTATATTGACACACGCGTAGAGCTCAGGATAGTGCTCGACCCATCGCTCTATTTGCTTTCCTTTAACTGTTATTTTCTCACCAGTAATGGATTTGAGCGGTGCTGTTTTCCTACTCGCAGACCAATAGCTTTCTTTATACCATCGTACACTTGTCTGATGTTTCATGTTCGTGCTGCAGTCTGGATGTCTTCACTAAGCTGTAGCCAATACTCATTTGCACACCGAAGAGCTGTTTGTTGCACCTGGTTTCTGGCGGACAGTTGAACAGAGTATTTGAATTTGGAAGCTACTTGTATTTAATCAGAGCAGCGCGCTTGGCCTCAGTGACGGATGTCATATCCTTCACTTTCACTTCAAAGCCGTCATCTGATTTAACAGTTCTTCTTTCAAATATAGCAAGTGCAGTGCCACGGGCGGCATTTCGGAGATGCTCAAAGGTCTCTGTAACAGGGCTGTCGTGATGTTGGATATCTATAGTCGAGTCAGCAGATCAGCTTTCATCTCGATATCTATGGTCGAGTCAGCAGATCAGCTTTCATCTTCTCATCTATGGTCGAGTCATCAGATCAGCTTTCATCTCCACATCTATGGTCGAGGGATAAAATCAGCTTTCATCTTCTCATATGGTCGAGTCATCAGATCAGCTTTCATCTTCTCATCTATGGTCGAGTCATCAGATCAGCTTTCATCTTCTCATCTATGGTCGAGTCATCAGATCAGCTTTCATCTCCACATCTATGGTCGAGGGATCAGATCAGCTTTCATCTCCACAATTATGGTCGAGTCATCAGATCAGCTTTCATCTCCACATCTATGGTCGAGTCATCAGATCAGCTTTCATCTCCACATCTATGGTCGAGTCATCAGATCAGCATTCATCTCCACATCTATGGTCGAGGGATCAGATCAGCTTTCATCTCCAAACTTATCGTCGGCTACAATTTCCATCCATCTGTCTCGATTCTCTTGCACAATTTGACATAGTTTTCCCTGCCCATCCGCTGACGTTATCTTTCCACTTATAACGTAGTCTTCCTCTTTGATATTTGTCCACATACTAATGTCATGAATGTTGCTAGCACGGCACTACTAATGTCATGAATGTTGCTAGCAAGGCACTACTAATGTCATGAATGTTGCTAGCAAGGCACTACTAATGTCATGAATGTTGCTAGCAAGGCACTACTAATGTCATGAATGTTGCTAGCAAGGCACTACTAATGTCATGAATGTTGCTAGCAAGGCACTACTAATGTCATGAATGTTGCTAGCAAGGCACTACTAATGTCATAAATGTTGCTAGCAAGGCACTACTAATGTCATGAATGTTGCTAGCAAGGCACTACTAATGTCATGAATGTTGCTAGCAAGGCACTACTAATGTCATGAATGTTGCTAGCAAGGCACTACTAATGTCATGAATGTTGCTAGCAAGGCACTACAAATGTCATGAATGTTGCTAGCAAGGCACTACTAATGTCATGAATGTTGCTAGCAAGGCACTACTAATGTCATGAATGTTGCTAGCAAGGCACTACTAATGTCATGAATGTTGCTAGCAAGGCACTACTAATGTCATGAATGTTGCTAGCAAGGCACTACTAATGTCATGAATGTTGCTAGCAAGGCACTACTAATGTCATGAATGTTGCTAGCAAGGCACTACTAATGTCATGAATGTTGCTAGCAAGGCACTACTAATGTCATGAATGTTGCTAGCAAGGCACTACTAATGTCATGAATGTTGCTAGCAAGGCACTACTAATGTCATGAATGTTGCTAGCAAGGTGTTATATCTGTTGACGACTAAAGCATATTAATTGAGATCTCCTTCCCAGTTCTCTGTTCGGGATGAATGAAACCAACTATTCACACATTCGATGACCTCATTTCAAACAATAAGTTCCTCCTGTGACCTAGGCCTGCTACAGATGGCCATGCCTGTGACTGACAAATAGCTTGAATTTTTCAGCTATTTATATCTGGTTTAAACGTTTCCCTGAAATAGTGATCAAAAACTTCTAGGTATTTCTCAAATATAGCAATGATACCGGAATAGTTAGTGTGTAGTTCTCCGTTACAACATAGACATTTTACATCCGTGTTGGCGGACTTCCTTGAGGCCATCATGCGAAACAGCCGGTGGCAAGACGTCACACAATGACAGCTTTACTGTTCGCAGCATCACCAAAGACAGAGTGCAGGCCCTTTACTGCTGTGTAGTTTAAGTTCCAACATGGAAACGCCATGCGACTGGCCGTCCTAGAACAGCTTCCCCTAGCCTTGTGAGCGACAGGAAGGAAACTACTCCCATACTTATGTAGTAGATCTATACTATCCTTGTTACGTGGACCATTTTAACATTTACCTGTGACAGAGCTAGGATTTATTTCTGACTGTGTTAAACATTAAAACATCTAAGACATGACATTACGAATTCAACATAGAAAACTAAAAAAACAAATTGCTGAGAACAATAAAACAATAAAACGCCATATTCATAACTTAGTTGCGGGAGATTGAGAACGAACGAAGAATAAGAAGAATACAACACTATTTATTACAAATTTACGATTGATAACATGGCTAAAGCTAAACTTAATATGAATAAATCTTTCTATCTCAGAGAATGTTAGCACGAGCTTGAATGGAATCCCTACAATGATAGAACTTAGTTCGATAGCCTATCTTAATATCTTTGCAAATTTATACAAAACTCATTCTACACTGATTAAGTACTACCTACTATGTAGACACGTGTGCCCACTAGCAGTTGGCGATGATGTTATTATCTGGCTGTCGTCAGTTCTGTGGAACATATGCCTCTTACCAAGCATAGGGATGTGCTCCCTAAGGATTAAGGTTTATCGGTATCGTTTTCTGAGCTAAATTCGACGTGCTTGACCTGAATCATTGATACAGACGCTCTCTCAAACTGTTCTTTCCTGTACCGCCATTCCAGGGCGTATAGAATGTACATTATTCGTACAGACGGTGCCTATGTCACTCGAAGTAAATAGATTTCCCGTGCCAGCTGCTGAAATTGGTTCACCGTCCTACTTTCCATCAGACAACAGTGCAATGTCCATGTAACTGACAGTGGTTAACCTTTCTCTAGTTCTCGTCACCAATATCGAATCGCCTTTCTTTTATCGACCCATTATAGCCCTACCTAAAACAAGATGGTGGTTGAGTGGTCCTTCCTTGTTGACTTGTAAGCCATCAATCTTACCTTGGCTACTCCACTTTTGAATCTTATTGACCCATATCTCTACCTGTCATTCTAAATGTGCGATTCCTTGTCGCTAACTCCCCCACTGATACTAGTCCGATATAAAGAACTGCTGGTCTAAAAGTCAGTACCACGAACTCAGGGAAACCAGTCCCATCTCCTAGTAAACTCTGCTGTCTTTCCCTTACGTTTCCAATTCAACCACCGACTAGACAATGGCGTTGTGTTGACCATAGTTTGACCTGACTTTGCTTATTACTTTCTCAGCCAATTGTGTGGCTCTCTGAGAACAAGTCTCTATCCTCAATCTCCTCTGCTTCAAGGAGTGGTGCACTGAAGGACAGCAGACAAATGAAGACACGGAGTGGTGCACTGAAGGACAGACTTGTGAAGACACGGAGTGGTGCACTGAAGGACAGACTTGTGAAGACACGGAGTGGTGCACTGAAGGACAGACTTGTGAAGACACGGAGTGGTGCACTGAAGGACAGACTTGTGAAGACACGGAGTGGTGCACTGAAGGACAGACTTGTGAAGACACGGAGTGGTGCACTGAAGGACAGACTTGTGAAGACACGGAGTGGTGCACTGAAGGACAGACTTGTGAAGACACGGAGTGGTGCACTGAAGGACAGACTTGTGAAGACACGGAGTGGTGCACTGAAGGACAGACTTGTGAAGACACGGAGTGGTGCACTGAAGGACAGACTTGTGAAGACACGGAGTGGTGCACTGAAGGACAGACTTGTGAAGACACGGAGTGGTGCACTGAAGGACAGACCAACGAAGAACTGACTGGCGGATTGAAGAAAAGAGTAGATTGTGGCTATCTGACAAGAAGCATACATTATCTCAGTAAGTTATCTCAGTAAGTTATCTCAGTAAGTTATCTCAGTAAGTTATCTCAGTAAGTTATCTCAGTAAGTTATCTCAGTAAGTTATCTCAGTAAGTTATCTCAGTAAGTTATCTCAGTAAGTTATCTCAGTAAGTTATCTCAGTAAGTTATCTCAGTAAGTTATCTCAGTAAGTTATCTCAGTAAGTTATCCCATCAAGTTATCCCATCAAGTTATCTCAGTAAGTTATCTCAGTAAGTTATCTCAGTAAGTTATCTCAGTAAGTTATCTCAGTAAGTTATCTCAGTAAGTTATCTCAGTAAGTTATCTCAGTAAGTTATCTCAGTAAGTTATCTCAGTAAGTTATCTCAGTAAGTTATCTCAGTAAGTTATCCCATCAAGTTATCCCATCAAGTTATCTCAGTAAGTTATCTCAGTAAGTTATCTCAGTAAGTTATCTCAGTAAGTTATCTCAGTAAGTTATCTCAGTAAGTTATCTCAGTAAGTTATCTCAGTAAGTTATCTCAGTAAGTTATCTCAGTAAGTTATCTCAGTAAGTTATCTCAGTAAGTTATCTCAGTAAGTTATCTCAGTAAGTTATCTCAGTAAGTTATCTCAGTAAGTTATCTCAGTAAGTTATCTCAGTAAGTTATCTCAGTAAGTTATCTCAGTAAGTTATCTCAGTAAGTTATCTTAGTAAGTTATCTCAGTAAGTTATCTCAGTAAGTTATCTCAGTAAGTTATCTCAGTAAGTTATCTCAGTAAGTTATCTCAGTAAGTTATCTCAGTAAGTTATCTCAGTAAGTTATCTCAGTAAGTTATCTCAGTAAGTTATCTCAGTAAGTTATCTCAGTAAGTTATCTCAGTAAGTTATCTCAGTAAGTTATCCCATCAAGTTATCCCATCAAGTTATCTCAGTAAGTTATCTCAGTAAGTTATCTCAGTAAGTTATCTCAGTAAGTTATCTCAGTAAGTTATCTTAGTAAGTTATCTCAGTAAGTTATCTCAGTAAGTTATCTCAGTAAGTTATCTCAGTAAGTTATCTCAGTAAGTTATCTCAGTAAGTTATCCCATCAAGTTATCCCATCAATTTATCTCAGTAAGTTATCTCAGTAAGTTATCTCAGTAAGTTATCTCAGTAAGTTATCTCAGTAAGTTATCTCAGTAAGTTATCTCAGTAAGTTATCTCAGTAAGTTATCTCAGTAAGTTATCTCAGTAAGTTATCTCAGTAAGTTATCTCAGTAAGTTATCTTAGTAAGTTATCTCAGTAAGTTATCTCAACAAGTTATCTCAGTAAGTTATCTCAGTAAGTTATCTCAGTAAGTTATCTCAGTAAGTTATCTCAGTAAGTTATCTTAGTAAGTTATCTCAGTAAGTTATCTCATCAAGTTATCTCAACAAGTTATCTCATCAAGTTATCTCATCAAGTTATCTCAACAAGTTATCTCAGTAAGTTATCTCAGTAAGTTATCTCAGTAAGTTATCTTAGTAAGTTATCTCAGTAAGTTATCTCATCAAGTTATCTCAACAAGTTATCTCATCAAGTTATCTCATCAAGTTATCTCAATAAGTTATCTCAGTAAGTTATTTCAGTAAGTTATCTCAGTAAGTTATCTCAGTAAGTTATCCCATCAAGTTATCTCAGTAAGTTATCTCAGTAAGTTATCTCAGTAAGTTATCTCAGTAAGTTATCTCAGTAAGGTATCTCAACAAGTTATCTCATCAAGTTATCTCATCAAGTTATCTCAATAAGTTATCTCAGTAAGTTATTTCAGTAAGTTATCTCAGTAAATTATCTCAGTAAGTTATCTCAGTAAGTTATCCCATCAAGTTATCTCAGTAAGTTATCTCAGTAAGTTATCTCGACATGTTATCTCATCAAGTTATCTCATCAAGTTTTCTCAGTAAGTTATCCCATCAAGTTATCTCAGTAAGTTATCTCAGTAAGTTATCTCAGTAAGTTATCTCAGTAAGTTATCTTAGTAAGTTATCTCAGTAAGTTATCTCAACAAGTTATCTCAGTAAGTTATCTCAACAAGTTATCTCAGTAAGTTATCTTAGTAAGTTATCTCAGTAAGTTATCTCAACAAGTTATCTCAGTAAGTTATCTTAGTAAGTTATCTCAGTAAGTTATCTCAACAAGTTATCTCATCAAGTTATCTCAGTAAGTTATCTCAGTAAGTTATCACAGTAAGTTATCTCAGTAAGTTATCTCAACAAGTTACCTTATCAGACACAAGTTATCTAATCAGACACAAGTTATCTCACCAGACACATCTCATCAGAAACAAGTTATCTCAACAAGTTACCTCATCAGACACAAGTTACCTCATCAGACACAAGTTACCTCATCAGACACAAGTTATCTCACCAGACACATCTCATCAGATACAAGTTATGTCATCAGACACAAGTTATCTCATCAAGTTATCTCATCAGACACACGTTATCTCATCAGACACGGTATCACATCAGACACAAGTTATCTCACTAAGTTATCTCAGCAAGTTATCTCATCAACTTACCTCACCAAGTTATCTCTGGACGGAATGCTAGTATACCAGTCTTGTCCTTGTGTACCCCGTGTTGTAGTGACATGTACACCCGAAGTCCAGTTCTATGAATAGAGTCTGCTGTAGTGGACAGTTCTTCGGGGCTTCCAAACAGCTTTGTGTGGAGGTTGGTCTCCGTGGGTCAGTGTTCAGACCGCAATTGGCTAAGTATGTAACAGTCTTGCTGGATATATGTGGCTATCTGTGCTGTTTGCCCCGAACTTACACATGGGAGATGGAGCCAGTTTGAGTCTGTGTAAGTGGCCATACAATCTGTCATGTCCCGTTCTCAATCGGCGCAGGATCACTTGCTCGTACGATAAAGGCAGTGTTAGTTGTCTCCCGTTTAGTCGACTTTCCTTATGGCTTGGATAAGCGGCTTCTGTTCTTAGAAGTCAATCTACATGGGATCGAAATGGGGCAGTGATTTTGAAATACAAGACGTGTATGTCTCCTGTCCAAGTCTATCTCATCCACATTTTGTTGGGCCCATTTACACCCAGTGATCTTGTCAAAGGTTGGGTCTAACCCCAGCGAAAGGTAGTGTTGAACTCCAGCGGGAGGATGGGTTTAACCTCAGGAGGAGGTAGGCTCTAACCTCAGCAGGAGGTAGGCTCTAACCTCGGGAGGAGGTTGGGTCTAACCCCAACAGGAGGTAGGAGGGTCTAACCCCAGCAGGAGGTAGGAAGGTCTAACCCCAACAGGAGGTAAGGTCTAACCCCAACAGGAGGTAGGAGAGTCTAACCTTAGCGAAAGGTACGATGTGGCAGCAAGCGAGGTTAAGGCAAAGTCAAGCCTCCCCCCCCCCCCCCCATCTAGATGGAGAAGGTGGAGCACACTTCACCTTGAAAAAGGCACCAGACCAGGACACACACCAGAAACCATTGTACCAGACCAGGATACACACCAGAAACCATTGTACCAGACTAGGACACACACCAGCAACCATTGTACCAGACCAGGACACACACCAGCAACCATTGTACCAGACAAGGACACACACCAGAAACCATTGTACCAGACTAGGACACACACCAGCAACCATTGTACCAGACCAGGACACACACCAGAAACCATTGTACCAGACCAGGACACACACCAGAAACCATTGTACCAGACCAGGACACATACCAGAAACTATTGTACCAGACCAGGACACACACCAGAAACCATTGTACCAGACCAGGACATATACCACCAACCATTGTACCAGACCAGGACATATACCACCAACCATTGTACCAGACCAGGACATATACCACCAACCATTATACAAGACCAGGACACACACCAGAAACCATTGTACCAGACCAGGACACACACCAGAAACCATTGTATCAAACCAGGACACACGCCAGCAACCATTGTACCAGAGCTTGAGACAAGCCAGCAAACCATGGCACCTTGCAACTCGCCCAACCTTTTTTCGTATGTCTAGGATTTCATTAACACATCATGCCGATGTTGCCAGGGACATATGTCTTGATTGGAGAATGAACAGAGGAGAATGAACAGAGGAGAATGAACAGATAGTGGTAGAAGCGACGTTACGTTAGATGATTATCCATATAACCAATAAAATCATGAATAATATCCAACCATTTGTGTCGGCCATGATTTACACGTTAAGAGAAGCTAATCAACCAAGTTTCACACAAAAACGTCCCCAACCAAGCAACGTCACAAACGAACTTCCGTCACAAACCAAGTGACGTCCCCAACCAACAGACGTTTCAAACCGAGCGCCGTCCCCAACCAAGCGACTTCCCCAACCAAGCGACGTGCCCAACCAATGAACATCACCAACCAAGTGACGTCCCCAACCAAACGACGTCACAAACCAACTTCCGGCACCAGCCAAGCGACGTCATCAAGCGACGTCCCCAACCAAGCGACGTCACCAACCAAGCGACTTCACTAACCAAACGACGTCACCAACCAAGCGACGTCACCAACCAAGCGATGGCCTCAACCAACTTCCGGCACCAACCAAGCGACGTCATCAACCAAGCGACGTCACCAACCAAGCGACGTCACGAACCAAGCGACGTCATCGACCAAGCGACGTCACCAACCAAACGACGTCACCAACCAAGCGACGTCACCAACCAAGCGACATCATCAACCAAGCGACGTCACCAACCAAGCGACGTCACCAACCAAGCGACGTCACCAACCAAGCGACGTACCAACCAAGTGACGTCACCAACCAAGCGACGTCATCAACCAAGCGACGTCACCAACCACGCGACGTCACCAACCAAGCGACGTCACCAACCAGAACTGTTTGCAGATCCCCGCTATCAACATCCGGGCCACGGATTAACATTCTGACAGAAAATACCAACATAAATGCATTGATATACTCACAGACCACAGCATCCGCCGGCCATTTTCTCTACACTAAGCCAGTTTAGATTTAATGTATGCGTATGACTCGAGGTGCGCGCGCTATGCAAATAAAGATATTAGCAAAAATAAGTCACCTGAATTGAAGAAAAGCAGCCACACAAGGAGCGGACAGCAGAAGTATAACTTCAGTCCAACAGTAGAGGAGAGGCAACACACCAGGAGCGGACAGCAGAAGTATAACTTCAGTCCAACAGTAGAGGAGAGGCAACACACCAGGAGCGGCCAGGAGAAGTATAACTTCAGTCCAACAGTAGAGGAGAGGCAACACACCAGGAGCGGACAGCAGAAGTATAACTTCAGTCCAACAGTAGAGGAGAGGCAACACACCAGGAGCGGACAGCAGAAGTATAACTTCAGTCCAACAGTAGAGGAGAGGCAACACACCAGGAGCGGCCAGGAGAAGTATAACTTCAGTCCAACAGTAGAGGAGAGGCAACATACCAGGAGCGGCCAGGAGAAGTATAACTTCAGTCCAACAGTAGAGGAGAGGCAACACACCAGGAGCGGCCAGGAGAAGTATAACTTCAGTCCAACAGTAGAGGAGAGGCAACACACCAGGAGCGGCCAGGAGAAGTATAACTTCAGTCCAGAAGAATAGATCACAAAGGAATGCAGAACACAGAACAGAACACGTGTATGTGTGACGTCATCCCGCGTGTAGGTACATCAACACTCTGTTGTCCGACCTTCGGGAGCTGCCAAAATGGACAATGTGAGCCGCGACAAAGTCTTGGTTGAGAAGCCTGACAAGTCATGTAGCACCATCGCCATCTAGGTGTGATCTTCCTGCGCTGGTTTCAAGTTCAAAGATGAGAGCTGCCGGTTACGTGATACAAACTTTCCACCCGTCAGAATGGGTCAGGACATTACGTCCTTGTTGGGAGCCTGGCTCAGGGGCGTTGTGAGGTATGGCCGTTGGTGGGTGGGGCTATAGGACAGGGCGCCACTAGGTTACCGCGTCTCGTTGTGAGGTATGACCGTTGGTGGGTTGGGCTATAATGTCTAGGAATAAAGCCCCCTTCTCCACACAGTCACCCCGCAATGTGCATACTAGGACTTTATGTTTCCCCGTAGAGAAAATAAAATCAACGCCGTACACAGATTTTGAACACATGTCCCCTTGTTCAGAATATCGGCAAAACCAGCTATCGGCAACATCTCCTCACCACCACGTCGTCTCCGCCACCTCCTCACCACCAGCTCCTCACTTCCCTCTCACCAACAGCTAACCTCCTCCTCCCCCCGACCCAATAATGGTGTCTGTCCCAGCTTATTCTATCTGCCCCCATCAGAACCAGAGCGTGACGTGTTCTCCCGTGACTGCTGGATCACATCTAACGCTGATTCGCTGCTCAACATCTCTCTGACACACCGCGGTGCTGGCTGGCTGGCTGGTGCTGCTGGCTGGTACTGGCTGGTGCTGGCTGGCTGGTACTGGCTGGTGCTGGCTGGCTGGTGCTGGCTGGCTGGTGCTGGTACTGGCTGGTGCTGGCTGGCTGGTACTGGCTGGTGCTGGCTGGCTGGTACTGGCTGGCTGGTGCTGGCTGGTGGTCGAGTTGGTGGTTTGGTGCTGGTGGTGGTCGAGTTGGTGGTTTGGTGCTGGCTGGTGGTCGAGTTGGTGGCTGAGAGGCGGGACTGAGCTGTATTTAGTTTTGTTATTTGTTCCATTATGTGTTCTTATTTGTTCTGTTATGTGTTCTTATTTGTTCTGTTATGTATTCTTATTTGTTCTGTTATGTGTTCTTATTTGTTTTCGTCTTCTTCTTTTTCCGATTTCAGAACCGCATTTTTGTGACTGGGTTTACCTTCCCTTTTCAATTCCCACTCTCCTAACTAAAATACATGGTTGCAGTCTGTTTCCAGGGCAACCACTTTGTGGTGGAATGTGGCCTTTGTCAATTGTGGGTCACTGACCTTGATGTAAGCAGCCAACTCATTTACTGACCCTAATGTTGTTTTTGTTTTTGTTTTGTTTTTTTGTTTTTTACGTTCGCCTTATTTCTCTATTTTCCAACGCGGTGTATGTTGCGGTTTTTATTTTGCGCTGTCGGCCCCAGTCCATCCGACTTCGACATGCATTTAATGTAAGAGTCTGCCTCCTCCTGCATTCTCCCAGGATTTGCTTCCCTGGGGTAACTGTCAGTGCTGTGATGGGGATCGAACCTAGCACCTTCGGGTTGTGAGCAGTGTCACTTAACCACTAGCCCACGACGTCCCCTCACCCTGATATAAATAGCCAACTCATTCACTGACCCTGATGTAGGCACATGGTGTGTGACATCTTGAGCCGATGCAGGTGACCCTATAGACTGCAGTCAGAGGCCTGCTCTCAGGCGAAAGATGATGGTTTGTTGGTGTCTGTAGAGCTGGTGGATTGTTGGTGTTTGTAGAGCTGGTGGATTTGGTCATGTCTATTGCTCACTTCCATGTGTTTCTTTCATTTTAAGTTGTACTGATTGTGGATGATAGTTTTTTCCCTCTCGGTAGGACGTAGGACACTGCATGGATTGCTTGCTCCACCCTGCTGCCTTCCTTGGACAGGGCATCAGTTCTCTCGTTTCCTGTGATTCCACCATGGGAGGGTATCCACTGAAGAGCAACTGTTGAGGAGTTTGTTGAGCTCTGATCTGATTTCATTTGTTGACCTGTGGAGGTGTGAACTGCTTCCAGTAGTGATCTACAATCTGTAAATAATTCAATCTGAGTTTTCGGGTGTTCGTCTGGTCTAGTGAACATTCTTAGTGCCTGTAGGAACAGAATAGGATGGGCTCTAAGGCTTACAGAAATCGTTCCAGTATGTAAAGCCTTATGAGTTATTTTCTATTGCTGTATCTTTTAACGATGCCTCCTCCGCCATCCTTAACTATGCCTCTGTAGATCCATCTGTGTATACGTGAGCCCAGTCCTTAGCCCTGCATTTCCTTTCAATGTCCATCTCAGCTGGGGTTTATGGATAGACAGCCTGACACTTTCTCTTCATTATTCCTAGATTGTATGTTGTTATTATGATGTTTTCATGGCTCGTGCACACATCGCCCTGTGACGTACGTAAACATAGAAGCATAATCTTGTGAGACAAATATAACGGTGAAGGACATTGAATGCACTTTGTTCACCAAGCTACGGACTCGCTGTCGCTGTCACCGGCTTCTGGTAGTTAATGTTCTCATTTATTATTTCCGCAAACCAAGAACATTATTTCCGCAAACCAAGAACATTATTTCCGCAAACCAAGAACATTATTTCCGCAAACCAAGAACATTATTTCCGCAAACCAAGAACATTATTTCCGCAAACCAAGAACATTATTTCCGCAAACCAAGAACATTATTTCCGCAAACCAAGAACATTATTTCCGCAAACCAAGAACATTATTTCCGCAAACCAAGAACATTATTTCCGCAAACCAAGAACATTATTTCCGCAAACCAAGAACATTATTTCCGCAAACCAAGAACATTATTTCCGCAAACCAAGAACATTATTTCCGCAAACCAAGAACATTATTTCCGCAAACCAAGAACATTATTTCCGCAAACCAAGAACATTATTTCCGCAAACCAAGAACATTATTTCCGCAAACCAAGAACATTATTTCCGCAAACCAAGAACATTATTTCCGCAAACCAAGAACATTATTTCCGCAAACCAAGAACATTATTGTCCTAAATATAATTATATATTCCCGAAAGAGAATGATACAACTTTTTCTTCATTTACTGAATTAACGATCATGATTTTTTTGTCTTACCTTTTTTTGTTACGCCCCTAAAACACTACGATCCGCCACTGACACGACTCGCACAATAGTATTTCCGCTGAGACATGTTCCCGTACAGCCAGGCCATAAAATACACCGACATACAAGTGTTGTTTGGTTGGTGATTACCAAACGGTAAGCTAGGACTTCTTGTAAAATGCCTGCGAGAGAAAACGGTTAATGTGTACGTGTCTCATCATTCAATCTCAATAAATGTACTATTAGCACAGTTTGGTTTGGTTGAACTGTGTCTTACACAATCTCCCTTCCACCCACCACAGCCACTACCACCACAACCACTACCACCACAACTATAATGAAACCTTATGTTCCAACGACCTGATCCCACTCCCCCCCCCCCCCCATAAACCTTATGTTCCAACGACCTGACCCCACCCCCCCCCCCCCCCGCCCCCCATAAACCTTATGTTCCAACGACCTGATCCCACTTCCCCCTGATACCATTTCACTAATATTTGATCTCCCAGGAGGCATGAATAGAATGACTGTAACTTAACACTTGTAATGTCCTGAGACTACAGTGAGTTGTACATGGAACTAGCAGCCTCGTCGTGTAGGTAGGATTTCTGCAGAAGCCACTATCATAAAAGCGCTCAATGGGCGTTGCACAGGCTTCATGAAGGAGGACAACTGTAGTAGCAGTCTGGGTTGGAAAAGCAGGTAGATGAATGATCTCAGTCCTATTCTACCAGCCCCATTGACTGATTCTCTCTGTCTACCAGCCCCATTGACTGATTCTCCCTGTCTGCCAATCCCATTGACTGATTCTCCCTGTCTGCCAATCCCATTGACTGATTCTCCCTGTCTACCAGTCCCATTGACTGATTCTCTCTGTCTACCAGCCCCATTGACTGATTCTCTTTGTCTACCAGCCCCATTGACTGATTCTCTCTGTCTACCAGTCCCATTGACTGATTCTCCCTGTCTGCCAATCCCATTGACTGATTCTCCCTGTCTGCCAATCCCATTGACTGATTCTCCCTGTCTACCAGCCCCATTGACTGATTCTCTCTGTCTACCAGCCCCATTGACTGATTCTCTCTGTCTACCAGCCCCATCGACTGATTCTCTCTGTCTACCAGTCCCATTGACTGATTCTCTCTGTCTACCAGCCCCATTGACTGATTCTCCCTGTCTACCAGCCCCATTGACTGATTCTCTCTGTCTACCAGTCCCATTGACTGATTCTCTCTGTCTACCAGCCCCATTGACTGATTCTCTCTGTCTACCAGCCCCATTGACTGATTCTCTCTGTCTACCAGCCCCATTGACTGATTCTCTCTGTCTACCAGTCCCATTCACTGATTCTCTCTGTCTACCAGCCCCATTGACTGATTCTGTCTGTCTACCAGCCCCATTGACTGATTATCTCTGTCTACCAGTCTTATTGACTGATTCTCTCTGTCTACCAGCCCCATTGACTGATTCTCCCTGTCTACCAGTCCCATTGACTGATTCTCTCTGTCTACCAGTCCCATTGACTGATTCTCTCTGTCTACCAGCCCCATTGACTGATTCTCCCTGTCTACCAGCCCCATTGACTGATTCTCTCTGTCTACCAGCCCCATTGACTGATTCTCCCTGTCTACCAGCCCCATTGACTGATTCTCTCTGTCTACCAGTCCAATTGGCTGATTCTCCCTGTCTACCAGTTCCATTGACTGATTCTCCCTGTCTGCCAATCCCATTGACTGATCTCCCTGTCTACCAGTCCTATTGACTGATTCTCTCTGTCTACCAGTCCCATTGACTGATTCTCTCTGTCTACCAGTCCCATTGACTGATTCTCTCTGTCTACCAGTCCCATTGACTGATTCTCTCTGTCTACCAGTTCCATTGACTGATTCTCTCTGTCTACCAGTCCCATTGACTGATTCTCTCTGTCTACCAGCCCCATTGACTGATTCTCTCTGTCTACCAGTCTTATTGACTGATTCTCTCTGTCTACCAGCCCCATTGACTGATTCTCCCTGTCTACCAGCCCCATTGACTGATTCTCTCTGTCTACCAGTCCCATTGACTGATTCTCTCTGTCTACCAGCCCCATTGACTGATTCTCCCTGTCTACCAGCCCCATTGACTGATTCTCTCTGTCTACCAGCCCCATTGACTGATTCTCTCTGTCTACCAGTCACATTCACTGATTCTCCCTGTCTACCAGTCCAATTGGCTGATTCTCCCTGTCTACCAGTTCCATTGACTGATTCTCCCTGTCTGCCAATCCCATTGACTGATTCTCCCTGTCTACCAGTCCTATTGACTGATTCTCTCTGTCTACCAGTCCCATTGACTGATTCTCTCTGTCTACCAGTCCCATTGACTGATTCTCTCTGTCTACCAGTCCCATTGACTGATTCTCTCTGTCTACCAGTCCCATTGACTGATTCTCTCTGTCTACCAGTCCCATTGACTGATTCTCTCTGTCTACCAGTCCCATTGACTGATTCTCTCTGTCTACCAGTCCCATTGACTGATTCTCTCTGTCTACCAGTCCCATTGACTGATTCTCTCTGTCTACCAGTCCCATTGACTGATTCTCTCTGTCTACCAGTCCCATTGACTGATTCTCTCTGTCTACCAGCCCCATTGACTGATTCTCTCTGTCTACCACGTGGACTGATTTGCCTTATTCTCCCTTTCCAGGAATTCTGTCTATGGATATTTAAGAAATGGCTTCAATGCCAATTGTTTGGCATGATTAAGTCGTTAGTTCTACGTGCAACCCTCTTTAGCCACCATTTACGACACGCCTCGCAGTTTACAGTGGACCTTTTCTGTTCCAGCTGGGAACTACTCATGCCCCGCTTTTCTAATTAAATTGTGCTGCCAGTAGGGGAGGTAAGCTGCTCTAAAACAATGTCCGTTAGTCGGTGAAGCAGGTTTTCTCCCTTGCATGGCCAATGTTGGCGCAGGGCTGGGAGTAGTTGGGGCCGTGGGGTGTGTGTCGAAAGGGAGGGGGGTTGGTAGACGGACCTACTTTTCACACCCCGTCCAAAGGAGCTTTAGTAATTGGCTGAAATTGGACAAATATACCACATAACACAGACAGACAAAATAATGGAATGTTTCTTTGTGTAATAAGATGTTTATTTATAACAACATCGAATTAGTTTCAATTGTCTTGTCGCTCGGATCTTACTCGGTGGGGGTAAGGCAGAGTTAGCGGTCGGACGCGTGTTTATGGAAGTCTGGTTACCAACAGCTGGAGTTGATGTAGTGGCAGATGTAGGGAACCAACAGCTGAAGTTGATGTAGTGGCAGATGTAGAAGACCAACAGCTGGAGTTGATGTAGTGGCAGATGTAGGGAACCAACAGCTGAAGTTGATGTAGTGGCAGATGTAGAAGACCAACAGCTGGAGTTGATGTAGTGGCAGATGTAGGGAACCAACAGCTGAAGTTGATGTAGTGGCAGATGTAGAAGACCAACAGCTGGAGTTGATGTAGTGGCAGATGTAGGAGACCAGGAGCTGGAGTTGATGTAGTGGCAGATGTAGGGAACCAACAGCTGGAGTTGATGTAGTGGCAGATGTAGGAGACCAGGAGCTGGAGTTGATGTAGTGGCAGATGTAGGGAACCAACAGCTGGAGTTGATGTAGTGGCAGATGTAGAAGACCAACAGCTGGAGTTGATGTAGTGGCAGATGTAGGAGACCAGGAGCTGGAGTTGATGTAGTGGCAGATGTAGGGAACCAACAGCTGGAGTTGATGTAGTGGCAGATGTAGGAGACCAGGAGCTGGAGTTGATGTAGTGGCAGATGTAGGAGACCAGGAGCTTGAATCGCCGGCCTGTAGGCGACCAACCTCGACCCAGAACTCACCCGTTAGGGCCAGATAATTTGTAGTTCTCGTTTTACTCGTTGGTGTGTTAAAAACAGCGTTATCATCCGTTTGAGTAACAACAACTGGTCTTGATGTAGCTGTACAAGTTATATTATGGTTATTACAAGTTATAGGGCAGTAACTGGGTAACTGCAGACGATCAAATGCAGCAACAAATCCGCTTGCAATGTTGACAGATGTTCAAACTCTTGCTGAGCCCGTATAATACCGATTTTGTTTGAAAACTTTAGATATGATTCACCAAAGTATTTTCTAACATCAAGTAAAGGCTGGCCTCTGTAAAACCTGACTGGGGGGCCTCATGACCACGCGCCAACGGTCTAACCAGTTCCTCACTGCTAGTCATATACGCCCACTGTGTAGGAACAGTAATCATCCCCAACGAGGTGTGAACATGTGTCTGACTGCTACCAACGCTTTTTTATTTATAGGACGATTAAGTTGGTTTTTGAAACATGTCCAGACTTGTTGTGCGATAGCCACGGCCCGATTAATCGGAAAATGAAATCGATCATTGACGTGTTGTCTTTGAAAATATGGCCGAGTTGGCGTTACTCCCCAACCTTTTGTTCGTCCAGGTGGTGAATCGATTTTTTATACATTCTGGAATTCGCGCAGGTTGGCGAATCGATGAAAAAAATTATCTTTGTTCAAAAGTTCACATATTTAAAAAATATTTTTAATTGTTTGGTGGTGGGGACAAAAAGAGGTAGGGGTAGTTTTTGTCGGTGTTCATATCGTACAACGTGCGAGCAACAGTACGCATCTCGGAGTCTCATTCTGAAATACGAGTGAGCTTATTGGTTGGATTGTTCCTCCTGACAATCAAAAACTTGTCGCTCGTTTTTTCACTCGGTGCGGTTAAACTATGTGTACATTTAATTGGGTACAAAATATGACATTGAATGTAGGGGATGGGTGTTATATTTGGTGTTTTACGTATTTGGTATTAGGTGTTTTATGCATTAACAACCTGTGTTTTTTAACTTAACTTAACTTAACGTCTTTATACTATTTAGAAGACTGCAGAGTCTGTATACAACCAGTTCCATTTACATGACCTTGCTCTAGAAGCTACACGCATCCAATCTGTTCTTAAATGCATTCTCTCAGACTAAAAAACATATTTCCAAACATCTAATCTGGACCTCTCTTTAGTCAACGTGTAGCTATGCCCTCTTGTTCTTGTAGGTGGCTGTATTTTAAAAAACAACTTGTTAAAGTCTAATTTATCCATTCCTTTGATCATCTTTTAAACCTGCATTAAGTCGCTCTTTTTTGTATTCTTTCCAGCATGTTCATATACCCTCTATGATACGGACTCCACACCTGTACACAGTACTCCAATCTAGGTCTAACTAAAGCTTTATACAGTTTGACGATCACTTCCTTGCTCCTATGTTTAATATTTCTTGTTATTATCACTAACATTGCACCAAGCAGTCATATAATTATAACAGTTCCCGCGGGAGCAAGGGGAGTTTAGGACAGGTGTGATGCTGATACCTGAACATGAGCTTAAAGCCACCTGAAGGAGAACAGAGTTGGGGTAAGGAGTGTGGGCAGGTATAAACTGACCACTGGCCTTCCTATTTGGGTAGGGGGAGAGTGATTGGCAGCGGGGCTTGCTGCGAGAGAATGAGTGACAGGTGTGCAAAGTGTTTCGTTCCAATAAGACTGAATATAGTCATTCCCTGAAATCCATTGGTCGAGCTCGGACTTTGCTTGAGTGTATATAACTCGAGAGAAAGTTTAGCCTTGAGGGGGTGGGAGGCCACCCTGGGGGCCACTCTTCCCCTTCTCTCTCTTCTCTTACCTCACTCTGTTTCATTTGACTCTATCCCACAGTCACACTCTTGCACAACTTTCCCACGCGCCCTCGTGGTAAAGCCCTTCCATTGCACTTTGGTTGGGCTAGCTTCTGAGGGCGCACAAACCTAGCATAGGTACATACAGACGCACACATGCATCCAAGCACTGGTTTATGCGTCCTGATATCGCCCAATGGACTACGGTCTGGGGTGGAAAATGGCGCGCCTCCGCCAGTAGGAACTAGTGAGGCAAACATCTAAGCAAAAAAAAAAAAAAAAAAAGCTCAAGAGGCTGGATGGAGAGGAGGCTGGATAGAGAGGAGGCTGGATAGAGAGGAGGCTGGATAGAGAGATGAGAGTGAGAGAAAGAGGGACTGAATGTAGATAGTATGTTTAACTCACCGACTTAGGTAGAGGAGCGATTGATAGACTGTCGCACGAATGTTAGTGATGGAACAGGATCGCTCAAATAGGTGTGTGAGTTTTGCATTAATGGATAATATGAACGTGTGTTTGTAAGCAAGGACACGTTGTGAACGAGTTATGTCGAGATCGCCCGCCTGAGGGGATTTCAGTGAGGAAGAGTATTTGATAAGGTGTGTTGAAGACGCAGTTAAGGCGATGTGTGTGTGATGTAATTGCAAGGCAATAGAACTGGGTTTAGATAGTTGGGAATTCCATCAATAGCTTATGCTTACAATTCCCGCTTTATTTAATATTCATATTAACTTATATATAACATTGGAATAATTAGTTAAGATGATATGTATTGTTTGTGTTTGTAATTCCACTACTCATTTTTATGATATGAATATTATGTAATAAATATGCCATCTGATGTGTGCTATATTATTTGAACTGTGTGGTCATGATGATGTGGATGAGTGTGAGAATGTTCTAAGTTAGAATAATGGCCAGGGCAAACAGTGGGTCTGTTACATAATATTTAATTGACAAATCTATTAGAAATGTTTTGGTCTCAGGTGGGTGTTGTAGGTGGGAGTTATGGTCTTAGGTGTGGGTAGGGCAAGGAGGTCGCTGGTGACGAGGCTGGTGGGTTGTGGTTGTTGAGTTGTCCGATGGGGTGGGTGTTGTACTAAACATGCGTCAACCCTAGCAGTCATATAACATTTTAATTGTCACAATTGAGGTCTAATGGCGTCCGTCTGAGTATGTGTGGTTAGTGCCAGATATAAATAATCTCTATCCGTCTCGCACAACTGAAAGTGGGACATGTCTACAAACCTATCTAGACAAGCGTAAAATAATTCACGGATGCGTAATTTAGTGTATTGGTAAACGAAAAAAACCTATTTGTAACGGTTGACCCCAGTTAAGTTTTGTTTCTACCCATCTCGACTTTGAAAATATCGGTTTCTAGTAGAATTATTTTAAAAAAAGCTGGGACAGTTTATTAATTTTGACGTCCCCTCCCCCTGTGTGTATAACACATCTCCGTGATTGGTCTAATTTGTCAAGGTCTTACCACAAACCAAGGTAGCTAACTAGGTCATCCTTTCACTAGTAATTGAATAAAGTTCGTACTTTCCCTTGTCATAGTGCTTCAGCCACCGACTTGTTTAGAACAACTCAGAGGCGTATACTCAATCCTCTGGTATATTTGTAACCTATAAACCAACGGCCAGTTACCATCGAAGTAGAGGCGTTGCGAATAGAATTGTATGTCCCACATAGATCAATATACATCTAGAGGCGTTGCCAATAGAATTGTGTGTCCCACATAGATCAATATACGTCTAGAGGCGTTGCCAATAGAATTGTGTGTCCCACATAGATCAATATACATCTAGAGATGGTCAAGAATTTGTTGTTTTGTGGGTTTTTTCCTGGCATACTCTGGCATGAAAGGGCAAGTATCAGCTCTACTGTTTAAATGTCGGTGTCATTTCCGACAAAGGCTTTTTTTATGGGTTGGTACTAGTATGTCACACTCAACTAAAACAAATGATAGGCAAGGAGGACAGAGAACATTTCGAATTAATTAAGTGTAGAACTTTCAGAATCCAAAGGAGGAAGGGACACGTGCTAGTTAGAGTAATTAAGAAATTTGTTTTTGTCCAGAAGTTGGTTAGAGAAAAAGTAAGATATCAATTTTTTTATTTTTCAATTTTCATTTGTGTTAAATAACTTGTCTCCCCACCCACCTCCACCCACCCCAGGCTCGTTAGTGATAGATCGGCTGTGGTACAGCAGTACACCAGACCCAATTCACCATCTGGTACAGCAGTACACCAGACCAAATTCACCAACTGGTACAGCAGTACACCAGACCCAATTCACCAACTGGTACAGCAGTACAACAGACCCAATTCACAAACTGGTACAGCAGTACACCAGACCCAATTCACCAACTGGTACAGCAGTACACCAGACTCAATTCACCAACTGGTACAGCAGTACACCAGACCCAATTCACCATCTCAACAGAAACATAAGCAGTACACCAGACCCAATTCACCATCTCAGCAGAAACCAACAAACTACCTTGTTTCACCTGAGAACTGGACACTGCAGACTAGAACATCTATACCGACTGAAGATCTCACACACCGATGGGTGCACACGTCGAACAGGAAACCAGAACCCTGAGCATATTCTACAAGAATGCCCAATCTATAGGGAAATGGGATTCCGGATCTGGCTAGAAGGTGCGGAGCTGAGACAAAATCTGTGGGGCAGCCGATCCGACCTGGTGAAGACTACAGACTTCATCTTGGCGACTGGCCTGCAGATATAGCATGACCAAAAGATCCTGAACGCAAAGAAGAAGAAGAAGAAGAAGAAGAAGAAGAAGAAGAAGAAGAATCAGGCAACACTAGACACTTTCTTTCCGGGATTATATTGTTCAATCGGCACGGGGGGGGGGGGGGTCTTGAGGGTGTGCGCCTGATGGGGGTGGGGGGATGAGAGGAAATAACGGAGGGCGAGGATGGGTGCCAGAGAGGAGAATATTTCCCTTTTAATCTGCTGCTGTCTCTCTCATATTGTACAGTTCCACTGGCGGCACATATTTCCCTTTGAATCTGCTGTCTCTCTCATATTGTACAGTTCCACTGGCGGCACATATTTCCCTTTTAATCTGCTGTCTCTCTCATATTGTACAGTTCCACTGGCGGCACATATTTCCCTTTTAATCTGCTGTCTCTCTCATATTGTACAGTTCCACTGGCGGCACATATTTCCCTTTTAATCTGTTGTTGTCTCTCTCATATTGTACAGTTCCACTGGCGGCACATATTTCCCTTTTAATCTGCTGTCTCTCTCATATTGTACAGTTCCACTAGCGGCACATATTTCCCTTTGAATCTGCTGTTGTCTCTCTCATATTGTACAGTTCCACTGGCGGCACATATTTCCCTTTGAATCTGCTGTCTCTCTCATATTGTACAGTTCCACTGGCGGCACATATTTCCCTTTTAATCTGTTGTTGTCTCTCTCATATTGTACAGTTCCACTGGCGGCACATATTTCCCTTTTAATCTGCTGTCTCTCTCATATTGTACAGTTCCACTGGCGGCACATATTTCCCTTTTAATCTGCTGTCTCTCTCATATTGTACAGTTCCACTGGCGGCACATATTTCCCTTTTAATCTGTTGTTGTCTCTCTCATATTGTACAGTTCCACTGGCGGCACATATTTCCCTTTTAATCTGTTGTTGTCTCTCTCATATTGTACAGTTCCACTGGCGGCACATATTTCCCTTTTAATCTGCTGTCTCTCTCATATTGTACAGTTCCACTGGCGGCACATATTTCCCTTTGAATCTGCTGTCTCTCTCATATTGTACAGTTCCACTGGCGGCACATATTTCCCTTTTAATCTGCTGTCTCTCTCATATTGTACAGTTCCACTGGCGGCACATATTTCCCTTTTAATCTGTTGTTGTCTCTCTCATATTGTACAGTTCCACTGGCGGCACATATTTCCCTTTTAATCTGCTGTCTCTCTCATATTGTACAGTTCCACTGGCGGCACATATTTCCCTTTGAATCTGCTGTTGTCTCTCTCATATTGTACAGTTCCACTGGCGGCACATATTTCCCTTTGAATCTGCTGTCTCTCTCATATTGTACAGTTCCACTGGCGGCACATATTTCCCTTTTAATCTGTTGTTGTCTCTCTCATATTGTACAGTTCCACTGGCGGCACATATTTCCCTTTTAATCTGCTGTCTCTCTCATATTGTACAGTTCCACTGGCGGCACATATTTCCCTTTTAATCTGCTGTCTCTCTCATATTGTACAGTTCCACTGGCGGCACATATTTCCCTTTTAATCTGTTGTTGTCTCTCTCATATTGTACAGTTCCACTGGCGGCACATATTTCCCTTTTAATCTGTTGTTGTCTCTCTCATATTGTACAGTTCCACTGGCGGCACATATTTCCCTTTTAATCTGCTGTCTCTCTCATATTGTACAGTTCCACTGGCGGCACATATTTCCCTTTGAATCTGCTGTCTCTCTCATATTGTACAGTTCCACTGGCGGCACATATTTCCCTTTTAATCTGCTGTCTCTCTCATATTGTACAGTTCCACTGGCGGCACATATTTCCCTTTGAATCTGCTGTCTCTCTCATATTGTACAGTTCCACTGGCGGCACATATTTCCCTTTTAATCTGTTGTTGTCTCTCTCATATTGTACAGTTCCACTGGCGGCACATATTTCCCTTTTAATCTGCTGTCTCTCTCATATTGTACAGTTCCACTGGCGGCACATATTTCCCTTTTAATCTGTTGTTGTCTCTCTCATATTGTACAGTTCCACTGGCGGCACATATTTCCCTTTAATCTGCTGCTGTCTTTCTCATATTGTACAGTTCCACTGGCGGCACATATTTCCCTTTTAATCTGCTGCTGTCTTTCTCATATTGTACAGTTCCACTGGCGGCACATATTCTGCTTTAAATCTGGAAGCAGAGTCAGTTAATGCATTCAAAAATAGATTTGATGCTCACAGTATTTTCGGTATCCATGGAGTGAAATAAACTGGTTGTATGCAGACTCCCTAGAGCCTTCTAAACCAGTTGTGGCTGTTGTTTGCGAATGCCCACAATGAGTAGGTTACTCTTTTGTGCGCACTGAAAAGGGCGTTAAGTGGCATTTTTGTCGTAGCTTTCCTCACATCCAGAGGGTGCTGATGAAGGTGGACCGGGGTCCTTCAGGCGGTTGTGTTATGATTGGCTTCATCTGCGTGTCGCTCCCTACTACGGGGATCACATCGAACCTCACCTTATTAGCCAGACTGTTGTCCTCGACAACAGCCCGTTTCCAGGACGACCATCGAGAAGGTCAGGTGAGGGTCTTGGTCAGTATATTTCTTCTGACCCTGGCTAACATTGTCTGATCAGTGTGTTTTGCCTGACCAGACGTTAGCCTCATCGTCCAAATTCTAAAACCAGTATAATTTAGTTAAGTTGATTTAATTTAAAGCTCTATATTAGGTATCATGAATTTGGGCATGTGCTCGAGTCTACCACAAGCTGTGTAAACAGATATGGCACAGTGCAGAATGGCCAGAAGCATGGAAAAATCAATTTATATTCCCCTCCCCAAAAAAGGCAACCTGAAGCTGTGCACGAACGATCGAACTATCGCGCTGATCAGCCATGCTAGCAAGCTACTCTTGCGAGTCCTATTAAGAAGGATAGAGAAAAGGTTTGAATCTGAAATTCACGTAGTCCAGGCAGGTTTTAGGAAAGACAGAGGGACCCGGGACCACATATTCAATTTAAGGAATATCTATGAAAAATGTAGAGAGTTTAATGTAGACCTGTACACATGTTTCATTGATTACACTAAGGCCTTTGACACGGTAAAACATCAAAATCTGTGGAGAATCATGAAGGAAATGGGGTTTCCTTTGCATATAGTCCATCTCATTGAAACATTATACCAAGATCAACAAGCCGCTGTCCGAGTATCTGGGGAAACATCAGATTGGTTTGCAGTACAAAAGGGAGTCCGACAGGGATGTATCCTCTCACCTTATCTGTACAACATATATGCGGAATGTATAATGAGAAATGTGCGAGAAGATGAGAACATTGAAAGTTTCGACCCATTTACGATTGGGGGGTACGAGATTCCAGAGTTACGATACGCAGATGACACAGTGATACTATCAAGAAGTGCGGAAGGGCTAGAACAGCTACTTTCAGCTGTTAATGGACATAGTAAAGATCAAAATCTGTTCATAAACATAAACAAAACAAAGATAATGACCACCGATAAAACACAATGTCAGCATACATTTACAGTGGGTGGTGAGAAAATAGATCAGGTTACACATTTTGAATATCTGGGCTCCAGAATCGACAAAAATGGTGACTGCTCGAAAGAAATCAGAAGAAGACTAACTATGGCAATGCAGAGACTGAACAGCCTGAAGAAATTATGGCAGGGCATCAACAAAACGATAAAAGTAAAAGTCTTGAGAGCCTGTGTTTTTCCTGTGGCAGCTTACGGCTGTGAAGCATGGACGATTACCAAAACTTCTAGACAAAGAATCGAATCCTTCGAGGCAAAATGTTACAGAAAGATCCTCAGAATACCCTGGACAGAGAAAAGAACAAATGTAGACATTCGGCAAGAGTTGAGCGTAGAGGAGAACTGGTTTATCAATTCCATTTTGGCTAGAAAATGCAAGTACTTTGGTCACATCAAGAGACACAGCGGTCTCGAGAGGACGGTGATGGAAGGTATGGTGCCAGGCAAAAGAGGAAGAGGTAGACCAAGAAGACGATGGCACCAAGATATCCAGGAGTGCCTGAGTATGACAGTGGTGGAAGCTGGAGTTTTGGCAAGGGAACGAGTTTCTTTCAGACAGACTGTGATGGGAGCGACGTTCTACAAAGGACATGCTACATGAGAGAGGAATTGGTTTGCAAAGTGTCGCTTCCAGGCGGTGGCCAGGCAAACGCTGACATGAAAATCGGGAGCGAACCAGTCCCCTTTGCCATGAGACAAAACGCTGATTTGATGAGATGAAGGTTTATTTAGTGGACGACAGACAACTCCTCCTCGTCTCCATCCCGCTACGCTTATCGTTCGTCACATTTTCCTTTTGAAAGATAATCCTAACGTCTAATATTTTTATATTTTTATGATTACAATATCTTATATATTTAATTTGAGTATAAAATCTGTTCTCAAAATAATTAAATATTAGTGAAAATAAGGGAGAATGAGTGAATCCCATCTCGTCAGGACGAGATTACACGCATGCAGTTCGTCATGTTTATATGAGCCTGGTTTTCCGGTTGAACTTGTCGCCTGCTCCTTCTCTGTTTGTCTGTCTGTTGGACAGACCCGCCTTCACTCGCCAATATTCTAAGCCACCATTCGAAATCTGATTTATATTTTATTTTTAGAATGCATTCACCGTCTTTTATATCTGCAGTTTTATTGGTTGTGGTAAGTATTATCAAGTTGCGGCAACTTTCATAATAAAAACCGGTGTTATCGTCAGACGTGTTGATATTATTCGATTGAATGGTTTCCTCCAACTGACCAGTGACCACCAACACGACGTACAACTTAGTTACCTATATTGTTATCTTCTCATGATTGAAAGTTGTAACAAATACATAGTTCTTTAGAGTTAATACACGGTTGTCAAATAGATAACAAATGAAGAGTGCAAGACAGGTTTGACTACATTGAGTGAGTAATCTAAACAATAAAACAAAACAATGATCTAAATCTAAAGTAAAATCATCATAGTCTAGTAGTAGTAGTAATTAGTTAGTACTAGTAGTATTCTAGTGTCGTTCACGGTCTCAATCACTGAGTAGAACCAACATTAACAGTACATTATTTAGTATTATTATTAAGTGTACAAATTAGTTTCTTGGAGTGTATCACCATGTCAGGATACATCTAGAATCTAGTTCTAAAGTATAAGTAGGGAAAGAGCATTGAATTGAAAGGTAGATAAACAATACTCAATAGTGACATAGTCTGAAGACTTCAGTGAAGTCTGTCAGAGTGTACCACCAAGCCAAGAAAGAGAATATAAAGAGATAGGTAAACAGAAATAGACCATGTCAGTGTACCACCAAGACATGGCTCTAAGTCTTTACATAGAAAGTGAACTCTTAAAGGGGGATTAATATTAGCAGTTGTTTGTGATAGTGTACCACCAATACACAACTCTAAGTCTTTATCTGGGAAGGGACGTTTCTGTGCTTCGGCAAGGTTACAAATTAAAGCTTATGGGAGAAGACATGTGAAACAGGATCTGGAAAAAGGTGGCGCTGGATAGACTATTAGCTGTAAAAGTCCCACACCAGAATCTTCAGGCAATCTCTGTCATAGAACCTTCTGGGCAAAGGAAGGTAAAGTAACCCATGGAGAAGTGACCTAGAGTTTGATACACGTAACAAGAAGCTGGGACAAACAGGAAGACATAGCACATGTCTCCCTGGAGAGGGTTAGTTGATGGTCTATTGCACCCAGTGTGAAGGGAGAGGGTTGGCTATTGCACCCAATGTGACAGAAGAGGGTTGGCTATTGCACCCAATGGGACGGAAGAGGGTTGGCTATTGCACCCAGAGGTGATAAGGGGGAGGGTTGGTCTATGCACTCGAGGGGGAGGGTTGAGGAATAAATCCTAGTTGCCCGCCCAACTCACAATCTGCTTACAGAAAAAACCGTGGCATCGAAGAGAAGCTAGTATATTTAGCCCAAGGAAGTAGAAGCTTTCCAAGAGAAGAAAAAAATACTGGCTTTTTTGTCGACTTAACTAAGGCCCTCGGCAAGGCGTGGAAACGACTTCTCCTCAAGCTGCTAAATCGAAGGGAGACTTTAGTTGGACACTGGACTTCTCCAAAAACTTGGGGGTGAAATTAGACGAGAGCTTCACATGGAAGCCGCACCTAAATGCCATTGAGCATTAAGCCACCAGGAAACTCTCCCTCGTGAAGAAGCTGGCCGGTTCAACTTAACTTAACATCTTTATACTGGGTTAGAAGACTACAGACTGTGTATACAACCAGTTTCTTGGAGGGTGGTTTAACCTATGTGCGAGTCCATCTTAATAGACTCAAGCACTAGAGATAAGTAGACCTGCAGCCAGTTAGGCACCATCTATAGCTGATATTAGCGAACCACCTGGGCAAAGGTACAAATAACGTAGGTAGATTTATAACTTGAATTTTGTCTGGGCAGCGGCCTTAAGCATACTCTTTTCGATTTCCAACTGTCAAGGAATTTTCTTTAACATGCTCGATACTGAACACGAGAATCCGATCTCACTACCCAGAGATCAGGGGAATTTTTACTAGAAGTTCCACGTGAAAAAAACCCTTGACCTCCGGCACATAAGGCATGCACCTTACCTCAAGACCAATGAGTCCTCTTAAGCTGGGGAGATAACAGCAGCATCCTGAAAAAAGCTACACAGGCGCAGTCAGGCCAGTAATAGAATATGACATGTCAGTCTGGGTGACTGTCCAAAACAAACACAGAACGCTTAACAAAAGTCCAAAATGCAGGCCTCAGACTAATCACAGGAGGGATGAGGACCACACCAATTCAGGCTATGGAGAGGCATACTACACTACACTCCCTCAACAGCAGGGGGGATGAGAAGGTGCTTGTGCTTGTGAGAAGCTGAAATGCATGTCAAATCATCCTATGCAAATCAAATTTCTTCTACTTCGTCGTACGCTGTCAGACGTCAACCTGTATTTTTTCGAAAAAAGCAGCGGTCATCCTGAGGCTGTCAACACTGCCATAGAGCTTGTCTTGTGTTGGCACTGGTGATGGCCACATCTGTTTTCTCTGATCCTCGTATGTCGGGCAGTTTTGCAGCAAATGTTCAGCGGTCATTTTCCCAGTGCCACACGAGCATTCATCAGTGCCACCTATCTTCAATTTGTTGAATAGGTGGTACCTCAGTCTTTTGTGGCAAGTGCGAAGTCTGAAGACCACGACCTGCTCTCTTCTGTTCAACTGGTAATAGGCATCGTTTTTTGTGTAGCCAGTATGTTCTGTTTCCCATTTGGTCATGTATCTGGCCCTAATAAGCCTTTTTGACTCTTCGTATGTCACACTAGTATCTGGTTGTGGTAGTCTTGTACCTTCTTTTGCCAGTCTGTCTGCCTCCTCGTTGCCTTGGATGTTACAGTGGGATGGAACCCACTGTACCACTACCCTTTTTGGTGCGGACTGCTGGCATAGTTGACAGAGTACTGCTCTTAAATCATTAAGTTCAGTATTTTTCTGGCTTTTTAGTGCTGTGACTACGGCCAGGGCATCTGTAAGCAGGACTAAATGACCCTCAGTGCCTCTGCCTCCGCTCTGAAATTGCTTGTGTATTTTCCAGTTGCCACTGATAGTGTTATTTTTCTACCATTTTGTAGGCCCAGGAATACCCCTGCCCCTCCATTCTGTGTTGTGTTTGTTACAGTCTGAGGACTGGACCCACATACACAGATGGATGTACAGAGGGCACATTATGGGTGGTTAAGGGGGCATTTTTGTTAGATACAACAATGGGAAAATAACCAATAGATATTTCCCTACTGGGAAGATTTCTTCCTGTCTTAAGGCAGAGTCTATGGTGCTCTTACAGGCAATAAGAATGTTCACCATATCAGATGAACGCGGCCAACTCAGATTGTATTCCTTACAGATTGCAGATCACTACTCGAAACAGTACAACATACCAGAGGTGAACAAATGCTGTAGGAAATCAGATCAGAGCTCAACAAAATCCAAAGAACCGTAACAGTCTCTTCAGTGACTTGTGGAAACACAGGAAACGAGAAAGCTGATGACCTGTCTATCCATTCTCTTATTGTCTACATTATCATACATTCTTTGATGTCAGTTATGGGCAATGAATACATATGTCCACATACATAGGATAGCTAGAGAAACTCAGAAAAGAATGTCCACCTATAGATTGGATAGCTAGAGAAACCCAGAAAAGAATGTCCACCTATAGATTGGATAGCTAGAGAAACCCAGAGAAGAATGTCCACCTATACATTGGAAGATAGATACAACAATGGATGGGAAAACAAAGAACAATTGAAGTACTGAAATGATCTAGGGATAGATGGTTGTGGACGGAATTGATCATGACCACCACTGGGCATGTCACTTGATGATGATGACTAATATTGGCATTCTCTAGATGATAACATTTGATTTTTGTTGATTTACAGATGAGACTTGTTGAAGGGGAGGTTGTATCACTGAACGAGGGTAATATAGAGAGTGTTTTAGGTAAGTTCTCTACTTCATATGTTTCATCAGATTTTCCGTATTTGGCCGCTGCTGGTTTATCTGGCCCTTTCCCCCTCACTTCTTACGCTCTCCTGGCCACCTTTTTTGACCACTGTCCTTCATTTACAGTCGTGCTTCCGATCCAACCAGTCGCGAGGACATACACTATATCAGAAAAGTAGACCATTTTTTCCTTATATGTTGATTTGCTAGTTCAGCATTGTTGTTATTTGTTGTCCCTGATGAAGGCCTATTGGTCGTAACGTATGTTTTGTTTGTGGTCTCGGTGCGGAATCTGACCATACCCATTACAAAATATTGATTAAACTTAACTTTAATCAACTTTTAAACATTTTTTTTTCATTTATTTTTTCCCATTACATCATGTGCATCTCAACATGTACACCATACATATTTAACTTGACCAGAGTACTGTACACCAGACATATTTAACTTGACCAGAGTACTTTACTTAATACATGCATTTCAACCTGTACACCAGACATATTTAACTTGACCAGAGTACTGTACATCAGACATATTTAACTTGACCAGAGTACTGTACATCAGACATATTTAACTTTACCAGAGTACTGTACTTAATATGTGCATCTCAACCTGTACACCAGACTAAATGTATATTGTTGTGTTTCTTCAGGCAGCACCGATACAGTATTTGTCAATTTTTATGCAGATTGGTAAGTGTTTTATGTTAGTTTAGGTAGATGATGAGTGCTGGTTTAGTCCAGAATCACCAGTTCTAGCACAGTTTACAACACATGAACGTTCAGCTTTATACCAACAACACATGAATGTTCAGCTTTATACCAACACATGAATGTTCAGCTTTATACCAACACATGAATGTTCAGCTTAATACCAACAACACATGAACGTTCAGCTTTATACCAACACATAAATGGACAACTTTATACCAACACATGAATGGACAACTTTATACCAACAACACATGAATGGACAACTTTATACCAACAACACATGAATGGACAACTTTATACCAACACATGAACGTTTAGCTTTATACCAACACATGAATGGACAACTTTATAACAACAGCACATGAACGGACATCTGTATACCAACACACTAACGTTCAGCTTTATACCTGCATATGAACGAACATCTTTATACCAACAGCGCATGAACGGACATCCTTTATGAATGAAGCAATGGCTTTCTACTGAAGGTCATCCACATGGGAAGATGATGTAAATGTCTCACCTAATTAGATCCAGCAGTATTCACATAAGCCATGTTTTACTATAAGCACATGAAGTTTAGAGTGTGCCCACAACGTAAAGCCTCAATCAACACCAGACCCGTACACAGTTTATGGTCATCCAGAAATAATTTCCCTGCTGTGTGCTCGTACGCACAGACAGGCAGAGATATATATTTATATAATAGTCTAGCGTCACTGTGCAGGATCTTGAACTTTTGAATGATGAAGCTCATGTCTCTGGACACATACATGGTTTATCTGAACATCCAGAACAAATGAAAGTTGGATGCTTTCTCTTGGTTGTCGGACACACAATTCTTGCCAGTACCTGCCAATTGATACAGAGCTTTGAACCCTGCCACTTTTCAACACGCCTGTATGCTATTGGTCTCATCTTTTCACTTGCTCTTCTGTTGGCATCAGTTGAGCCACTGCTTTCACTTACAAAAAGTATCTTGAACTACATGAAAGGTGTTGTGTCCCTGTAGGCCTGGTCAACAGGAGCAATATCAATGTGTTGGCATATTTCCAGTGGAAGACACCACTTTTAGGATTTTCTTTCAGCAATGGAATAGTACATTAACATTACCTCTACCACACAACATCACTATCTGATTAACATTACCACTACCACACATCACTATCTGATTAACATTACCACTACCACACAACATCACTATCTGATTAACATTACCACTACCACACAACATCACTATCTGATTAACATTACCACTACCACACAACATCACTATCTGATTAACATTACCACTACCACACATCGCTATCTGATTAACATTACCACTACCACACAACATCACTATCTGATTAACATTACGACTACCACACAACATCACTATCTGATTAACATCACCACTCAACACATGTTTGTAGTTGTTAATGACCAGAGGTGGTCTTCTTCTGTACAGGGTGGCTGAATGTGGAAGTTGTTACTAGTTGACACTGATAGAATACTTTTGGGGTGGACAGATGGAACACACTTAGCTGGCTGGTTGCATGTGGGTCAGAGAAGCAGAGCTGACCAAGTCCATATTCCACCTCCAAGCGACAGCCCTGGAAACCGACTGCAATAGTGTAGTCTGGCTAAGAGAATGACTAAACAAGGCAAACATTGAGACCATAAATCTTATCTAGTTGTACACTGATGATGATGCACCACAATTAAGGTCAATCAACCAATTAGTCTGTGCAATAAATGGGTCCAGCTGCCAGGCTTGCCATACTTGTATATATATGCTAGACTGGCTCTCATGCTGGCAGCTGTCTTTAATAAAAGTAACCGGGGATCAATCTGCAGGAATAAATGTCACTTGACCCAGAAGTCACAGTTCAGTGTGCATGGCAAGTTTTAATGTTGCACCACATCCCCCTCTACGATTGAAAAAAACAACAACCTAGTCCTTGCCAGGTCTTAAACCCATGCCTCCAGACTAGGAGACCTATCCTTATTGCTGTGCCATGTTGACAACATTCACACATACATAATACACATGTCCATTGTGTTGGATCACATCAGTGAATCAATCACTTCATTGAGCGCCTTTGGGACTATAAGCTAAATATCTCATCCCTCATCTGTTTTTTTTCTCCCACTCCCTATTCCTCAGACCTGTCAGTGTCTCCCCTCAATGTGTTCTTGGTTTTCAGACATGTCAGTGTCTCCCCTCAATGTGTTCTTGGCTTTCAGACCTGTCAGTGTCTCCCCTCAATGTGTTCTTGGCTTTCAGACCTGTCAGTGTCTCCCCTCAATGTGTTCTTGGCTTTCAGACCTGTCAGTGTCTCCCCTCAATGTGTTCTTGGTTTTCAGACATGTCAGTGTCTCCCCTCAATGTGTTCTTGGCTTTCAGACCTGTCAGTGTCTCCCCTCAATGTGTTCTTGGCTTTCAGACCTGTCAGTGTCTCCCCTCCATGTGTTCTTGGCTTTCAGACCTGTCAGTGTCTCCCCTCAATGTGTTCTTGGCTTTCAGACCTGTCAGTGTCTCCCCTCAATGTGTTCTTGGTTTTCAGACCTGTCAGTGTCTCCCCTCAATGTGTTCTTGGCTTTCAGACCTGTCAGTGTCTCCCCTCAATGTGTTCTTGGCTTTCAGACCTGTCAGTGTCTCCCCTCCATGGGTTCTTGGCTTTCAGACCTGTCAGTGTCTCCCCTCAATGTGTTCTTGGCTTTCAGACCTGTCAGTGTCTCCACTCAATGTGTTCTTGGCTTTCAGACCTGTCAGTGTCTCCCCTCCATGTGTTCTTGGCTTTCAGACCTGTCAGTGTCTCCCCTCCATGTGTTCTTGGTTTTCAGACCTGTCAGTATCTCCCCTCAATGTGTTCTTGGCTTTCAGACCTGTCAGTGTCTCCCCTCCATGTGTTCTTGGTTTTCAGACCTGTCAGTGTCTCCCCTCAATGTGTTCTTGGCTTTCAGACCTGTCAGTGTCTCCCCTCCATGTGTTCTTGGCTTTCAGACCTGTCAGTGTCTCCCCTCAATGTGTTCTTGGTTTTCAGACCTGTCAGTGTCTCCCCTCAATGTGTTCTTGGCTTTCAGACCTGTCAGTGTCTCCCCTCAATGTGTTCTTGGCTTTCCGACCTGTCAGTGTCTCCCCTCAATGTGTTCTTGGCTTTCAGACCTGTCAGTGTCTCCCCTCCATGTGTTCTTGGCTTTCAGACCTGTCAGTGTCTCCCCTCAATGTGTTCTTGGTTTTCAGACCTGTCAGTGTCTCCCCTCAATGTGTTCTTGGCTTTCAGACCTGTCAGTGTCTCCCCTCAATGTGTTCTTGGTTTTCAGACCTGTCAGTGTCTCCCCTCAATGTGTTCTTGGCTTTCAGACCTGTCAGTGTCTCCCCTCCATGTGTTCTTGGCTTTCAGACCTGTCAGTGTCTCCCCTCAATGTGTTCTTGGTTTTCAGACCTGTCAGTGTCTCCCCTCCATGTGTTCTTGGCTTTCAGACATGTCAGTGTCTCCCCTCCATGTGTTCTTGGCTTTCCGACCTGTCAGTGTCTCCCCTCAATGTGTTCTTGGCTTTCAGACCTGTCAGTGTCTCCCCTCAATGTGTTCTTGGTTTTCAGACCTGTCAGTGTCTCCCCTGAATGTGTTCTTGGCTTTCAGACCTGTCAGTGTCTCCCCTCTATGTGTTCTTGGCTTTCAGACCTGTCAGTGTCTCCCCTCAATGTGTTCTTGGTTTTCAGACCTGTCAGTGTCTCCCCTCCATGTGTTCTTGGCTTTCAGACCTGTCAGTGTCTCCCCTCCATGTGTTCTTGGCTTTCAGAACTGTCAGTGTCTCCCCTCAATGTGTTCTTGGTTTTCAGACCTGTCAGTGTCTCCCCTCCATGGGTTCTTGGCTTTCAGACCTGTCAGTGTCTCCCCTCAATGGGTTCTTGGCTTTCAGACCTGTCAGTGTCTCCCCTCAATGTGTTCTTGGCTTTCAGACCTGTCAGTGTCTCCCCTCAATGTGTTCTTGGTTTTCAGACCTGTTAGTGTCTCCCCTCCATGTGTTCTTGGCTTTCAGACCTGTCAGTGTCTCCCCTCCATGTGTTCTTGGCTTTCAGACCTGTCAGTGTCTCCCCTCAATGTGTTCTTGGTTTTCAGACCTGTCAGTGTCTCCCCTCAATGTGTTCTTGGCTTTCAGACCTGTCAGTGTCTCCCCTCAATGTGTTCTTGGTTTTCAGACCTGTCAGTGTCTCCCCTCAATGTGTTCTTGGTTTTCAGACCTGTCAGTGTCTCCCCTCAATGTGTTTTTGGCTTTAAGACCTGTCAGTGTCTCCCCTCAATGTGTTCTTGGTTTTCAGACCTGTCAGTGTCTCCCCTCAATGTGTTTTTGGCTTTCAGACCTGTCAGTGTCTCTCCTCAATGTGTTCTTGGTTTTCAGACCTGTCAGTGTCTCCCCTCAATGTGTTCTTGGCTTTCAGACCTGTCAGTGTCTCCCCTCAATGTGTTCTTGGCTTTTTGACCTGTCAGTGTCTCCCCTCAATGTGTTCTTGACTTTCAGACCTGTCAGTGTCTCCCCTCCATGTGTTCTTGGTTTTCAGACCTGTCAGTGTCTCCCCTCCATGTGTTCTTGGCTTTCAGACCTGTCAGTGTCTCCCCTCCATGTGTTCTTGGCTTTCAGAACTGTCAGTGTCTCCCCTCAATGTGTTCTTGGTTTTCAGACCTGTCAGTGTCTCCCCTCCATGGGTTCTTGGCTTTCAGACCTGTCAGTGTCTCCCCTCAATGGGTTCTTGGCTTTCAGACCTGTCAGTGTCTCCCCTCAATGTGTTCTTGGCTTTCAGACCTGTCAGTGTCTCCCCTCAATGTGTTCTTGGTTTTCAGACCTGTTAGTGTCTCCCCTCCATGTGTTCTTGGCTTTCAGACCTGTCAGTGTCTCCCCTCCATGTGTTCTTGGCTTTCAGACCTGTCAGTGTCTCCCCTCAATGTGTTCTTGGTTTTCAGACCTGTCAGTGTCTCCCCTCCATGTGTTCTTGGCTTTCAGACCTGTCAGTGTCTCCCCTCAATGTGTTCTTGGTTTTCAGACCTGTCAGTGTCTCCCCTCAATGTGTTCTTGGTTTTCAGACCTGTCAGTGTCTCCCCTCAATGTGTTTTTGGCTTTAAGACCTGTCAGTGTCTCCCCTCAATGTGTTCTTGGTTTTCAGACCTGTCAGTGTCTCCCCTCAATGTGTTTTTGGCTTTCAGACCTGTCAGTGTCTCTCCTCAATGTGTTCTTGGTTTTCAGACCTGTCAGTGTCTCCCCTCAATGTGTTCTTGGCTTTCAGACCTGTCAGTGTCTCCCCTCAATGTGTTCTTGGCTTTTTGACCTGTCAGTGTCTCCCCTCAATGTGTTCTTGACTTTCAGACCTGTCAGTGTCTCCCCTCCATGTGTTCTTGGCTTTCAGACCTGTCAGTGTCTCCCCTCAATGTGTTCTTGGCTTTCAGACCTGTCAGTGTCTCCCCTCCATGTGTTCTTGGCTTTCAGACCTGTCAGTGTCTCCCCTCAATGTGTTCTTGGTTTTCAGACCTGTCACTGTCTCCCCTCCATGTGTTCTTGGCTTTCAGACCTGTCAGTGTCTCCCCTCCATGTGTTCTTGGCTTTCAGAACTGTCAGTGTCTCCCCTCAATGTGTTCTTGGTTTTTAGACCGGTCAGTGTCTCCCCTCAATGTGTTCTTGGCTTTCAGACCTGTCAGTGTCTCCCCTCAATGTGTTCTTGGCTTTCAGACCTGTCAGTGTCTCCCCTCAATGTGTTCTTGGTTTTCAGACCTGTCAGTGTCTCCCCTCCATGTGTTCTTGGCTTTCAGACCTGTCAGTGTCTCCCCTCCATGTGTTCTTGGCTTTCAGACCTGTCAGTGTCTCCCCTCCATGTGTTCTTGGCTTTCAGACCTGTCAGTGTCTCCCCTCAATGTGTTCTTGGTTTTCAGACCTGTCACTGTCTCCCCTCCATGTGTTCTTGGCTTTCAGACCTGTCAGTGTCTCCCCTCCATGTGTTCTTGGCTTTCAGAACTGTCAGTGTCTCCCCTCAATGTGTACTTGGTTTTTAGACCTGTCAGTGTCTCCCCTCAATGTGTTCTTGGCTTTCAGACCTGTCAGTGTCTCCCCTCAATGTGTTCTTGGCTTTCAGACCTGTCAGTGTCTCCCCTCAATGTGTTCTTGGATTTCAGACCTGTCAGTGTCTCCCCTCCATGTGTTCTTGGCTTTCAGACCTGTCAGTGTCTCCCCTCCATGTGTTCTTGGCTTTCAGACCTGTCAGTGTCTCCCCTCAATGTGTTCTTGGTTTTCAGACCTGTCAGTGTCTCCCCTCAATGTGTTCTTGGCTTTCAGACCTGTCAGTGTCTCCCCTCAATGTGTTCTTGGTTTTCAGACCTGTCAGTGTCTCCCCTCAATGTGTTCTTGGTTTTCAGACCTGTCAGTGTCTCCCCTCAATGTGTTTTTGGCTTTAAGACCTGTCAGTGTCTCCCCTCAATGTGTTCTTGGTTTTCAGACCTGTCAGTGTCTCCCCTCAATGTGTTCTTGGCTTTCAGACCTGTCAGTGTCTCCCCTCAATGTGTTCTTGGTTTTCAGACCTGTCACTGTCTCCCCTCCATGTGTTCTTGGCTTTCAGACCTGTCAGTGTCTCCCCTCCATGTGTTCTTGGCTTTCAGAACTGTCAGTGTCTCCCCTCAATGTGTTCTTGGTTTTTAGACCTGTCAGTGTCTCCCCTCAATGTGTTCTTGGCTTTCAGACCTGTCAGTGTCTCCCCTCAATGTGTTCTTGGCTTTCAGACCTGTCAGTGTCTCCCCTCAATGTGTTCTTGGTTTTCAGACCTGTCAGTGTCTCCCCTCAATGTGTTCTTGGTTTTCAGACCTGTCAGTGTCTCCCCTCAATGTGTTCTTGGTTTTCAGACCTGTCAGTGTCTCCCCTCAATGTGTTCTTGGTTTTCAGACCTGTCAGTGTCTCCCCTCAATGTGTTCTTGGTTTTCAGACCTGTCAGTGTCTCCCCTCCATGTGTTCTTGGCTTTCAGACCTGTCAGTGTCTCCCCTCCATGTGTTCTTGGCTTTCAGACCTGTCAGTGTCTCCCCTCCATGTGTTCTTGGCTTTCAGACCTGTCAGTGTCTCCCCTCAATGTGTTCTTGGTTTTCAGACCTGTCAGTGTCTCCCCTCCATGTGTTCTTGGCTTTCAGACCTGTCAGTGTCTCCCCTCCATGTGTTCTTGGCTTTCAGAACTGTCAGTGTCTCCCCTCAATGTGTTCTTGGTTTTCAGACCTGTCAGTGTCTCCCCTCAATGTGTTCTTGGTTTTCAGACCTGTCAGTGTCTCCCCTCAATGTGTTCTTGGCTTTCAGACCTGTCAGTGTCTCCCCTCAATGTGTTCTTGGTTTTCAGACCTGTCAGTGTCTCCCCTCAATGTGTTCTTGGCTTTCAGACCTGTCAGTGTCTCCCCTCAATGTGTTCTTGCCTTTCAGACCTGTCAGTGTCTCCCCTCCATGTGTTCTTGGCTTTCACAGATCTTCCTCAGTGGCTTTTGCTCCATGTAACAGCTGAATGCCATTGGTTGTTAATCATCATCAAGTGCTGTGACATTGAGAAGCAATATCTATGACAACCATATTCCCTTGTATCATTGCAGCACTGACAGCTTTCTTGTCATGCTATCGCTGCCTTCTTGCTTGCTGTCACAGATTGTCCAGACCCTCTGTCCAGTCAAACTTACCTGCCATCTTGTTATGGTCCTTCGGTGTTGTCGCTGGAAGCCACTCTAGTTGGTATTTCTTTGGTGGTGAGTTACAGTGTCTCTTCTAACATCCTGTTTCCAGGTATGTGACATGGACAAGAAAGAGGTCGGGATCTAGATCAACATCTTTCATTTGACAATCATGTGTCTCTTGACTGCCCTATTTTCTGGTATATCTTCATTTGATGTTTTAGCTGTCCAAGGTACCACAGGAGCCACATTTCTGTTGCTGCTATTAGTTTCTCTGTCTGTGTCCAGAACTGACGTCCACTCAGCACTGACTGTTCATTGTACATGAAACACTGCAGGGCTTGCTTGTTTCTGATTTTCTTGGGGCTTGTCTTCACTAGTATCATTTACTACAGAACTGCCCTGAATATGATATACAGAGAAAATCTCACTGGCCCGTAGAAACAAGACTGGAAGAGAAACTTGATGGACCTGTATGTGAACTACAAAAGACAGTGAAGTTTATACAAGGGACAACATTGCAGAGACAATATTTTAAAGTGAAGTTTATACAAGGGACAACATTGTAGATACAGACACTATTTTACATCTTTGTGTCTGTGGTACATCTTTGTGGTACATCTTCATCTATGACCAGGAGAATACTATTAATATTTTGTTGTTTTCTTGTTTGTGTGTTCCAGGTGCAGGTTTAGTCAGATATTAGCTCCCATCTTTAAGGAGGCTGCAGAGAAAACCAAAGATGAATTTCCTGTGAGTTTTGGTGTTCTTTGAAGTTTATGTTGGAGATTGTCTGTGATGAATTCTTTGCTTTGAAGGACCCAGTTTAACCTTCCTGAGGGTACACCCAGTGTGATGTCCTTCACCCATTTTCAGACATCAACCCTAATATACCAGGGATTAATAACATCGGGTTTATTATAAAGAGCGTGTACAGCGGAATATCTGATTTCAGGCTTTTTAGCAATACTCCTTGTGGGGACATTTCCTCTTGTATCTGTATCTACACTTCGCTTTGGATATTTTTTTGTTCATTTGTTCTTAAACTACCAAGCCCTGAAAAGGGCTTTGTAAGCAGCAGAATGTAGTCCGACGAACGGAATGCATTGTGTCATTAGTTTACAGTTTGACTGCGATATTTGCACTTTTTGGTCCAACACATCTGACTTCAGCGTGGTACTTTTGGACACCGGGCTAACCTTTCCTCTTTGATCTTCTCCTTAGCTTGTCTGCCCAGTTGCATCTCTAGGTATCTGTCACCGACCGCTGCAGCTCATGCACTGCTCAGCATCTTAATCCCGGCTCTGGATATAATAGCCAATGAAACCTGCAACTAGCAAAACATCATCTTGAGCCAAGAACAACATAGAAAACTTTAAACAACAACCAGCACCATGATGCTACAACGATCCTGCCTGCAGGACCATGCTACAGCAGTCTTACCAACACGACCACGCTACAGCGGTCTTACCAACACGACCATGCTACAGCGGTCTTACCAACAAGGCCACGCTACAGCGGTCTTACCAACAAGGCCATGCTACAGCAGTCTTACCAACACGACCATGCTACAGCGGTCTTACCAACACGACCATGCTACAGCGGTCTTACCAACAAGGCCACGCTACAGCGGTCTTACCAACAAGGCCATGCTACAGCGGTCTTACCAACACGACCATGCTACAGCGGTCTTACCAACACGACCATGCTACAGCGGTCTTACCAACAAGGCCACGCTACAGCGGTCTTACCAACAAGGCCATGCTACAGCGGTCTTACCAACACGACCACGCTACAGCAGTCTTACCAACACGACCACGCTACAGCGGTCTTACCAACACGACCATGCTACAGCGGTCTTACCAACACGACCATGCTACAGCAGTCTTACCAACACGACCACGCTACAGCGGTCTTACCAACACGACCACGCTACAGCGGTCTTACCAACACGACCACGCTACAGCGGTCTTACCAACAAGGCCATGCTACAGCAGTCTTACCAACAAGACCATGCTACAGCGGTCTTACCAACAAGGCCATGTTACAGCAGTCTTACCAACAAGGCCATGCTACAGCAGTCTTACCAACAAGACCACGCTACAGCAGTCTTACCAACAAGACCACGCTACAGCAGTCTTACCAACAAGGCCATGCTACAGCGGTCTTACCAACACGACCATGTTGCAGCAGTCTTACCAACAAGGCCATGCTACAGCAGTCTTACCAACAAGACCACGCTACAGCAGTCTTACCAACAAGGCCATGCTACAGCAGTCTTACCAACAAGACCACGCTACAGCAGTCTTACCAACAAGGCCATGCTACAGCGGTCTTACCAACACGACCATGTTGCAGCAGTCTTACCAACAAGGCCATGCTACAGCGGTCTTACCAACAAGACCACGCTACAGCAGTCTTACCAACAAGGCCATGCTACAGCAGTCTTACCAACAAGGCCATGCTACAGCAGTCTTACCAACAAGGCCATGCTACAGCAGTCTTACCAACAAGGCCATGCTACAGCAGTCTTACCAACACGACCATGCTACAGCGGTCTTACCAACAAGGCCATGCTACAGCAGTCTTACCAACAAGGCCATGCTACAGCAGTCTTACCAACAAGGCCATGCTACAGCGGTCTTACCAACAAGGCCATGCTACAGCGGTCTTACCAACACGACCATGTTGCAGCAGTCTTACCAACAAGGCCATGCTACAGCAGTCTTACCAACAAGACCACGCTACAGCAGTCTTACCAACAAGGCCATGCTACAGCGGTCTTACCAACAAGACCACGCTACAGCAGTCTTACCAACAAGGCCATGCTACAGCGGTCTTACCAACAAGACCACGCTACAGCAGTCTTACCAACAAGGCCATGCTACAGCAGTCTTACCAACAAGGCCATGCTACAGCAGTCTTACCAACAAGGCCATGCTACAGCAGTCTTACCAACAAGGCCATGCTACAGCAGTCTTACCAACAAGGCCATGCTACAGCAGTCTTACCAACAAGACCACGCTACAGCAGTCTTACCAACAAGGCCATGCTACAGCAGTCTTACCAACAAGGCCATGCTACAGCAGTCTTACCAACAAGGCCATGCTACAGCAGTCTTACCAACAAGGCCATGCTACAGCGGTCTTACCAACAAGGCCATGCTACAGCAGTCTTACCAACAAGGCCATGCTACAGCAGTCTTACCAACAAGGCCATGCTACAGCGGTCTTACCAACACGACCATGTTGCAATGATCCTCTCTGCAGGACCACGTTACAGCGGCCTTACCAACACGACCATCTTACAACGATCCTGCCCGCATGACAACACGACAGATTTATGTAACACATGCCACTGTAATCTGCTTAGTTTGAGCTTGCAACTGGTGACAGGTGGTACAGGCTACCTGAATGGATGAACCAATTAATTTTTGACTTTCAATGAAATGACTCAATGGTTGCACAGCCTGCTAATACATGCTTCCACACAGCTTTTACTCTATTCATCATATGACCTTCTTTGCCCTAGTCGGAGCATGGGGTCTCTTCTAACAGTCTACCTTTGCCGGCCCCTCTGGCAAGTCTACTTAATCACCTTGTATGCCATCCATAGTTGGGTGTACAGCCAGGAGGACCATGATCTCCCTTCTCAAGCACACCACCTCGGGATCTAAGTAGAGCCACTGTAACCTGCTACCAAACCAAAGAAATGTCGTAAGAGCTAACTCAACTTGGCTTCCAACAACACAGGACAGTCAGCCCTGCTTATATCAATATGGACTGTTACATACTTGATCCAGGCACTGAACATGGCATGAAGCAAGGGGGGTATTGTTGCTACCTGTAAAGACACCATTATTTGACATTGTTTGCTTTATCAGTCGCAGACTGGGGATCTAGGAAGAAGATGGGGTTCTCCTCCCCTCCAGAGGACGGTCCTGGTACCTGGGGGATCTAGGAAGAAGATGGAGTCCTCCTCCCCTCCAGAGGACGGTCCTGGTATCTGGGGGATCTAGGAAGAAGATAGGGTTCTCCTCTCCTCCAGAGAAAGGTCCTAGTATCTGGGGGATCTAGGAAGAAGATGGAGTCCTCCTCCCCTCCAGAGAAAGGTCCTGGTATCTGGGGGATCTAGGAAGAAGATAGGGTTCTCCTCCCCTCCAGAGAAAGGTCCTAGTATCTGGGGGATCTAGGAAGAAGATGAAGTCCTCCTCCCCTCCAGAGAAAGGTCCTGGTATCTGGGGGATCTAGGAAGAAGATGGTGTCCTCCTTTAATTATGGTGAGGGAGAGTTGCGCTGTCCGTCAACCTCGCTCCCTCATTCATACCTGTCTGAAACCAGTGGCAGGGCAAAGTTAAAAATGACGAGATAGTTAGAAATGCAGTGGATGACCAGGACTTGCTAGTTGTCTTTCCATGTTCTATGCAGTCACGCTGCTCTGGTGTGTATCACCATTCAAACTGTTGAGGCAGACAAAGGCTTCATACATGTAGTCCATCGAGACAGTATTCACATGTCAGGTTATGGCCTATTTTGGTTGGTCAATGATGCGGATCAAGGTGTTCTGATAGACCCTGTCACTGCACGATCGGTATGAGTGGCAAGTAAGGCCAGAAGTCATAGAACCACTCCCTAGAGAAAGAACAGTGCCTTTCTTCCCCAAGGTGAACCTATCCATGTGAGAGCATAGAATCACCACTCAGAGAGAAAAACCTTCCCTCCCAAGGTGAACCTATCCATGTGAGAGCATAGAATCACCACTCAGAGAGAAAAACCTTCCCTCCCAAGGTGAACCTATCCATGTGAGAGCATAGAATCACCACTCAGAGAGAAAAACCTTCCCTTCCAAGGTGAACCTATCCATGTGAGAGCTCATTGATGTTGGAGGTGGAAATGGTGACATTATCAAACTTAACTCACTCGTGTTTTAGCCGACCAGAATCTATATTCTGCCTCTACAACGAGGATGTCGGTAATAACCAGTTTAATAGACGTATGTATATAAAGACATTTCCCTGTCGTCACTGCAGACATAATGTTATCTGTGCTGCCCAATTCAACTAACAGTGAATTGAGTACATGTAAGCAGCCGCCGCCACGTCTTGCTAATACGTTAAATATTTGGCACCTATGTCTAACTTGTTAGGGTGACATGTGTCTCTTCCCTGGAGCCAATGTCCAGAATATGTTCCCAGATTTCTTGTCAGGTATCTCTATCCCCTTTGTATGGTCTCAGTATCATATCCATTCAGAAATCTAATACCCTTCTCTTCATCTATCTACAGGGAAGTTCCTTCAGAATCTTGAGTAGTGGGGCTAGGCTGGATTGTATTCTTCCCATTTGGTCTTTGATGCTTGGGTCAGATCTTCTGAAAGGTTTATCATCACACGTCTTTGTTATAAATTCCCTTCACTTCTCGCTTTTGGATCTCCTTGCTAAAAAAACACAATTTGATGTGTCTACTTTTGTTGTCCCTCATCTCATCAGCTCCCATAGGTCATCTCTTTCTGGCTTTCCATCACTCTTTTGTTGCCACCTTTACTGGCAGGTGTAACTCTTCCTTTACTGGCAGGTGTAACTCGTCCTTTACTGGCAGGTGTAACTCTTCCTTTACTTGCAGGTGAAACTCTTCCTTTACTGATAGGTTTAATTATTCCCTTACTAAGTCTTGGTCGGCCTGTACTTCTACAGAGGTGGATGTCCCAGTGCAGGTCTTACCTCTGGATGTAGCTGAGAGGAGGATTTCTTGCTTAGCGGGCTAGGGTCGAGCAGCTTATTACTTCGCTGCATTGGGACAAGTGTCGTGGAGGGTGGTTAACTGATGTGCAAATCCATCTTAGTAGACTCAAAACACTAGGGCAAAGTAGACCTGCAGCCTTTTAGGCACAACCTATGCTGCTCTAGACTACCTAACCATGTTCTCTGTGAGGCAGTGGTACTATTCTTGCCATTGTCATACACAAAGACCCTGGCGGACCACTTGCACGTCCAGAGTATACAGTCCAGCTTTCGCAAGCGTATAGTAGGGTTGGAATGATGGTTGCATGGTAGACTTTGAGTTTGGTCTTGACGCTGATGCCACGACGTGCCCAGACCATCGAGCGCATTCTACCAAAGGCTGTGCTGGCCTTTGCTATTCTGCTTGCCACCTCATCGTCTAGGCTGACAGATCTCGACAGCGTGCTGCCCAGATATGTGAATTTGTCCACGACATTTATCGTCTGCCCGCTGACTGTAGTCTCTGGTTTTGTGTACGGCATGCCTGGTGCTGGTTGGTACATGACCTGTTTTTTTGGCATTTATGGTCAGGCCAAAATTTTCGCATGCGGCAGAGAACTGGTCCATTCCAACCTGCATGTTCAGTTCTGAGTTGCTCATTAGAGCGCAGTCGTCAGCAAATACAAGTTCCCTGATTATGTCGCCAGCCACTTTAATTTTGGCATTCATTCTTCTGGGATTGAGTAACTTGCCATCTGTGCGGTACTTTATGGGTATTCCAAGCTCCAGTGACCTGAAGGCGTCTGTCATCGTGGCCGCGAACATCACGCTTTTCCTTTAGATAGTTAACTGATTGTCCTGTCGACTTCCTCCTCAGTGATGATTTCATCAAACGCCAGGTTCAGTTCCGCCTGCGGCATTCGCCGGATGGCCTCTTCATATAATGATTGAACAATATTAGTCGGGATCAGGCAAACTTACTGATTAGACAATGTTAGTCAGAGTCAGGCAAAACATACTGATCGGACATGTTAGACAGGGTCAGATAAAATATACTGACCAAGACTTCCACACAGTTCTCCCTGAAAACAGGACTGTTTCATGGCAGTCTGGCTAACGAGAGGCAACGTGTTCCCCGTAGTAGTGAACGAAACGCATAAGAAGCCAAGCATAGCACAACGGCCTGGAGGACCTCAGTTCACCTTCATCAGCTCACCTGAAGCTTATCTGCTCTCATATATCACCTGTCATGCCATCTGTCATGTTCAACCATGTTCTGGTGTTACATAATGTGCATGATAGGCCCAGAGGTAACTGGAAAATGTGGCCCAATATCATTTACACTCAATAGAAGCACATGTTAAATAGGAGCTGTTATACATCTTTCCCCTTGGCTGTTGACATGAGCTGTTATACCTTGGCTGACATGAGCTGTTATGCCTTGGATGACATGTGCTGTTATATCTTGGCTGATGACATGTGCTGTTATACCTTGGTTGTTGACATGAGCTGTTATATCTTGACTGATGACATGAGCTGTTATATCTTGACTGTTGACATGAGCTGTTATATCTTGACTGATGACATGAGCTGTTATATCTTGACTGTTGACATGAGCTGTTATATCTTGACTGTTGACATGAGCTGTTATATCTTGACTGATGACATGAGCTGTTATATCTTGACTGTTGACATGAGCTGTTATACCTTGGTTGTTGACATGAGCTGTTGAACCTTGGCTGACATGAGCTGTTATGCCTTGGATGATATGAGCTTTTATATCTTGTCTGATGACATGTGCTGTTATACCTTGGTTGTTGACATGAGCTGTTATATCTTGTCTGATAACATGAGCTGTTATACCTTGACTGATGACATGAGCTGTTATATCTTGGCTGATGACATGAGCTGTTATACCTTGGTTGTTGACATGAGCTGTTATACCTGGGTTGTTGCAGGTTCCTGGCCAGATAGCATTTGCCAAGGTGGACTGTGATAAAGAGAGTAAGTATTTGCCTGATCAGCATCTTTCACTATGTGCCTGACAAAAAGGTTGCTGCTTTATGTTTCCACTAGTGCCATATGTCTTACCCAAGTACAGAAGGGGAGCAGAGTACAAGCATGTTGTAATAGGTGACTAAGTAGGGTTGAGAATGGGGCCAGCTAGCTCATCCTGAAAGAAGTTCAATTATGTAGACACTGTAAGTTACAAGAAGAGGACAACACCTTAGTCTAGCTCCTCGACATTTCTGCTAACCTTCATATTGTGTGCAGCAACCAAGAATTGTCCCCTCAATTCTCTTTGACTATGTTCTTTGATTAATCTACTGCTCTGTTGTTTGATGTGGTGTCTGGTTACAAAACATACTGATCAGACATGTCAGTCAGGGTCAGGTAAAACATACAGGCCAAGACCCTCACCTCACTTCACTTTCACACATTCCTCACTGGGAAAGGGCTGTTCTTCTGGACAACCTGGCTGATAAGGTGAGATATCAACGTGATCCCTGTATGCAGATGACGCCAAGTATAATACAACAGCTTGAAGGACCCTGGTCCACCTTCATCAGAGCGCTCTGGATGTAAGGAAACTAATGCAACCTGCCCATTTCAGTGCACGCAAAAGAGTAAACTTACTCACTGTGGGCATTCAAAACAACAGTGTGCAAACAGTTTATTTCTCTTTTCTAGGCTGTTTTAGTTCTTGTAAAGACCTTCATTGACTGATTCATCTCCTGTCATCTGTTGTTGTTCTTGTAAAGACCTTCATTGACTGATTCATCTGTTTTAGTTCTTGTAAAGACCTTCATTGACTGATTCATCTGTTTTAGTTTTTGTAAAGACCTTCATTGACTGATTCATCTGTTTTAGTTCTTGTAAAGACCTTCATCGACTGATTCATCTGTTTTAGTTCTTGTAAAGACCTTCATTGACTGATTCATCTGTTTTAGTTCTTGTAAAGACCTTCATCGACTAATTCATCTCCCGTCATCTGTTGTTCTTGTAAAGACCTTCATGGACTGATTCATCTGCCATCATCTGTTGTTGTTCTTGTAAAGACCTTCATCGACTGATTCATCTCCCGTCATCTGTTGTTGTTCTTGTAAAGACCTTCATTGACTGATTCATCTGTTTTAGTTTTTGTAAAGACCTTCATCGACTGATTCATCTGTTTTAGTTTTTGTAAAGACCTTCATCGACTGATTCATCTGTTTTAGTTCTTGTAAAGACCTTCATCGACTGATTCATCTGTTATTCTTGTAAAGACCTTCATAGACTGATTCGTCTCCCGTCATCTGTTGTTGTTCTTGTAAAGATCCTTAATTGACTGATTTATATGCCATCATCTGTTGTTCTTGTAAAGACCCTTCATTGACTGATTCATCTGCCATCATCTGTTGTTGTTCTTGTAAAGATCCTTCATTGACTGATTCATCTGCCTTCATCTGTTTTAGTTCTTGTAAAGACCTTCATCGACTGATTCATCTGTTTTAGTTCTTGTAAAGACCTTCATCGACTGATTCATCTGTTTTAGTTCTTGTAAAGACCTTCATCGACTGATTCATCTGTTTTAGTTCTTGTAAAGACCTTCATCGACTGATTCATCTGTTATTCTTGTAAAGACCTTCATAGACTGATTCATCTCCCGTCATCTGTTGTTGTTCTTGTAAAGATCCTTAATTGACTGATTTATATGCCATCATCTGTTGTTGTTCTTGTAAAGACCTTCATTGACTGATTCATCTACCATCATCTGTTGTTGTTCTTGTAAATACCCTTCATTGACTGATTCATCTGTCATCATCTGTTGTTGTTCTTGTAAAGACCTTCGTTGACTGATTTATATGCCATCATCTGTTGTTGTTCTTGTAAAGACCTTCATTGACTGATTCATCTACCATCATCTGTTGTTGTTCTTGTAAAGACCCTTCATTGACTGATTCATCTGTCATCATCTGTTGTTGTTCTTGTAAAGACCTTCGTTGACTGATTCATCTGTCATCATCTGTTGTTGTTCTTGTAAAGATCCTTCATTGACCGATTCATCTGCCATCATCTGTTGTTGTTCTTGTAAAGACCTTCGTTGACTGATTCATCTGTCGTCATCTGTTGTTGTTCTTGTGTAAAAGTGCATTGAAAGATGTTGAGTTTGTCAATTAGTGTTTCCTCAAGTAAACTCTCACCGTGCCTCCATCAACAGCAAATATAGGTAGTCGTTACCGCATCAGCAAGTATCCAACTCTCAAGCTGTTCCGAGGAGGTACCATGGTGAAGAGAGAGTACAGAGGTCAGCGCTCAGCGGAGGCACTGGCCAACTTTGTCCAGGAGCAAGCCAAAGATCCTGTCCGTGAAGTGGCAAATTTGGAAAGCCTGGATGAGTTAGACGTGAGTTATAGACAATCGTTGTCAGTCTGTCTACCAACAAGTTAGACGTGAGTTACAGACAATCGTTGTCAGTCTGTCTACCAACAAGTTAGACGTGAGTTACAGACAATCGTTGTCAGTCTGTCTACCAAGAAGTCCTAAGATATCATTGTGGTGTTTGGTTAGTCTTTACGTGATTGTTGTATTTAGTTAAGAGTGTTAAACATCATTGTAGTGTTTTGTTAAAGCCGGCTGTGGGGTTTGGTAAGTACCCCTAATGTGGCTGTGGGGTTTGGTCAATACCCCTAATGTGGCTGTGTGGTTTGGTCAGTACCCCTTATAACTAACCCATCTATGACAACGTTGATTTGCCTTGCTGCTGCTGTGTGTACACACTATATATTCTTTCTCTCATCATCTTGACCAAAGGAAATATCATTATTGTTGATTATGCTGATGTACATGTTTGTGGACCTTGCTATGGACATGTTGTGCAAGGGATCCCAGGTGGAATGAAGGGAGCACATTGACAGTCCCATGCCGTTGGGGATGAAGTGTAAGAGACTTGTTTGCTTGTCCTGTGCCTCCTGACAGATCCATCACTGGAACACAGGAAGCCTGGATTGAAGCACTGTGTCAGCGTTGCAGTCAGTGATGGATTCTCTAGCAGTTACATCATAAGTTTGCCAGTGTCATGTACAGACTTCTTAGAGAATATGGGAAGGTATGGTGATTGTATTCTTTCCTGCCCAGTAAGTAGGCCTTTATGGAGTGGGTGTGATCACTGACTTGTCTTCCCTTCCTCAACTCTGTGTCAGGTACCCATTTACAGCCAATTAGACATGAAGTGTACAACTGCTGGTTAGTGAAGCCGGTACTTTGTGGAAAACAGGGGGTTTACCCAAAATGCTAAAGATTACAGAATTGTTTGTCAGACTGGAAACACAGCAGGGCACTAATCTTAAATACTCAACAGAGAAGCAATACTTTCTCTGACAATTGTACTTCAACCAACAGAGAAGCAATACTTTCTCTGACAATTGTACTTCAACCAACAGAGAAGCAATACTTTCTCTGACAATTGTACTTCAACCAACAGAGAAGCAATACTTTCTCTGACAATTGTACTTCAACCAACAGAGAAGCAATACTTTCTCTGACAATTGTACTTCAACCAACAGAGAAGCAATACTTTCTCTGACAATTGTACTTCAACCAACAGAGAAGCAATACTTTCTCTGACAATTGTACTTCAACCAACAGAGAAGCAATACTTTCTCTGACAATTGTACTTCAACCAACAGAGAAGCAATACTTTCTCTGACAATTGTACTTCAACCAACAGAGAAGCAATACTTTCTCTGACAATTGTACTTCAACCAAGTGCATTATTGAGGTATCATTGACATGTTGCCTTCCACAACCATCTGCCCTTCAAACAGTTCATCTCCTAAGAATCATTTATCTTCATGTCACTCCAGTTATCTTTATGTCATTCCAGTTATCTTCATGTGACTAGTTATCTTCATGTCACTCCAGTTATCTTCATGTCACATCAGTTATCTTCATGTCACTCCAGTTATCTTCATGTCACTCCAGTTATCTTTATGTCATTCCAGTTATCTTCATGTGACTAGTTATCTTCATGTCACTCCAGTTATCTTCATGTCACATCAGTTATCTTCATGTCACTCCAGTTATCTTCATGTGACTAGTTATCTTCATGTCACATCAGTTATCTTCATATCACTCCAGTTATCTTCATGTGACTAGTTATCTTCATGTCACTCCAGTTATCTTCATGTGACTAGTTATCTTCATGTCACTCCAGTTATCTTCATGTGACTAGTTATCTTCATGTCACTCCAGTTATCTTCATGTGACTAGTTATCTTCATGTCACTCCAGTTATCTTCATGTCACATCAGTTATCTTCATGTGACTCCAGTTATCTTCATGTGATTCCAGTTATATTCATGTGACATCAGTTATCTTCATGTCACTCCAGTTATCTTAACGTGACTCCAGTTATCTTAACGTGACTCCAGTTATATTCATGTGACATCAGTTATCTTCACGTCTCCAGTTATCTTCATGTCACTCCAGTTATCTTCATGTGACTAGTTATCTTCATGTCACTCCAGTTATCTTCATGTGACTAGTTATCTTCATGTCACTCCAGTTATCTTCATGTGACTAGTTATCTTCATGTCACTCCAGTTATCTTCATGTCACATCAGTTATCTTCATGTGACTCCAGTTATCTTCATGTGATTCCAGTTATATTCATGTGACATCAGTTATCTTCATGTCACTCCAGTTATCTTAACGTGACTCCAGTTATCTTAACGTGACTCCAGTTATATTCATGTGACATCAGTTATCTTCACGTCTCCAGTTATCTTCATGTGACTCTAGTTGTCTTCATGTGACTCCAGTTATCTTCATGTGACTCCAGTTATATTCATGTGACATCAGTTATCTTCATGTCACATCAGCTATCTTCATGTCACATTGCTTATATTCCATCTTGTGCACATTTATTTCACAGAGCAAGAAGCGTAATGTGATTGGCTACTTTGACAGCAAAGTCTCGGATAACTACAGGACGTTTGCTCGTGTGGCCAGTATCCTGAGAGATGATTGCGAGTTCCATGCTGCAATTGGGTAATATTGTCAGCAGAGTCCTACTCTCTGTTATCATTGTCAGGCATGGTTGTAGGGGTTGTGGGGTGGCTAGTTCTTAAGGCTCACAATCTGAATGTGCTGGGTTCGATCCTAAGTCACAGCACCAGCCGTTAAACACCCCCCCCCCCCCCCCCCCCCCCCCCCCGGAAGCAAACACTTAGAAGATGCAGGGGAAGCAGACACATAAAATGGATGCAGACATGGTTATCTGTGTGTGTCATGGTTATCAGGTCCAGACATGGTTATCAGGTTCAGACATGGTTATCTGTGTGTGTCATGGTTATCAGGTCCAGACATGGTTATCTGTGTCTGACATGGACCCCGAAAGAGGCACACCAATAAAAGATGGTAACATGCAAAATAAAATGCTTGTAAGAAAATCTGTTAGGGTCACTAGAAGATGGATAAACATCTTGTATTACACAACAAAACGATGCCTATTACCAGTTGAACAGAAGAGAGCATGTCGTGGTCTTCAGAGCACAGGCCACAACAGACTGAGGTACCACCTATTCAATAAACTGAAGATAGGTGGCACTGATGAATGCACTTGTGGTACAGGGAAAATGACCGCTGAACATCTGCTGCAAAACTGCCCGACATACGAGGACCAGAGAAAGCACATGTGGCCATCACCAGTGGCAACACTAGACAAGCTCTATGGCAGTGTCGACAGCTCAGGATGACCGCTGCTTTCTTTGAACAAATACAGGTTGACGTCTGACAGTGCACGAAGACGAAACATCTTGTATGTGACATGTCTGTGTGTCTGGGGATTGTATGTGTGTCTGGGGATTGTCTGTGTGTCTGGGGATTTTATGTGTGTCTTGGGATTGTCTGTGTATAGGGATTATATGTGTGTCTGGGATTGTCTGTGTGTCTGGGGATTGTATGTGTGTCTTGGGATTGTCTGTGTATGTGGGGATTGTCTGTGTGTGTGGGGATTGTCTGTGTGTGTGGGGATTGTATGTGTGTGTGGGGATTGTATGTGTGTGTGGGGATTGTATGTGTGTCTTGGGATTGTCTTTCGGACTTCAGCAAGCTTTTTTTGAGTATCGGGTTAGCATTCCCTCTTCGATCCCTTCTCCTTAGCCAGTCTGCCCTGCTGCAGCCTGTTATCCAGGATCACCGCGTGGAGGTGTAGAAGGGTCGTGACAGCTATGGTTCACTGGCCCTGACGCTAGCAGTCAGCTATGGGTCGCTGACCACTGCAGCTTAAGTGCTGCTCAGCATCTTGATCCCATTGTTTGTGTATATGGGGATTGTATGTGTGTGGGGACTGTATGTGTGTCTGGGGATTGTATGTGTCTGTGTGGGGATTGTATGTGTGTCTGGGGATTGTCTGTGTGTCTGAGGATTGTCTGTGTGTGTGGGGATTGTCTGTGGGTCTCGGGTGTGTCTGTGACATGTCTGTATGTCTGGGCATGTATGTGAGTCTATTACATGTTTGTGACATGTCTGTGTGTCTAAGGAATGTCTGGGTCTGTGACATGACTGTGTGTCTGGGGGTCTGAGGTGTGTCTGTAGGTCTGTCTGTAGGTCTGGGGTATGTCTGTGGGCTTATGATATTTCTGTAGGTCTGGGGCATGTCTGTGTGTAGTAGCAGTAGATCCAGAGACATGTCTGTAGGTCTGGGACATGTCTGTGTGTAGTAGCAGTAGATCCAGAGACATGTCTGTGGGTCTGGGACATGTCTGTGTGTAATAGCAGTAGATCCAGAGACATGTCTGGGGTACGTCTGTGGGTATGGGGCTTGTCTGTGTGTAGTAGCAGTAGATCCAGAGACATGTCTGGGGTACGTCTGTGGGTATGGGGCTTGTCTGTGTGTAGTAGCAGTAGATCCAGAGACATGTCTGGGGTACGTCTGTGGGTATGGGGCTTGTCTGTGTGTAGTAGCAGTAGATCCAGAGACATGTCTGGGGTACGTCTGTGGGTATGGGGCTTGTCTGTGTGTAGTAGCAGTAGATCCAGAGACATGTCTGGGGTACGTCTGTGGGTATGGGGCTTGTCTGTGTGTAGTAGCAGTAGATCCAGAGACATGTCTGGGGTACGTCTGTGGGTATGGGGCTTGTCTGTGTGTAGTAGCAGTAGATCCAGAGACATGTCTGGGGTACGTCTGTGGGTATGGGGCTTGTCTGTGTGTAGTAGCAGTAGATCCAGAGACATGTCTGGGGTACGTCTGTGGGTATGGGGCTTGTCTGTGTGTAGTAGCAGTAGATCCAGAGACATGTCTGGGGTACGTCTGTGGGTATGGGGCTTGTCTGTGTGTAGTAGCAGTAGATCCAGAGACATGTCTGGGGTACGTCTGTGGGTATGGGGCTTGTCTGTGTGTAGTAGCAGTAGATCCAGAGACATGTCTGGGGTACGTCTGTGGGTATGGGGCTTGTCTGTGTGTAGTAGCAGTAGATCCAGAGACATGTCTGGGGTACGTCTGTGGGTATGGGCTTGTCTGTGTGTAGTAGATCCAGAGACATGTCTGGGGTTGTGGTATGGGGCTTGTCTGTGTGTAGTAGCAGTAGATCCAGAGACATGTCTGGGGTACGTCTGTGGGTATGGGGCTTGTCTGTGTGTAGTAGCAGTAGATCCAGAGACATGTCTGGGGTACGTCTGTGGGTATGGGGCTTGTCTGTGTGTAGTAGCAGTAGATCCAGAGACATGTCTGGGGTACGTCTGTGGGTATGGGGCTTGTCTGTGTGTAGTAGCAGTAGATCCAGAGACATGTCTGGGGTACGTCTGTGGGTATGGGGCTTGTCTGTGTGTAGTAGCAGTAGATCCAGAGACATGTCTGGGGTACGTCTGTGGGTATGGGGCTTGTCTGTGTGTAGTAGCAGTAGATCCAGAGACATGTCTGGGGTACGTCTGTGGGTATGGGGCTTGTCTGTGTGTAGTAGCAGTAGATCCAGAGACATGTCTGGGGTACGTCTGTGGGTATGGGGCTTGTCTGTGTGTAGTAGCAGTAGATCCAGAGACATGTCTGGGGTACGTCTGTGGGTATGGGGCTTGTCTGTGTGTAGTAGCAGTAGATCCAGAGACATGTCTGGGGTACGTCTGTGGGTATGGGGCTTGTCTGTGTGTAGTAGCAGTAGATCCAGAGACATGTCTGGGGTACGTCTGTGGGTATGGGGCTTGTCTGTGTGTAGTAGCAGTAGATCCAGAGACATGTCTGGGGTACGTCTGTGGGTATGGGGCTTGTCTGTGTGTAGTAGCAGTAGATCCAGAGACATGTCTGGGGTACGTCTGTGGGTATGGGGCTTGTCTGTGTGTAGTAGCAGTAGATCCAGAGACATGTCTGGGGTACGTCTGTGGGTATGGGGCTTGTCTGTGTGTAGTAGCAGTAGATCCAGAGACATGTCTGGTGGGTATGGGGCTTGTCTGTGTGTAGTAGCAGTAGATCCAGAGACATGTCTGGGGTACGTCTGTGGGTATGGGGCTTGTCTGTGTGTAGTAGCAGTAGATCCAGAGACATGTCTGGGGTACGTCTGTGGGTATGGGGCTTGTCTGTGTGTAGTAGCAGTAGATCCAGAGACATGTCTGTTGGGTATGGGGCTTGTCTGTGTGTAGTAGCAGTAGATCCAGAGACATGTCTGGGGTACGTCTGTGGGTATGGGGCTTGTCTGTGTGTAGTAGCAGTAGATCCAGAGACATGTCTGGGGTACGTCTGTGGGTATGGGGCTTGTCTGTGTGTAGTAGCAGTAGATCCAGAGACATGTCTGGGGTACGTCTGTGGGTATGGGGCTTGTCTGTGTGTAGTAGCAGTAGATCCAGAGACATGTCTGGGGTACGTCTGTGGGTATGGGGCTTGTCTGTGTGTAGTAGCAGTAGATCCAGAGACATGTCTGGGGTACGTCTGTGGGTATGGGGCTTGTCTGTGTGTAGTAGCAGTAGATCCAGAGACATGTCTGGGGTACGTCTGTGGGTATGGGGCTTGTCTGTGTGTAGTAGCAGTAGATCCAGAGACATGTCTGGGGTACGTCTGTGGGTATGGGGCTTGTCTGTGTGTAGTAGCAGTAGATCCAGAGACATGTCTGGGGTACGTCTGTGGGTATGGGGCTTGTCTGTGTGTAGTAGCAGTAGATCCAGAGACATGTCTGGGGTACGTCTGTGGGTATGGGGCTTGTCTGTGTGTAGTAGCAGTAGATCCAGAGACATGTCTGGGGTACGTCTGTGGGTATGGGGCTTGTCTGTGTGTAGTAGCAGTAGATCCAGAGACATGTCTGGGGTACGTCTGTGGGTATGGGGCTTGTCTGTGTGTAGTAGCAGTAGATCCAGAGACATGTCTGGGGTACGTCTGTGGGTATGGGGCTTGTCTGTGTGTAGTAGCAGTAGATCCAGAGACATGTCTGGGGTACGTCTGTGGGTATGGGGCTTGTCTGTGTGTAGTAGCAGTAGATCCAGAGACATGTCTGGGGTACGTCTGTGGGTATGGGGCTTGTCTGTGTGTAGTAGCAGTAGATCCAGAGACATGTCTGGGGTACGTCTGTGGGTATGGGGCTTGTCTGTGTGTAGTAGCAGTAGATCCAGAGACATGTCTGGGGTACGTCTGTGGGTATGGGGCTTGTCTGTGTGTAGTAGCAGTAGATCCAGAGACATGTCTGGGGTACGTCTGTGGGTATGGGGCTTGTCTGTGTGTAGTAGCAGTAGATCCAGAGACATGTCTGGGGTACGTCTGTGGGTATGGGGCTTGTCTGTGTGTAGTAGCAGTAGATCCAGAGACATGTCTGGGGTACGTCTGTGGGTATGGGGCTTGTCTGTGTGTAGTAGCAGTAGATCCAGAGACATGTCTGGGGTACGTCTGTGGGTATGGGGCTTGTCTGTGTGTAGTAGCAGTAGATCCAGAGACATGTCTGGGGTACGTCTGTGGGTATGGGGCTTGTCTGTGTGTAGTAGCAGTAGATCCAGAGACATGTCTGGGGTACGTCTGTGGGTATGGGGCTTGTCTGTGTGTAGTAGCAGTAGATCCAGAGACATGTCTGGGGTACGTCTGTGGGTATGGGGCTTGTCTGTGTGTAGTAGCAGTAGATCCAGAGACATGTCTGGGGTACGTCTGTGGGTATGGGGCTTGTCTGTGTGTAGTAGCAGTAGATCCAGAGACATGTCTGGGGTACGTCTGTGGGTATGGGGCTTGTCTGTGTGTAGTAGCAGTAGATCCAGAGACATGTCTGGGGTACGTCTGTGGGTATGGGGCTTGTCTGTGTGTAGTAGCAGTAGATCCAGAGACATGTCTGGGGTACGTCTGTGGGTATGGGGCTTGTCTGTGTGTAGTAGCAGTAGATCCAGAGACATGTCTGGGGTACGTCTGTGGGTATGGGGCTTGTCTGTGTGTAGTAGCAGTAGATCCAGAGACATGTCTGGGGTACGTCTGTGGGTATGGGGCTTGTCTGTGTGTAGTAGCAGTAGATCCAGAGACATGTCTGGGGTACGTCTGTGGGTATGGGGCTTGTCTGTGTGTAGTAGCAGTAGATCCAGAGACATGTCTGGGGTACGTCTGTGGGTATGGGGCTTGTCTGTGTGTAGTAGCAGTAGATCCAGAGACATGTCTGGGGTACGTCTGTGGGTATGGGGCTTGTCTGTGTGTAGTAGCAGTAGATCCAGAGACATGTCTGTGTGTAGTAGCAGTAGATCCAGAGACATGTCTGGGGTACGTCTGTGGGTATGGGGCTTGTCTGTGTGTAGTAGCAGTAGATCCAGAGACATGTCTGTGGGTCTGGGGCTTGTCTGTGTGTAGTAGCAGTAGATCCAGAGACATGTCTGGGGTACGTCTGTGGGTATGGGGCTTGTCTGTGTGTAGTAGCAGTAGATCCAGAGACATGTCTGTGTGTAGTAGCAGTAGATCCAGAGACATGTCTGTGTGTAGTAGCAGTAGATCCAGAGACATGTCTGTGTGTAGTAGCAGTAGATCCAGAGACTTGTCTGTGTGTAGTAGCAGTAGATCCAGAGACATGTCTGTGTGTAGTAGCAGTAGATCCAGAGACATGTCTGTGTGTAGTAGCAGTAGATCCAGAGACATGTCTGTGTGTAGTAGCAGTAGATCCAGAGACATGTCTGTGTGTAGTAGCAGTAGATCCAGAGACATGTCTGTGTGTAGTAGCAGTAGATCCAGAGACATGTCTGTGTGTAGTAGCAGTAGATCCAGAGACATGTCTGTGTGTAGTAGCAGTAGATCCAGAGACATGTCTGTGTGTAGTAGCAGTAGATCCAGAGACATGTCTGGGGTATGGGGCTTGTCTGTGTGTAGTAGCAGTAGATCCAGAGACATGTCTGTGTGTAGTAGCAGTAGATCCAGAGACATGTCTGTGTGTAGTAGCAGTAGATCCAGAGACTTGTCTGTGTGTAGTAGCAGTAGATCCAGAGACATGTCTGTGTGTAGTAGCAGTAGATCCAGAGACATGTCTGTGTGTAGTAGCAGTAGATCCAGAGACATGTCTGTGTGTAGTAGCAGTAGATCCAGAGACATGTCTGGGGTATGGGGCTTGTCTGTGTGTAGTAGCAGTAGATCCAGAGACATGTCTGTGTGTAGTAGCAGTAGATCCAGAGACATGTCTGTGTGTAGTAGCAGTAGATCCAGAGACATGTCTGTGTGTAGTAGCAGTAGATCCAGAGACATGTCTGGGTATGGGCTTGTCTGTGTGTAGTAGCAGTAGATCCAGAGACATGTCTGTGTGTAGTAGCAGTAGATCCAGAGACATGTCTGTGTGTAGTAGCAGTAGATCCAGAGACATGTCTGTGTGTAGTAGCAGTAGATCCAGAGACATGTCTGTGTGTAGTAGCAGTAGATCCAGAGACATGTCTGTGTGTAGTAGCAGTAGATCCAGAGACATGTCTGTGGTATGGGCTTGTCTGTGTGTAGTAGCAGTAGATCCAGAGACATGTCTGTGTGTAGTAGCAGTAGATCCAGAGACATGTCTGTGTGTAGTAGCAGTAGATCCAGAGACATGTCTGTGTGTAGTAGCAGTAGATCCAGAGACATGTCTGTGTGTAGTAGCAGTAGATCCAGAGACATGTCTGTGTGTAGTAGCAGTAGATCCAGAGACATGTCTGTGTGTAGTAGCAGTAGATCCAGAGACATGTCTGTGTGTAGTAGCAGTAGATCCAGAGACATGT